>BLBF01000004.1:5401258-5530023 GCA_015471245.1 Laticauda colubrina | reverse complement strand
AGAAAGAAAGAAAGAAAGAAAGAAAGAAAGAAAGAAAGAAAGAAAGAGGAAGGTAGAGAAAGAAAGAAAAAAATAGGAAGAGAGAGAGAGATAAAACTCTGTGCTATTATTTTTAATTGTTCCATTATTTATCATGTGTTAATATTTTACACTGTCCCTACACCTAGAGTGATTTTTCTGCCTTTCTTCTGCCCAGGGCTACCACATATTTTTCAGGGTTTACATGCATTCAATGTCAATAGTCCAGAGCATAAAATACACGTGTGTTTAACAAGATTTGAAAGGGACCTTGGAGGATTTCTAGTCCAACCCCCAGCTCAGGCATGAAAACTGAGGATGCCAAACTCTGAGTAGAAATCTTGGGAAAGTTGTCAGAATAATACTTAGAAGGAACCTTGGGGTGAAGAGAAATGGCTGCCCAGTTTTTTCTCAAAAACTTCCAGTGATTGAGCACCCAGAACTACTGGAGACAGGCAGTTCCACTGGTTAATTGTTCTCACTGTCAGGAAGCTTCTCCTTAAGCCCATGTCAGACTGCACCAATGGATGGAAAGAGGATGTAAAACGGAGAGAAACACTTGCCATCCGTAGGTTAATGCGATTCATCCATTCTGTACTCACTGCCTCCGTTTTTCTTCCTTTCTATCCATCCAGCATCCGTCGACTGAGGTTCCATCCGCTCAAAAAGCTTTGAGCTGCTCAAAACTTTTTGAGCGGAAAATGTATCCAACGCGTCCGTTCTACATCTGCAACGCATACGGGGAACATCCGTTCTGCATCCGTCGTGATCCGTTACGCATCCGCTACATCCGCTAGGCATCCGCTGCGCATCCGCACAACTCAAATCCGCTCCAGCGGAAAGCGGACACAGGGAGGAAGTGAAACGGATGCGGAATGGACGCGCAGTGTTAGTAGCATGGATGGAGAAAGGATGAAAGCGGATGCAACTCACAAAGAAAGCATTTAAAATGGAAAAAGCGTTCGCAGAGGGGACCTATCTCGGATATTAAGGATGTCTAGAGGATGCCTAGAGGATGCAGAAGGACACCTAGGGGAAAACCTATATTGCCTATAAAAAGAGGGAGCAACACACCTGGATCTCACTTTCAGTCCAGCAGCCCTCTGTGCAGACCTCTGCAGCCTTCATATGGATCTTGCTCTTCCACAGCATCCAGTCATGTCCACCATGGATTGTAACACACTCCTTTTGGTAGCCACCATCGTTCTGCAACAGTGCGAAGCCATCTACAGGCTCTTTCAACTGTTCTACGGGAAGAAAAGGAGGCGGCCAAGAAGCGTCTGGGTCTGAAGATGGATTGGGAGAAGAGCAGAGTACAGACTGTACAACAAGCTGATGGTGGAGCTGAGGAACGAAGAACCTCGTGCATTCCAGAACTTCATGAGGATGCCTCCAGCCATGTCTGATGAAGTTGTGGAGCGGCTGAGACCCAGGTTGACCAAGCAGAGCACCAACTTCCAGCCCAGCCTGGACCCTCGGCTCAAGGTGGCACTGTCTCTGCGCCACCTGGACTCAGGGACCACGTACAGGAGCATGCAGTATGGCTGGAGGGTGCCACACAACACCATCAGCATTGTGGTCAGAGAAGTGGTGCAGGCCATCATCGAAGAATACCTGGAGGGGCTCCTCCAGTGCCCCTCCACTGAAGAAGGTTGGAAGAAAGTTGCAGAGCAGTGGTATCAGAAGTGGAACTTCCCCCACACCGTTGCAGCCATAGATGGCAAGCACGTGGCCTGCAAAGCTCCAACCAAATCAGGGTCCACTTAACACAACTACAAGAGCTTATTCAGCATCATCCTCTTCGCCATGGTCGATGCTGACTACAAGTTCATGTACATCGATGCTTCAGGCAACGGGTCAGCTTCAGATGCCCAGGTATACAACACCAGTGACCTCAAGGAGGGGCTGGAACGCAACCTCATCATGGGCTTCCCAGTTCCAGACCCCCTGCCCAACGACACGCAAGATGTGCCCTACTTCATCGTGGGGGATGACCCCTTCTCCCTCAGAACCTACCTCATGAAGCCCTACACTTCCAGACTCCTCACCCGTGAAGAGAGGATCTTCAACTACAGGCTGTCCAGGGCAAGGCGGGTGGTGGAGAATGCCTTTGGCATCGTGGCCAACAGGTTCCAGGTACTTCTCACCACCATGCAGCATCGCCTAGAGACCGTGAGGAGGATCATGGAAGCTTGCTGCATCCTGCACAATCTCATGCGCACCCGCTACCCAGTCTTGCATAACAGGCTCGTGGACCTCTATCAAGGCAATGGGGACATGGAACCTGGGGAATGGAGGCAAGGGCAAAACCTGATAGACACTGAGGATGTGCAAGGCCCCAACAGAGCTTCACATGAAGGGAAGAAGCAGTGCAACCTCCTGAAACACTGGTGCAACTCCCCAGCTGGAGCAGTGGAGTGGCAAGACAGGATGGTAGATGCTTAATGGATGCTTCCTTCAGCCTGTCTCATCACACTGATGAGATTGTGCCATGTATGTTGAGTGGCCCTACAATGAACAGGGCATTTAATAAAGAGTTCTCTTTATGTTCAAATGTGTGGATCAATGCTTACATTGTTATTGATAATAAAGGGCCATAGGTGTGGCACTTGGAAGGGTGGACCATACAGTCCCACTATGCTTGCACTGGAGGTTTATCTATCCCACAGCTATTATCCATCCCAAAGGTATCCCTGCCCATCCCACAGGTATCTTAACCCATCCCAAAGGTATCCCTGCCCATCCCACTGCTATCTTAACCCATCCCAAAGGTATCCCTACCCATCCCACTGCTATCTTAACCCATCCCAAAGGTATCCCTGTCCATCCCACTGCTATCTTAACCCATCCCACAAGCATGCAAAGGCTTCAACCATTTTTAAATGTTTCCACCAAGACTTTATTGAAAAAAACAAATGAAACAAGTGTGTGAAGCAAAGATAATCTTTATTAATAACAAGCTGTAAAAGAAAAATGACCCAAATCAAGAGTCCAAATAAAGTCAGCAGGTAGCCACCCTGTCTCTAGCACTCTTCTCGGTCACTCAGAGGTGTGCCCAGTCTCAGGGATGAAGGGTCCAGGTGCTGTGGAGGTGGCTGCTGCTGGAGTGCTGGTCTGAAGCGCCACTGGGGTGCCTGGCCCCAAGAGGACAACAGGGGATGGTGTGTTGAGGAAGCTCTCAGACAGCTGGCTCAGCCCGTGATGTTGAGAGCCCCTTCCTCCATGACATGGGGTGTCAGCCCCAGTACCGACGACAGATGTACTGAGGCCGGGCTTGACTGTGGGGTGGAGGAAGGAGCAGTGTAGTGGGGCTGTCTGGTTTGCAGCTGGGTGAGGACTGGCATCGGTGGCATCGGTGGCGTAGGTGGCATCGGTGGCATCAATGGAACCGGTGGCAATGGTGGCGTCCGATGAACCTGTGCCTGGACTGGGAAGGGCTGCTGCCTGTGCTGCTGGACCTCCTGGTAGCCATAGCCCTGGTAGGTGAGGGCCTGTGGAAAGCCTTGGAATGGGAGGGACATCACCTGGGGTGGAGGAGCAGACCTGGACTTGGTGGGAGCAGGTTCATCTGGGTCTGGAGGGTTGTGAAGCAGATTGGTGATCCTGTCCTTCACCACCTGGTACTGGGGTTCCGCCATGTCCATGAGGGTCTGGTTCACATAGGTGAGGAAGGGCTTGCGGTTGGAGGATGAGGAGTCGGTGTGTACCAGCTGAGAGAGGAGATCTACGCTGCTCCTGATGGTGTCTCTTATCTCCAGCAGGACAGTGTGGCTCTGTCCCTCCGGTTTGCCTCTCTGCCTTTCTGTGGAGGTAGAGCTGGGGGTGGATGCAGGTTGAGCTGTGGTGGAAGTGCCGTCTCCTTTCTCCCACTGCGTCAGAGGGTCCTCCACGCACTCCGCCACAGGTACTACAGCTGTCGGGGGGTTCTCCGTCGTGGCATGCTCCACAGATATCTGCCTGGAGACAGGAGCTGACTCTCTGCTGGAAGAGGACTGACTCTCAGCAGGCTGCCGGAGAGAGAGGGTTGTGAGAGGGACTGCTCCTCGGTGGTGGATCTCACCCTCCAGGAAGCTGCACTTGGCCATCACGTAGGTCTCTCTGTCCGTCAGCTTGACCGTGGCCTGGCCAGATTTCTTGAGGTGCACCTTCCCGTACCAGGTGTGCATGTGCTTCCACCAGCTGAGGAGCACTTCCGAAGTGTAGCCCAGGCTCTCCGCCTTCTCTCTCAAAGCAGCATGCTTCCTTTTGGTGTCCCTATAGAGCCTGTGTCCCTTCCGCCATAGATACTCATTCTCTCTCAGCCACTCCAGCACTTCATCCTCATGTTCCTCTTCGATGCTGTATTGCCTCCTCTCCCGTTCTCGCGTCTCCCTCTTCCTCCCTTTGGCAGGACCACATGGGCCCTCATCAGAGGGGCTTCCAGGTTTTAGGGGCTGCTCCTCCACACCACCACCACCACCAGCAGCAGCAGCAGCAGGACCAGCAGGACCAGGATCAGCAGCAGCAGAGTAAGCTCCAGCAGCGCCAGCAGCACCAGCAGGACCAGGAGCACCAGCAGGACCAGCAGGACCAGGAGCACCAGCAGGACCAGCAGGACCAGGAACACCAGCAGGACCAGGAGCACGAGCAGGACCAGGGGCACCAGCAGGACCAGCAGGACGAGGAGCAGGGCCAGCAGAGTAAGCACCAGCAGAAACACCACCGCCAGAAGCAGCTTCAGCAGAGTAAGCCCCAGCAGAAGCACCACCGCCAGAAGCAGTATCAGCAGAGTAAGCACCAGCAGAAGCACCACCGCCAGAAGCAGCTTCAGCAGAGTAAGCCCCAGCAGAAGCACCACCGCCAGAAGCAGCATCAGCAGAGTAAGCACCAGCAGAAGCACCACCGCCAGAAGCAGCATCAGCAGCTCCTCCAGAAGCAGAAGCAGCAGAAGGCCAGCCACAGAAGAGCGAGCCTGTGCTACAGAAGCCCCACAGAAGCAGAGTGAGGGCCAGGGTGTGGGAAGGTGGCCTGTCCCTCTTGCCAGGGCTGGCAGCAGATGGCTGAGGCATTCTCTTCTTCCCCATGGTTGTGGGGCTGCTGGCTGGCAGGCAGGCTGGCAGGCAGGCTGGCAGACAGGCTGGCTGGCAGGCAGGCAGGCAGGCAGGCTGGCAGGCAGGCTGGCAGGCAGGCTGGATATGTGTCTGGAAGCAGGTCTTTCCTCTGAATGTTGACCTGCTTGGGAGCTGCTTCCCTTTATATCCGTGGGGCTGACGCAATTCATCCTCCCCGCATGCGCAGTGAACGTTAGGCATCTGCTAGGCATCCGCTAGGCTTCCGTTCTGCATCTGCTTCATCCGCTCGGCATCCGCTGTGCATCCGCTTCATCCGCTCAGCGTCCGCTCTGCATCCGCTGTATCCGTTCCACGTCCGCTTTGCTGCGGTCCCCCGGAAGCCTTGTGGATGTGCCATCCGCTCCCCTCCGCTTCCATCCACTAGGCTTCTGTGGAGCATCCACTTTCCATCCGCCCTGCGTCCTCCCCCCGTCCGTTCCTTTCCGTGTTGTCCGCTCTGGTTATGCAAATTCGGGGCACTTTTTAGAGCGGATAACAACGGATGGAATATTTTTCTCGTCCGCTGTGTCCTTTTTACAAACATTTTGCATCCGTCGGCCAGTGTGACAGGGCCTTTAGTTTTAGGTTTCTTCTCTCTGTTCAGTTTCCATCCATTGCTTCTTGTTTGAATTCTGCTTCTTTGGAAACTACATTGTCCCCCTTTCTTTGTGGCAGCCCCTTAAAAGTCTGTTGCCTATCACACTCTTGAGTAAAGCATGTGAGCCATTTCCTCTTTTCAGTGGTCCATGAGAGTACATCTATAGTATGCAGATTATAAAGTCAAAAAAGGTGAACAACATTTTTACAGATCTATAGATAAGTTGAGGCTGGGTGACAAGGAATGGCTGGGAGGGGAGGGGCCAGGTGAGGCACCCCTTGATGTGAGTGACATTGAGTTGGCCACGCCCACCGAGTCACATGACCACCAAGCACACCCACACAGTCACATGACCACTAAGCCACACCCAACCAGTCACATGACCACAAGCCATGCCCACCAAATAAGCCACACCTACAGAACCAGTAGTAAAAAATTTTGAATTCTACCTCTGCCCAGGAAGGCAAAAATTGGAGGGAGGAGCTCAGCCCCTCTCCATTTTTTTGCCTCCCAGGGCCCAAGAGGAGCCTTAACTCCTTTTTTTTACCTCCCAGGGCCCGAGAGGAGCAAAAACACCCCCCCCCCCAAGAGGCTCCTCTGTAGCTAAGAAGCTCCCAAAATCAGGTGAGGGCTGCAAAAAAAGCCACACCCACCCAGTCACATGGCCATGCCCACCAAGCCACACCCACAGAACCGGTAGTAAAAAAATTTGAATGCCACCACTGAAGTAGGCCTAGAATGGTCTTTTCCAATTTGTTGATATGACTGCTAGTTTGCTTTCGTTTTTAAGGAAAATGCAGTTGGGGACAACTCTATGATACTTAAGAGCGAGATAGTAATACAGAGAGTATAACTTTCGAGAGTGGAGAACAGTGTCCAGGTTACAGTTTCAGAAAATTATTGGATTATTTTTTTTTCCTAAATGGTGCAGGAGTGTCAAATTAGGTTTCTTTGAGGGCCAGATCAGCATTGTAATTCTCCTTTGTGGGCCAGCAGGGGGAAGGGGGAGAGACAGGACCAATGCCTCCTGCAGCACCCTGCTGCCCATTTTGGCCATCCAGAAGGCCCACTGTTCCCCTTTTTGGATGGAGAGGCACAGCAGGGCAGTCCTTTGCTATTTCCAGGGCAGTCCTGCGGGCCAGCTCTAAGCTCCCCGCAGGCCTGATCCAGCATTCCAAGCCTTGAGTTTGACACCCCTGAAATGGTATATTATGTATTCCACTTATATAGGCGGAAATCTTTTAGACATTTGCGAGCAAGTCTCATTAAACTGAATGTCCTTATTTCAGAGCTGATATATACAAATTTATATTGTTCCTGTTGCAGGTCTACATCAATGGATTTTTTTTCATATCTTGGTCTTATTACGAATTATAGAAATTGGCATCTGTCTTCAGGATTTTGCTCCTTGTCCAAGACGTCAATACGATTAATCTGAAAGAAGGCACTAGGTGCATCTTATAAATATATGTGTAAACAATGCAGAAATTGGCATTTTCATAGTAAGGATTATATTTAGCTGTAATGCTTGTTTCAAGTATATTATTTTATAATTCTATTATAAATATTCTATTTACACCCTGCTTCTCCTCTAGTACCTGAAGTACTTGATATTATCTAGTACTAGTATCTAGTACTTGATATTATCTTTGAGCAAAGCTAGCATGAGGATAGAGACTAACCTAAGGCCAACCTTGAATACAATTCCCAATCCATACAGGACAGCAAATACTTTGGACCTGCTCAATATTAACTTCCCCTTAAACTGATTTATGTGGAAATGAGTCCTTTGGTGTAGATATGTTCACATGAGATTTTAACAAGGTCTGTTAAAAATCTAGGATGTCATGCAAATTTAGTAACCCGATTAATTCTAAGTTGCCTTGTGATCTAGAGTATCTGAAAATACACAAGGTTAATTGTGTATTAATTCCCTTAACCAAGTCAGGTCATCTAAACCTAAAAGAGGGAATTAATTTCTCTAGTCCATTTCAGAACTGTACAAATAAGAGTTTCCACAAAACAGAACCATTCTAGACACATTTGCACATTTAGGTTTTTATACATCTTTGCACGATCCTTCACTGCTGTTGGCTAGCAGGTTTTATGACCCAAAGGACCAGATAGAAATGTGGACTTGGAAACAGAATGATAAAATACTACACTTCATACAAATTAGGAGAGTAATATTGAGGATTTACATTATGATGAAACTGGAATTATTTCCATTAGGTTGTATGAATGTTGAACTAGAAAAGAAATATGGAAAAATATTTCATAGCTAATCCTTGACTTTCAGTCATAATCAAAACCAGAATTTCCATTACTAAGCAAGGCAATTGTTAAGCAAGTTGCACCAAAATTTTTGCCATGCTTAAACAAATCAGTTATGAAATGAATCATCTAATTGTTAAGCGAATCTAACTTTCCCCATTGACTTTGCTTGTCGGAAAGTGGCTGGGAAGGTTGCAAATAATGATCATGTGATTCCAGGATGCTGCAACTATTGTAAATATATGGCAGTTGTCAAGCACCCTAATTTGGTCCCTTGATTGTAGGGATACAGCAATAAATGCAAGGACTGGTTAAGTCACATTTTTTCAGAACCTTTGTAATTTTAAACAGTGACTAAACGAATGATTTAAATTGAGGATTTACCCATATATGTATGGAAACTCTGGTAAGATTTTTGTATGCACAAAGATGGAAAAATAATAAAATAACAAGTCAAAAATTGGAATGTAAAATTGATGGAATTTGTGAAAATAGCAAAACTGACCAGTTTGGTCAGGGAAAAAAAAGAATAAAGATTTTTAAAAGACTGGGAGCCTTCCATGGGCTTATTGTTGAAAGAACAAAAATCTGAATTAATTTGTGGATTTGGAGACTATAAAGAATTAAAGAGGGAGGAGAAAGGGTAAAATGGAAATTACTTAATAGACAGGCAAAAGTCATAATAATATATTTTATTTTTTCATTTCTTTCCCTTTTCCTGTTTTTTCTTCAATTTTTAACATATTTCTATATGAACCAATTGTAATAAAGTAAAAATAAAACAACAACAACAAAATAACAAAACAAAACCAGAAGAGTAGACCTGCTTCAATGATTGCTTGGTTATTTGGTGCAGACAAATTATTTTTTTCCATGGGGTGGATAAAGCAAGACAGTGATTTATTTATTTATTTGTTTGTTTGTTTGTTTGTTTGTTTAGTCAAGTGTTTATTTATTTATCTATTACTAGATAACAGGTATAAGTATAAACATGGTTATGAATACATGAAATGGATTATGAATAAGGGGGAAAAAAGAAACAATAGGACAGGGATGGTAGGCATGTTGGTGCACTTTTGCATACCCCTTCAGAGGCTCCCTCTTCCGAAATGATTTTCCCCTTTTGAACCTATATCATTAGTAGAAATTATCACAGAAAGAAAAATCATGAAATAATCCCAGTAGTGACAGCAAAGCAAGAACAACAATAACAACAACCAATGAAATCAATGAAAATGAACGCTAAAATCTTGTGAGGAAAATTGCTGCCTAGAAGGAAGATTTGTGGTGTTTCTTCAGGTTTAAAGGCTAAATGATACTTCAGAACATATGAGAGTATGACCAATAGTGAGGGATGTTGAGGGCTAGACTTCCACCATTTCTGCAAAGCTACAGGTTGCCTATCACTTTCAAGGTCTAATTTGTATGATCAGGAGTGATGGAAAAGGCAAAGAGCTCAAAAATGGCTGCTGGCTTGTGTTTTTCTTTGTACTAGAATCCTGCTGTTTCACATGTTTGTAGAACGACAACATGCAATCTAATTTTCTCTTCAATCCTTTATATTGGGGTTAAGAGCTTAAACTGAATTAATTAGTTGCAGTACTGTTCTTATTATCTCTGCTGCTCTTCTGAAAACATCATCAACTCATTCAAATGTCATTGTATATCACACAATGTCTTCTCTCTTTGTAAAAAAGTTGCAACCTGCTTGGTGTGCAGTCATGAAAACACACGAAGGAAATTGCTTTTGTGAAATGTTATGGCTTTAATTAGGAGGAATTGTCTATTTTCCATTAACATTCATTCTCATGGATGGGAATAGGCAAACTGTAAAATTGCTTTCATTTGGGTTTTTTTTAATAAAGGGTATTTTCTAGGTCTATCAACTGATTAAAGACCTTTTAGTTGATTAACTCTCTGGCTTTTAACCAATTAATCAATTGATTGATTAAACTTGCATACATTTACATATTGCTTTGCTTCCACAAAGGTACTTCTTTTTTTTTAAAGAAGTCTGTGTAAAGGTTCTATTACCCATTATTCAGAAAAATAAAGGTTGTTGCTCCATATTTTTTTCATTAAACTTATGAAAATGACAGCATTTGGCACCTGCTACTTTGAGTCTAAATGTCATGTTGCATGTAAACAGGGCAAAAAATAACTTGGAGAAGGAAGAGGCTAAAACAGTACTGAAGAAAATGTTTGTTTTTCCCCATTGCTATTATCTACATCCTGTTCACTCCTCCCCATCTACACATTTATTTTAAAACATGGGACATCCAGCACAAATGTCCATTGTCTCATCTCCTTAAAACTTTGAGATTGCTAAAATGGAGAGTCTTCTCATGTTCAGCTGCTTTTTTCTATAATAATTTTGAATTCATTACTACATCGATCCCTTTAAGGTTATGAGATGATGAGCATAATTTGCTGTTGCTATCAACAAGACACAGCACTCTTTCATTTTTAGCTGTTTTCTTGATTGTGCTGCAAATTTCTTTCCTCCAGCACACGTACTTCTAGAGGCAGAAAGTCATATTCCATAAGACCAGTTCAACTTGACTGAACTAACTGAAATATCTTTTTCTAATTTGGTGACCAGAGTTTTTGTCAGTCAAGGTGACACAGACATGGGCAAATGATAGGTGACAAGTTTGTCCCTGGATCTACTATGACAACCCTGCTAAAGGACATAATGATATTATGAGATCAGGAGAACCATATGCTTACTCATCCTTGATTGTGGAAAGGCTGTCATGTGTCAACAATATGTTGCTATAAATGACATTGCAAAACCTGTCCAATGTCTGTCGGCTGACAGGAATGAGCAACAGCTGACGCGGTCTGACAGTTCACTTTTATATCGCTCACTGTTAGACGGCTCAGCCTATGAGAATGAACTTCGGTTCCCGCTCAACTCAGCCGAACATAACACCCCTTCCCACCAATCAGGTGCATGCGTAGTCATCCAGATAGGTGGGGCGTTGTCTAGTCTGGCTGGACCTACGCAATTCAGCTTGCCCGGCCATTGGAGAATGATCGCTTGCAGGGCCTGTAGATGACGACAGAGACATCACTGGACCCTTCTCCTTGGCTGACTTGGACTCAGATGGAGGAACTTCTAAAGATAGGCCACCCTCCTGTGGCAGCTCGTTGTCAATTGTTTCACGCCTTGGCGTGTCAGCCACTCCAAGTTCGCATTGCTATGTGCTGGCTGTCAGACGGGTCTTCTGTGAACTCAGCCCAATGCCCCCTTACATGGTCTACATGTGGGCGCCAAACTCAGCCAACCGACAGACTTATTTTATATGATTTCGGGCTGGTAACGGCCTCGATTTTCCTCGGCAGCCACAACGGATTACACACAAAATTCCTGACATAAACCAAATCCCCAACCCGGAAAGCTCTAATGCCACTAAAGAAATTTAAGGGAATATTTGGGACATAACTGGAGTGGAGTCTGTCCATATTGTTCCTCAACTTTCAGCTCATTAATAACTCCACTGGGGAATGATTGATAACTGTGCTGGGGGTAACATGTTGCATTAGCAGATACTTTGCCAACTGAGAATGCCAGTCCTCACCCTCTAACCACCCTAGCACTTCCTTGGCGGCCCTCACAGCTCTCTATGCTTGACCATTAGACACCGGGTGGTAAGGGGCAACAAGGGTGTGCCTTATGCCCCAGCATGCCAAGAATAGCTCAAAGTTCACCGCGGTAAACTGTGGACCATTATCAGACACTAGGATGTCAGGGAAACCATGGGTTGCAAAAAGGCAATCTGGTGCCTTGATAATCATCTCTGAGGTGGTAGAATGCATGAGGACCAACTCTACCCACTTCAAATATGAGTCCACAATGATAAGGGAGGTGCGACCCTGAAACGGCCCAGCCAGGTTGATATGGACCCGGACCCACGGTGACTTAGTACACTCCCATTCCCCAGAAGTAGCAGCTGGAAGTGCCACTCTAGACATTTGGCATGTATGACATGCCCTAACTTTTGTGGTGATATCAGAGTTTATGCTAGGCCACCAAACATAGCTCCAAGCTAAAACCTTCATGCAGGTTATTCCTGGATGGCCCTCATGCAAGCTGTTTAATCTCTTAGGTCTCAGGAGGTTGGGAACAACTATTCTACCTCCCCATAGTAGGCAGCCCTGTTGGGTGGATAATTCATGCTGCTTAACTCTGAATGGCATAAATGAGGCATCTACAGCCCCTTCTGGCTACCCCCACCTCACCCAGACTAATAGCTGTAAGAGAATAAGATCATTAGAGGAGGCTTTCACAACATCTGTAGCTGTAATAGGTAATTGGTGATTGTCAATTAGTAGTAGAGATGAGGAAGGGGTAGGGTCAATAATTTTGTCTGGCAAGGGGCAACGGTTCAATACATCCACATGTCCAAAGTGCTTGCCCGCCCTGAATTGCAAGGTATAGGAGTATGCAGCCAAAAATAATGCCCAGTAGGTCATCCTAGGGGACAAAATAGGGATACTTTGTTGATCACTGGCCAGGAGATACCCAGGAGAGGCTTGTGGTCTGTTATTAAATGGAAGTGGTGGCCAGAGAGGAATTTGTGGAATCGTTTAATCGAGGCAACGGCCGCCAAAGCCTCCTTATCAATTTATGAGTATTTTCTTTCTGTTGCTGATATAGTCCTGGAAAAACAAGCTATTGGGGCTTCCACCCTGCTAGGCAATATGTGAGCTAAAACAGAACCTATACCATAAGGAGATGCATCGCAACATAGGATCAAAGGCAATTGGTTATCAAATTGCATAAAAATGCTGTCAGAAGAAAGCATCACTTTGATAGCATCAAAAGAATCCTGTTGTGGTTTTCCCCATGACCATTGAGCTTGGGGGCTGTGAAGTGGTTCTGCAATAGAAGCCTTGTGTGGAAGGAATGAGGCATAGAAATTTAGGGGACCCAAAAAGGTCTGTAGCACCTTTTTGTTGCTAGGAACAGGTTCTTCTTTAATGGCTGTAACCTTAGAGTATGTAGATTGAATCCACTGAGAATCAATGCGGTAGCCCAGGAAGTCCACTTGGGAAACACCAAATTTGCATTTATCTCTTTTTAATTTGAATCCTGAGGTCTGGAAGCAAGTGAGGTCTTGCTTGTGTTGTGCCGAAATGATGACATCGTCAAAGTATGGTATAATGCCAGGGATACCCTGCAGCAATTGCTCCATAAGGCATTGGAATATGCCAGGAGCCACAGATACCCCAAACTACAAGCGTTTACATTTAAACTCTCCCCTGTGTGTTACAATGGTTTGGGCCAAAGCAGTTGTTTCATGGACAGGCAGCTGTTGATATGCTTGGGCCATGTCAAGCTTAGCAAATATGGAGCCCTTTTCCATTGAATGGAGGAGATGTTGAATTACAGGCACAGGGTATGCCACAATGCTCTTCTTTAAACTTCTATTCATTAATATTTTTATAGAAAACTTAGATAAAGAGGTGAATGCATATAGAAAAGTCACTGACATAGTTAATGCTGTGAAAATCAAGAAAAATATTTAGTAAAACTTTGAAGGGTTTACCAAATGAACTGAACATAACAGATTAAAATTTAACAAAGAAAAAAATATAATATTCTGCAACTAGGGGGCTAGAAACCAAAGACTGAGGGAACCCAGGAAGTTTGGCCTTGAAATGACTGAAGTAGGATATGAAATCAAATGCACAGATATAAAATAGGCAGGACCTGGATCAACAGGAGTAACTGTGAGAGGGATCTAAGTGTCCTAGTGGACCACTGCTTAAAGGCCCTGTCACGCTGCCCAACGGATGCAAAACATTAGTAAAAAGGACACAACGGACGAGCAAAATGTTCCATCCGTTGTTATCCGCTCTCAAAAGGGGCAAAAATTTGCATAACCAGAGCGGATAACACGGAAAGGAACGGATGGGGGGAGGACGCAGAGCAGATGGAAAGCGGATGCGGAACGGAAGCCTAGCGGATGGAAGTGGATGAGAGTGGATGGCACATCTGCAGGGCTTCCAGGGGGCCTCAGCAAAGCGGACGCGGAACGGATACAGTGGATGCACAGCGGATGCACAGCGGATGCACAGCGGAAGCCTAACGGATGCCTAGCGTTAATTGCGCATGCGGGGAGGATGCATTGCGTAAGCCCCACGGATATAAGGGAAGCAGCTCGGAGCAGGTCACCATTCAGAGGAAAGACCTGCTGCCGGACGGATTGACAGCCTTGCCTGCCCTGCCTGCATGCCTGGCTGCAAGCCTTGCTGCCAGCCTCCCTGCCAGCCTTGCTGTCTGCCTGCCTGCCAGCCTTGCTGCCAGCCTCCCTGCCAGCCTTGCTGTCTGCCTGCCTGCCAGCCTTGCTGCCAGCCAGTCTGCCTACCAGCCTTGGTGACTGCCTGCCTGCCTGCCAGCATTGGTTCATGCCTGCCTGCAAGCCTTGGTGCCTACCTTCCTGCCAGCCTTGGTTCATGCCTGCCTTCCTGCCAGCCTTGGTGCCTGCCTGCCTGCCAGCCTTCCTGCCAGCCTTCCTGCCAGCCTTGGTGCCTGCCTGTCTGCCAGCCTTGGTTCCTGCCAGCCTCCCTGCCAGCCAGCAACCCCAAAACCATGGGGAAGAACAGAAAGCCTCAGCCATCTGCTGCCAGCCCTGGCAAGAGGGACAGGGCCACCATCCCACCCCCTGGCCCTCACTCTGGTTCTGCTGGGGCTTCTGGAGCACGGGCTCGCTGTTCTGGGGCAGGAGCTTCTGCTGCTTCTGCTTCTGGAGGAGCTGACGATGCAGGGGATCAGACAAGCAGTCCAGCACCAGACATCTCCACAGCACCTGGACCCTTCACCCCTGAGACTGAACGACCAAGAGGAGTGCCAGAGACTCATTTTTGTTTTATAGCTTGTTGTTAATAAAGTCTATCTTTGATTCACACTGTGGAGGTGGCTGGTGCTGGAGTGCTTGTCATCAGCTCCTCCAGAAGCAGAAGCAGCAGAAGCCCCAGCCCCAGAAGAGCGAGCCCGTGCTGCAGAAGCCCCAGCAGAACCAGAGTAAGGGCCAGGGGGAGGGATGGTAGCCCTGTCCCTCTTGCTAGGGCTGGCAGCAGATGGCTGAGGCTTGCTGTGCTTCCGCATGGTTGTGGGGTTGCTGGCTGGCAGGAAGGCTGGCAGGAACCAAGGCTGGCAGGAAGGCTGGCAGGGAGACAGGCACCAAGGCTGGCAGGAAGGCTGGCAGGGAGGCAGACACCAAGGCTGGCAGGAAGGCTGGCAGGCAGGCAGGCACCAAGCCTGGCAGGAAGGCATGAACCAAGGCTGGCAGGCAGGCAGGCAGCAAGGCTGGCAGGCAGGCAGGCTGGCAGGAAGGCAGACCGCAAGGCTGGCAGGGAGGCTGGCAGCAAGGCTGGCAGGCAGGCAGACAGCAAGGCTGGCAGGGAGGCTGGCAGGGAGGCTGGCAGGGAGGCTGGCAGCAAGGCTGGCAGCAAAGCTGGCAGCAAGGATTGCAGGCAGACATGCAGGCAGGACAGGCAAGGCAGTCGATGTGTCTGGAAGCAGGTCTTTCCTCTGAATGGTGATCTGCTTCCGAGCTGCTTCCGTTATATCCGCGGGACTGACGCAATGCATCCTCCCCGCATGCGCAATTAACACTCGGCATCCACTAGGCTTCCGCTGTGCATCCGCTGTGCATCCGCTGTGCATCCACTTCATCCGCTGTGCATCCGCTCTGCATCCACTGTATCCGTTCCGCATCTGCTTTGCTGAGGTCCCCCGGAAGCCTTGTGGATGTGCCATCTGCTCCCATCTGCTTCCATCTGCTGGGCTTCCGTTCCGCATCCGCTTTCCATCCGCCCTCCGTCCTCCCCACGTCCGTGTTATCCGCTCCAGTTATGCAAATTTTTGCCCCTTCTGAGAGCGGTTAACAACGGATGGAACATTTTTCTCCTCCGTTGTGTCCGTTTTGCATCCGTTGGGCAGTGTGACAGGGCCTTAAGGAAACCAGTCATGTCTAGCTTAATTGAGTGAAGGATTAGTGGGTAACATGATACTGATTTTTAGTACTTAAAGAGCAGTTATAGAGAAAAGTGGGTAAGCTTATTCTCGACAACATCTGTAGCAGATCAAGCAATGGGTGAAAGCTTGTTAAAGAGAGATCCATTCTAGAACTACAGAGGAATTTCCTGACAGTGAGAATAATTAGTTAATAAAATAGCTGGCCTCCTGCAGTTGTGGGTGCCTCATGACTGGAGGTCCTTAAAAAAAGATTGTTTTGTCTGGGATGATATAAGGACTCCTTCCTTGGGCAGGGAATTGGAGTAGAAGACCCTTCCAGCTCTTATGACGTTGTGTTGTGTTGTGTTGTGTTGTGTTGTGTTGTGTTGTGTTGTGCTATGCTATGCTATGCTATGCTATACTATGCTATGTTACAGTATGCTATATGATATGATGTGATCACAGATTCATTTCCTTGCGTGCACCTGATTAACCAATTGTGCTACATAAAAGTTTATGCAATCAGAAATTAGTTGTGACAAGAAGGTTTTTTATTATATAAATTAATTAATTCAAGATATTAATTTATCATCCTCCCTCTCTTTTTCACAATTTATAATCTAGCCTTTAGGACAGATCTTTCCAAGGTAGTATACGGTAGCATGCAACAGTATTAAAATGCAATAAAAGGAATGCTGAAAATAATAAAATAATTCTTTCTCTAATCAAATATAATCTCAACTGAGCCTCAAATTGCATCATTTCAATGAGAATTAGACCTCTATTAAGGTTTCTCTATAGTGAAAGATTGCATTTGGGGAAGGGAGGGGGCATGTTTAGTTATCAGTAGTGCTGAAAACAGAAAAGTGTGCAGTTTGTAAGATAAAAAGGACAGCTGGCATCCTTGTTTACTTAAAGCATCTGCTCAGATTTCTGTTTTTCATTCATTTCTCAGAATTTATATTTTAAATGATCACGATTCTCAGCAGGGCACCTCGTGATCCAGGTTTTATCTTGTCTACCTCTGTGCAAAGTGGTGTGTCAGTTTCTCTGCACCATCTACCTATCAACTTAAGGACCCAGGGATGATTTTATCTGTTGGAGTTCTCATTTGCATTAATTCTACTTTTATCTCAAGATTCCAAAGGAACACAACCAGCATTTCAGATGTATTTCAGTAAATTAGATGCAGGAAGATCCAGATAGCTTATTAAAGTGAGCTTTTCTCCATGGCAGTGTTTAATTAAGAGCTCAATACAATATTTGTCTGGAAATGACACTGCTTAGAAGGTTTGGAAGAACAATAAGACTTGTTGGGTTTGTTTTGGAAACAGATGTGGGAGCTTTAAGCTGCTGCTAATTTGATCATGGAGAGAGCACTGAGAAAGCCAGAACCCTATTGGCATCCTGGTTTTTGGGTCAAGTGCAGTACAATAACAAAGGCATAATCAGATTGTTCCCTTCCTTGCTGCTTTCCCAATCAGGAAACAGATAACAAAAATAATTTTATAGATCAAAAAACAACTTGGAAACCAAAATAAATAGCATTTTAACAAGTTTGGAGGTTGTAGGTAAATATAATCAAGGGAGGCTGGCATCCATTTTGGAATTAATCTCTTCCAGGAAGGATTACCTGTTTCATTTCCTAAAATCTACCTGTCCCTCAGTGTAATCTTTTGGATATAATTCTTTGCCTGGCAGACAAGCAAGTACCCCTCTTCCATGACAAGGATTGGAAGTTACTCCTCTTAACTAATCATGTTTTAGCTGCATTCTTCCTTGTTTCTTCCTCTGGAAGCAGTCAATCTGACAATGCAGTCCAGATTGTCCCACTGTATTCATTCAAGCCTGTTCCTTATTGGGTACATCCTATGTGTGCTTCAGTTGGTACAAAATGTAACAGTCAGACATAATGCTGGGATCTAGCATGGTGAAAGATGAGTACAGAAGCATGGAGTAAGCCAGAAAAAGTTCTTAGGCCATCACATTCTACATCATACTACATAGTGTAGAAAGTAAACTTAAAGTATTCCCCTCTATAGTAGGATTAAGAACAGCATGCTGTTCAGCATCCAACTGCAATTCTCCTCTCCCCAATTGCCTAAATTGCTTTTCCTGGAATTGCCGTCCAGAATTGTTGGCTTGGGAACATGAGAACTGGAACTCCCATCTCACCTATTAGGCTTTAAAGCCTTGGATAGGAGCCAGGCCTCCTTCAGCACATTTTTGATGTGCCTCTGACAAGAACTTGTTATCCTTTGGGCAATTGGAATCAGAGTAATGCACACATGAGCTGGGTGGAAATGGATCAATCATTATTGAACATAATTGAGGGCACTTCCACATGGCAAGTTTCCACTCCCCAATCCTTCCAGAACATTTGGAAGCCGGATATACTATTTTGAAGCTTCTGTAAAGAATAACTTCAGCAAACAGGACTCTCTAGAATGGAACACAAAAAGGTAAGGAGAGAGAGAGATGGATAAAAAATATATAACAGATGACCAGCACAGATATGGTACAGAGAGAATTGTTCTCGTGCAATGGTAGAATATGAGATATCCTAATTAAATTAAATGCAGGGAATCATAGAAGGAAATACTTATTTATGTGATACAGAACAAAGTGATTCATTTGTTGTAATAGGGCAGGTTCATGGAGGATCAATTACTAATAACTTTAACTATCAACAGTTAGTAATACTGATAATTGTGATGGGTCCTTCATGCTCTCTGAGCTTGGTTGCTCTCTTGTAAATGTTTCATTACCCGAACTAGGTAAGATCATCAGTGCAAGCTTGGGTTACCAATATTCTGCTTCTTTGGTACTGATAATTGTTTCAGTCTCTGAAGTCATAGCTTGCAGATAAATGACAACATAAGGGCTGTCATTCTCCAATCTGGGCTTATGGGCTTGGTCAAAACATTCATTTCACCCTTGTGAAACACACAGTGCTGAACTAGTTGGCCAAATCCAACAGGGATTTTTTTATGTCCTTACTTTTACTTCTGCTGGCCTTAAAATGTTGAGTCTGGCATGGAACACCGTGAGCCAATCAGTGTTCCTTGCAACCAAGTAGTAGAAGGGTGTCAAAATTCTCATTCACCCCCTGAGCTATGACAGTTCCTGCAACAGAAAAGCCACTCATCCTCCTCCACAAAAGAAGGAGGAAAAATAAATTTGTTTCTCAGTATTTTCAGTACATGCTGCATGCATTTGTCTAATCGCTTTGCAAAAAAATCTGAGCTGTTGATACAATGTTTGGCTGTCAGAACATCATTCTTCCTACACATATATTCCCACTTAACTGTGATGATGACGGGGCACTGAATTTCCAATGAGGCACCTTCTCTATTGACTGCAACTGCAGAATGAAGCATCATCTATGTATGTGCAGAGAGAAAATAATGGCCTTTTTTGAGCCCAGAATCTAGAAGATAGCTTCTTCAGCAAGAGTCAATGAATGCTGCATATACACTGCTCAAAAAAATAAAGTGAATACTGAAACAACACAATGTAACTCCAAGTCAATCACACTTGCAGCCCAACACCGTGCAGAACATTTGGCATTTGCCAGAGAACACTAAGATTGGCAAATTCGCACATGTGACAGACGTGACAGGGTCTGGAGACACCACGGAGAACATTCTGCTGCCTGCAACATCCTCCAGCATGACCAGTTTGGTAGTGGGTCAGTAATGGTGTGGGGTGGCATTTCTTTAAGGGGCCGCACAGCCCTCCATGTGCTTGCCAGAGGTAGTCTGACTGCCATTAGGTACAGATATGAGATCCTCAGACCCCTTGTGAGACCATATGCTGGTGTGGTTGGCCCTAGGTTCCTCCTAATGCAAGAAGTGCAAGACCTCATGTGGCTGGAGTGTGTCAACAGTTTCTGTAAGACGAAGGCATTGATACTATGGACTGGCCCACCTGTTCCCCAGACCTGAATCCAATTGAGCACATCTGGGACATCATGTCTTGCTCCATCCACCAACCCCATGTTGCGCCACAGACTGTCCAGAAGTTGGGGGATGCTTTAGTCCAGGTATGAAAGGAGATCCCTCAGGAGACCATCCACCACCTCATCAGGAGCATGCCCAGGCATTGTAGGGAGGTCATACAGGCATGTGGAGGCCACACACACTACTAAGCCTTATTTTGACTTGTTTTAAGGACATTACATCAAAGTTGGATCAGCCTGTAGTGTTTTTTTCCACTTTAATTTTGAGTATAACTCCAAATCCAGACCTCCATGGGTTGCTAAATTTGATTTCCATTGATAATTTTTGTGTGATTTTGTTATCAGCACATTCAACTATGTAATGAACAACGTATTTAATAGGAATATTTCATTCATTCAGATCTAGGATGTCTTATTTTTGTGTTCCCTTTTTCTTTTTGAGCAGTGTATAATAAGGAAAAATCAAGGTAGGCATGTTTTTCTAAAGAGGTATTAGAAATCTGACTAGAAAGATTAGGATCAGGTGCACTGGTAAAGTGAACAAGCAAGCTTTTTGCTAACAAGCAAACTTTGAGTTCAGGAGGTGAGAGGTAAGCTAAAGCAAGAATTCCAGTACAGGGGAACATACATTCCTGCCCCCTACTCCAAAGCCCTGCAGAGGTTTAGCATCACCAATTACAGTGCACACAACTTGATATTCGACCTGGCTGCAGCCAAACCGGAAGGAAATTAATTCAGCTGCCAAAGGGGAACTATGTGGAGACACAGTGACATGGTACCAGTGCCAGGTTGATGAAAATGCCATATATGGTGGAGTGATTAGATTCCCACCCTGCAGCTGAGACTGAATGTGATATAATGTGATATTAATAATTTATTAGATAGGTTGTAATCCTTGCTGAATCCAGTAACTCAACTCACAATTCTTCATTTCTGAACTGCACACAGTGTACAAATAAATGTTCCCATAAGTGAAAGCCAACTGCAAAATTAGGAGACCATTAACATGAGAACTATGAGAACTCTATGATGCCATATTATGATAACTTTATCATGGTTTTTATGCTTTACTCAAATTCAGATTTGTGATTGTATGTATAATGTGTTTTATTAATATTGAATATCAGTGATTGCATGACCTATGTAGATAAACATGAGAACAGTCAAATGTGGCCAGCTCTTAAAATCTTATATAAGATGTTTGAAGAGGTGAAAAAACATTTGAAATGCTGAAAGACCATGCCTGCCATGGCTTTCAGTTTAGAACCTTCCTATTACAGGAATCCAACAATACCAAGACTCCCTTGAGGTAGAGAACTGCATTATTAGCCTTGTCTTATTTCTTCAGTGTAAGACACATCAAGATCTGGCTCTGGTCATGCCAGGATCATTCATGCTTTCCATGGTAGCCCCTCTGGGAATGGCTTCTTTTTCCACTTGTGTGGGAGAGAAAGAAGGAGGGGGTAGCCCAGAGGAAAAAAGCTGTAACTTCTGGCCACTGTCAGAAGCAGCCTTCAAGCTGACCATTTTTATAGCACAGGGAATTTTTCATCAGAAAAGGGCCATCCTCAGGAATAGATAATGACAGATTACAAAATTTATTTTGAATAGAGTAAAGCCCCTGTCACACTGCACCAACAGATGGGAAAAGGATGTAAAACGGAGAAAAACACTTACCATCCGTTGGTTAATGCAATGCTTCCGTTCTGTACTCACTGCCTCCGTTTTGCTTCCTCTCTATCCGTACAGCATCCGTCTATTGACATTTCATCCGCTCAGAGGGTTTTGAGCTGCTGAAAACTTTTGCACGGAAAATGTATCCAATGCGTCCGTTCTGCATCCGCTAGGCATCCGCTAGGCATCCGCTAGGCATCCGCGAGGCATCCGTTCTGCATCCGTTCTGCATCCATTATATCCGCTAGGCATCCGCTGTGCATCCGAGCAAATCAATCCGCTCCAGCGGTAAACGGACACAGGGAGGAAGTGGAACGGATGCAGAAAGGATGCGGAACGGATGGAGAAAGGATGAAAGCAGATGCAACTCGCAAAGAAAGCATTTAAAACGGAAAAAACATTCGCAGAGGGGACCTATCTCGGATATTAAGGATGTCTAGAGGATGCCTAGAGGATGCAAAGGGACACCTAGGGGAAAACCTATACTGCCTATAAAAAGGGGGAGCAACTCAACTGGATCTCACTTTCAGACCAGCAGACCAGCTGTGCAGAACTCTGCAGCCTTCATCTGACTCTTCCTCTTCCACAGCATCCAGTCATGTCCACCATGGATCGTAACAAAGTCCTTTTGGCAGCCACCATCCTTCTGCAACAGTGCAAAGCCATCTACAGGCTCTGTGAACTCTACTACGGGAAGAAAAAGAGGCGGCCAAGAAGCGTCTGGGTCCGAAGATGGATTGGGAGAAGAGCAGAGTATGGACTGTACAACAAGCTGATGGTGGAGCTCAGGGAAGAAAACACTTGTGCATTACAAAACTTCATGAGGATGCCTCCAGCCATATTTGACAAAGTTGTACAGCGGCTGACACCCAGGTTGACCAAGGCAAACACCAACTTCCAGCCCAGCCTGGAACATGGGCTCAAGGTGGCACTCACTCTGCACCATCAGGCCTTAGGGACCACCTACAGGAGCATGCAATACAGCTGGAGGGTGCCACACAATACCATCAGCATTGTGGTCAGAGAAGTGGTGCAGGCCATCATCGAAGAATACCTGGAGGAGCTCCTCCAGTGCCCTTCCACTGAAGAAGGATGGAAGAAAGTTGCAGAGCAGTGGTATCAGAGGTGGAACTTTCCCAACACCATTGGAGCCATAGATGGCAAGCACGTGGCCTGCAAAGCTCCAGCCAAGTCAGGGTCCACTTATTTCAACTACAAGGACTTCTTCAGCATCATCCTCTTCGCCATGGTCGATGTTGACTACAAGTTCATGTACATCGATGCTTCAGGCAATGGATCAGCTTCAGATGCCCAGGTATACAACACCGGTGACCTCAAGGAGGGGCTGGAACGCAACCTCATCGTGGGCTTCCCAGATCCAGACCCCCTGCCCAACGACACGCAAGATGTGCCCTACTTCATCGTGGGGGATGATGCCTTCTCCCTCACAACCTACCTCATGAAGCCCTACACTTCCAGATGCCTCACCCGTGAAGAGAGGATCTTCAACTACAGGCTGTCCAGGGCAAGATGGGTGGTGGAGAACGCCTTTGGTATCCTGGCCAACAGGTTCCAGGTACTTCTCACCATCATGCAGCATCGCCCAGAGACCGTGAGGAGGATCGTGGAAGCTTGCTGCATCCTGCACAATCTCATGTGCACCCGCTACCCAGTCTTGCAGAACAGGCTTGTGGACCTCCAACAAGGCAATGGGGACATGGACCCTGGGGAATGGAGGCAAGGGCAAAACCTGATAGACACTCAGGATGTGCAAGGCCCCAACAGATCCTCACATGAAGGGAAGAAGCAGAACAACCTCCTGAAACACTGGTGCAACTCCCCAGCTGGAGCAGTGGAGTGGCAAGACAGGATGATAGATGCTTAATGGATGCTTCCTTCAGCCTGTCTCATCACACTGATGAGATTGGGCCATGTATATTGGGTGGGCCTACAATGAACAGAGCATTTAATAAAGAGTTGTGTTTATGTTGACATGTGTGGATGATTATTACATTATTATTGATAATAAAGGGCCATAGGTGTGGCACCTGGGAGGGTGGACCATACAGTCCCACTATTCTTGCACTGGAGGTTTATCTATCCCACAGCTATTACCCATCCCAAAGGTATCCCTGCTCATTCCACAGGTATCCCTGCCCATCCCACTGCGATCTTAACCCATCCCACAGATATCCTAACCCATCCCACAGGTATCCCTGCCCATCCCACTGCTATCTTAACCCATCCCACAGATATCCAAAGGTATCCCTGCCCATCTGACAGGTATCCCTGCCCATCCCACAGCTATTACCCATCCCAAAGGTATACCTGCCCACCCCACTGCTATCTTAATCCATCCCACAAGCATGCAAAGGCTTAAACCATTTCTAAAAGTTTCCACCAAGACTTTATTAAAAAAAAGAAATGAAGCAAGTGTGTGAATCAAAGATAGACTTTATTCACAACAAGCTGTAAAAGAAAAATGACCCAAGTCAAGTCTCTGGCACTCCTCTTGGTCACTCGGAGGTGTGCCCAGTCTCAGGGGTGAAGGGTCCAGGTGCTGTGGAGGTGGCTGGTGCTGGAGTGCTTGTCTGAAGCACCATTGGGGTACCTGGCCCCGAGAGGTCAACAGGTGATGGTATGTTGAGAAAGCTCTCGGACAGCTGGCTCAGACCCGTGATGGTGAGAGCTCCTTTCTCCATGCCATGGGGTGTACCGACAACAGATGTTCTGAGGCTGGGCTTGGCTGTGGGGTGGAGGAAGGAGCAGTGTAGTGGGGCTGTCTGGTCTGCAGCTGGGTGAGGACTGGCATGGGTGGCATCGGTGGCGTCGGTGGCATCGGGGGTGTCGGTGGCGTCGGTGGCATCGGTGGCATCGGGGGCATCAGTGTCGTGGGTGGCATCGGTGGCATCAGTGGAACCAGTGGCATCGGTGGCGTGGGTGGCATTGGTGGCATCAGTGGCCCTGGTGGCATCCGATGATCATGTGCCTGGACTGGGAAGGGCTGCTGCCTGTGCTGCTGGACCTCCTGGTAGCCGTAGCCTTGGTAGGTGAGGGCCTGTGGAAAGCCTTGGAATGGGAGGGACATCCCCTGGGGTGGAGGAGCAGAACTGGACTGGGTGGGAGCAGGTGCCTCTGGGTCTGGAGGGTTGTGAAGCAGCTCGGTGATCCAGTCCTTCACCACCTGGTACTGGGGTTCCGCCATGTCCGTGAGGGTCTGGTTCACATAGGTGAGGAAGGGCTTGCGGTTGGAGGATGAGGAGTCAGTGTGGACCAGCTGAGAGAGGAGATCTATGCTGCTCCGGATGGTGTCCCTGATCTCCAGCAGGACAGTGTGGCTCTGTCCCTCCGGTCTGGCTCTCTTCCTGCTTTCTGTGGAGGTGGAGCTGGGGGTGGGGGTGGGTTGGTCTCTGGTGGCAATGCCCTCTACTTGCTCCCACTGCGTCAGGGGGTCCTCCACGCGCTCTGCCACGGGGATTGCAGCTGTCGGGGGTATCTCTGTCGTGGGATGCTCCACAGATACCTGCCTGGACACAGGATCTGACTCTTGGCCAGAAGAGGACTGGCTCTCAGTGGGCTGCCTGAGAGAGAGGGTAGACAGAGGGGCTGCTCCTCGGTGGCGGATCTCACCCTCCAAGAAGCTGCACTTGGCCATCACATAGGTCTCCCGGTCGGTGAGCTTGACCGCGCCCTGGCCAGACTTCTTGAGGTGCAGCTTCCCGTACCAGGTGTGCATGTGCTTCCACCAGCCGAGGAGGACTTCCGAAGTGTAGCCCAGACTCTCCGCCTTCTCTCTCCAAGCAGCATGCTTCCGCTTGGTGTCCCTGTAGAGATGGTGTCCCTTCCACCACAGATAGTCATTCTCTCTCAGCCACTCCATCACCTCATCCTCGTGTTCCTCCTCAATGGAGTATTGCCTCCTCTCCCTTCCCCGCATATGCTTCTTCCTCCCTTTGGCAGGACCAGATGGGCCCTCATCAGAGGGGCTCCCAGGTAGTAGGGGCTGCTCCTCCACATCACCAGCAGCAGCAGCACCAGCAGGATCATCATCATCATTATCATCATCACCAGCAGGATCATAATCATCATCATCAGCAGCAGCAGCACCAGCAGGACCAGCAGGACCAGGATTAGCAGCAGCAAAGTAAGCACCAGCAGTGCCAGCAAGACCAGGAGCACGAGCAGGACCAGGAGCACGAGCAGGATGAGCAGGACGAGCAAGATCAGGAGCACGAGCAGGACGAGCAAGTCCAGGAGTACGAGCAGGACCAGCAGGACGAGAAGCAGCTTCAGCAGGGTACGCACCAGCAGAAGCACCACCGGCAGGAGCAGCTTCAGCAGAGTAAGCACGAGGAGAAGCACCACCGCCAGGAGCAGCCTCAGCAGAATAAGCACGAGCAGAAGCACCACCGCCAGAAGCATCATCATCAGCTCCTCCAGAAGCAGAAGCAACAGAAGCCCCAGCAGAAGCCCCAGCAGAAGCAGAGTCAGGGAGAGGGGGCAGGAGGGTGGCCCTGTCCCTCTTGCCAGGGATGGCGGCAGGTTGCTGAGGCTTTCTCTTCTTCCCCATGGTTGTGGGGTTGCTGGCTGGCAGGGAGGCTGGCACCAAGGCTGGCAGGAAGGCAGGCAGGAAGGCACCAAGGCTGGCAGGAAGGCAGGCACCAAGGCTGGGCAGGCAGACTGGCTGGCTGGGAGGCTGGAAGGCAGCCTGGCAGCAAGGCTGGCAGGCAGGCAGAGAGCAAGGCTGGCAGGGAGGCTGGCCAGGAGGCTGGGAGGCAGGCTGGGAGGCAGGCAGACAGCAAGGCTGGCAGGGAGGCTGGCAGCAAGGCTTGCAGGCACACATGCAGGCAGGGCAGGCAAGGCAGTCAATGCGTCCGGCAGCAGGTCTTTCCTCCGAATGGTGATCTGCTTCCGAGCTGCTTCCCTTTATATCCGCGAGGCTTACGCAATGCATCCCCCCCGCATGCACAATTAATGCTCGGCATCCGTTAGGCTTCCGCTGTGCATCTGATAGGCTTCCGCTCTGCATCCGCTTCATCCGCTAGGCTTCCGCTGTACATCCACTTCATCCGCTGTGCATCCGCTGTGCATCCGCTTCATCCGTTCCGTGTCCACTTTGCTGCGGTCCTCCGGAAGCCTTTCAGATGTGCCATCTGCTGTCATCCACTTCCATCTGCTAGGCTTCCGTTCTGCATCAGCTTTCCATCCGCTCTGCATCCTCCCCGCGTCCGTTCCTCTCCGTGTTATCCACTCTGGTTATGCAAATTTTTGCTCCTTTTGAGAGCGGATAACAACGGATGGAACATTTTTCTCATCCGTTGTGTCCTTTTTACTAATGTTTTGCATCCGTTGGGCAGTGTGACAGGGCCTTTAGAGGAGGCATTGGATTTTGCCAAAGTCTGACATGGATCAGGCCATTCTACAAAGATATTGTGGCTCTCTAAAGTGAAATAATATTCTCTCCCAAGAAATTGGAAGATAAACCTGCACTTTCTAAGAGCAGTCTGGTATTTCTTGCTGTAGAAAACAGCAAGATCTACTTTCACTCTGGCATATATAAAAGTATCAAGGCTGATCTAAACCATGCTTTTCATTAAACAGAACCATTTACCATGGTCTCCAGTTAAGATATTTTAGTGAAGGAATGTTGTTCTATATGTTGTGATTTTTTACTCAGCTGTTATATAATGTACATGAGCCATCTCTTTTTTGGAAGAAAACTAGGGCCTGAAATTTCCTCAAGAAATTTTCCTCAAATTTTCCTCAAATTCCAAAAATTTTCCTCAAATTTTTTTTACTACCGGTTCTGTCTGCGTGGCTTGGTGGGCGTGGCAGGGGAAGGATACTGTAAAATCTCCAGTCAGAGGTAGTATTTGCTGGTTCTCTAAACTACTCAAAATTTCCTTCTGAATACCACCTCTGCTCTGTTGGTATAATCCATTGAAGACATACTTTAAGGCAACAGCTTCCTAGGAGTCCTGGTGACACAGTGGTTAGAATCAGTGGTGGGATTCACACTTTTTTACTACCGGTTCTGTGAGCGTGGCTTGGTGGATGTGGTAGGGGAAGGATCTCCAGTCAGAGGTGGTATTTGCTGGTTCTCTGAACACTCAAAATTTCTGCTACCAGTTCTCCAGAACCTGCTGAATACGACTTCTGGTTAGAATGCAGTATTTCAGGTGAACTCTGTCCACAGCCTGGAGTTGCACTTATGGATGCAAAGAGGATGTAAAACGTTAAAAAAAGCTTGCCATCCATTGAAAAGTGCTATGCATCCGTTGTGTACTCATTGCATACGTGTTTCATATGCTCTATCTGTCGAGCATCCATCCACTTTGATTTCATCCACGCAAAAAGTTTTGAGCTGCACAAAACTTTGTGAACGGATGAACTTTCCGCCATGTACGATGTAAATCCGCGACATACGAGCAACAAACGTTCTATGTCCGTTTATCATCCGTTAAACGTCCGCTGTATCCTCTCTGCATCCTCTGGGCATCCTCGCAACTCACATCCGCTGCAGCTGAAAAAGGAAAGAGGGAGGAAAGAAAACGTACATGGAATGTCTATACATCGTTAGTAGCACGGAAATAGAAAGGATGCACAGTGAACGGTTTGCATCCGATAATCATCTGCGTGGCATCCCCTTTCTTTCCTTTAGGCGTACGTGATGCATCCGCTTCATCCGCTATGCGTCCGCTTCACAATTATCCCCCGGAACCCCTTCGGAGGTGTCATCCGCTTCCATCCGCTTTCATCCGCTAGGCTTCTGATGAACATCCGTTTAACATCCCCGCTACATACTACCCACGTCCGTTCTTTTCTGTTCTTTTCCGTTCTGTTTATGCAAATTTTTGCCACTTTTTGGAGCGGATGACAACGGATGGAGCCACCCCTGAAATTTTGCTCATCCGCTGTGTCCTTTATGCATACGTTTTGCGTCCATCAGCCAGTGGGACCGGGCCTTAAGATCCTGATGGCTCAAGGTTGACTCAGCCTTTCATCCTTCCAAGGTTGGTCAAATGAAGACCCAGATTGTCAGGGGCAATATATTGATATTGTAAACAGCCCAGAGAGTGCTCTAATGCCAATATATAAGTCTAAGTGCTATTGCTATTCCTCAGCAAAAAGCAAATTGCCTTTTAATTGAACTTTGTTCTTAAAGTGTCAAATTTAAGTGAGTTGGATTACTAGTGGTTGCTTTTGCCAATTTATTTCAATGAAAAAATGTTGATAAACTGCTTGTGTGAAAAGGGAGTGTTAAAAGATGCTACCTTCTTTTAACACTAATTAAAGTGAATTTGAAAAATTAAAAAAGCATGTTGATAGCTCCAGTCATTTTTCTAAATGTTCTTCAGAAATCATGATAATGCTATAAGCTTGCAGAATCATGTGAGATTCCATATTGCTCACAGGTGATTTCTGGATGTCTCAGGAAAGGATGTAAGAGATTTCAGCAGTTTCCTGTAAAACCGTAGATTTTATAGATAGACCGGTGAAATTATGAGATTTTGATTATATTTAAACATTTTGTACTTCTGACCAAACTATCTTGAGATCCCTGGAGTAAGTCATAGGAATGAACAAATTGCTCAGATCTTTGTTGGGCTTTAAAAAAAAAAAAGAATCATAATAGGATACAGTTGCCTTGGTGCTATTCCAGAAATAGCTCATAATTTGGAACCTCAGAATCTATGACTAAAAAGGTTATCTGGTTAATTTTATGAAATCTGCTTTCCCCTTTCCCCTCCTCCTCACTTACTTTCATACTCATTTTAGCTTAGCACTAATTATAACTGTGCAAAAAAACATTACATGCTTTACAACACAGAAATTTCATTAGCAGTCTGCTGGAGTGTGACACCACATATGCTAGCAAAATTGTTGGCATTCTTACCTACTACAAAACCAAGGAGAAAATTAGTTTGCTTTCAACATTATTATTCTATGCAGTTAAGACTGTATTTCCCAATAGAATCATTAAAAGGCAACCTAAGACATTTTCTGCAACTCTTTACATTCTTAAGAGAGGAGTAATTTACATATTTTAAATTGTGGAAAGCAACATTTTAAAAAATTGTTGACAATGATGGTGATGGTGATACAAAAACATCCTAACTTGAGTAAAAACCAATATGGTTAATCTTTTCCAATGAATTGAATTTCCTTTATTATATTCATTGATCAAAAAAATCTCTTTTATGATACGGCATAAAATTCAGAGGGAAACAATGCAGAGAGGAAACAGTACATGGCCTGGGAATCCTGCCCTTGAGAGTCACTAGCTTGATTCACAACTTAAACTTTTGCTGCAGCTCAATTTAGTGTCCTCAAAAAGTTAGCAAGGCTGTGTGAGCAGACAAAGGAAATGCAGGAAGGGTGTCATTCCATCTTGCTTCCCTTTACACTGTTTTGCTTGCAATTCTAAGGGGATAATGGCAGTCTGTTCGTATCTGCTACTGTTAACAGTGACAGGAGTGGGAACAGAGCCTATTTCAGTTTTCTTCAAGTAGCTAGCGTGTGTCCAAATATATGCAGGCGAACCAGATTAAGTGCCATTAGACGAAGGGCACTTTTTCACAATATGTTGATTGCACTAGCCAACCACCAGAGCTATGCCTTGGAAGCAGGCCCTAGGCTTCACTGCTCTGTTGTTGTTGTTATTATTATTGCTGTTGTTTATTTAAGCTGTTCTACCATACTTTTTAAAATAACAAACTCAAGATGACTAACAGATCTACAGGAAAACAGTGAACCATATGTTTATCATAAACAATTAACAATTATTATACAAAAATTTAAATCTGTTTTTTTTAATTTTGCAATTTGCTTTATATCACATTTAATCCAGAGCCACAATTGTATATTTCATCAAGAACATTTTTATAATGACATCCTTCTCTTTCCTCCTTTCTCTCCAAAGATAAGCCACAAACACTTGGCGACTGATAAACCCCAGAATGACTACATCTGTAGGACAACTATGGGGCATGTTATGTGCCAACCCATATTTCTTAACCTGCCTCATCTTCATTTTGACACAGCTACATAAAATATAGTGATATAAGCATGCATGATTGATCAAATGAATCAATAGGGATTGATTACCATTTAAAGTAAGTAAGTAAACATTACTCAAGTTGCACACAGTGTTTTCCTTCATCTGATTCATATGTGTTTTTCTGTATTTGTAACCCAACCTGTAACAATAACACAGTGTTATCTGGGTCACTTCAATAACTCTCTGAAATGATCCCATACAGCACATTTCACCACACTGCTTTGTTTTAGAAATCAAGTCCATTCACTAAACTGTCTTTCAGGTTGTTCAGCATGTCCATATCCTGCTCAGTGGGCTAGGTCTCTAATTCTGACCATATTAGTGCTGCAGGACCCAACACAGCCTCTCACTTTATAATTTCAATTAGGGATTACCTGATTTCCCTGTCCCTCTAATTTGGAACATATGAGATACATCAAACAGCTTCAACATCAGGCTCTCTTTTATCCTTTTCTTTTTGCCTGTGAGTGAGCTTGCGATGCAGGCTTTCCAAAGGCTTCACCCTGAGGGGGTCCCATCAATGACATAAAAAGAAGCTCAGAAGTAAATGACTTTCAGTTTATCCTTGTCCTTTTGCTATTCTTCTTTCAGTCATTCTCTGAGGAAGGAAGGGAGGGAGGGAGGGAGGGAGGGAGGGAGGAAATCTCCTTTAGTTGCTCAACCCTAATATCACAATGCCGAAACCAAAAGAGACCAATGACATTCATTCTCACCACTTGCTAGTACTTTGCCAGGTTCTCCAATCACAACATAAGCATTTATAATTCATCAGGAACTATACACAAGTACTAATTTAAGTGCTAATATTTGGTAACAACCTGCAAGTAAATCAATACAGAATTTACTGTTTCTTAAATGTACACTTGAGCTCAGTATTGACAAACACGAGAGGGTGCATATACACTAAAAGCCTGGGAAAAAATTGAAATTGATAAATTCATGAAACCAGCAAGGACTCTTATTTGCATTTTAAATGTATACTTAATATTCCAGATCCACAGGCAGAAGAGCATGAACAGAATGTCAAAATAATAATAATCATCATCAAACCAGCCCAAGATCAGAGTAGATAGAAATCAATCTGCTGGTGATCTAGTCTCTTCCCGTTGTGCACTAGGGAAATAATTAACTATCTTGCAGATCATGAGAATGCTGGTTCAATTTATGGAACTGACAAATCATGCCAGATGGCTGCTATTCTTGCTCCAAGAATGCCAGGTCAAGTATCTTGTTGTAAAGTACCATCTGTCCAGGTGGGGCTGTACTTGTGTCTACAGCCTCATCTGCTTGGTCTTGTCCAACCTTCACCAATGATTGAGGGATGGCTCCCCTCTAGCTGCTAAAGATAATACCTAAATGAATCTACTATTAAAAGGCAAACAAATGAATCAGGCAACTGGAATCTGGCATGCTGCACCGTCCTGAACTGATTGCTCAGAACAGCATAATAGTGTCTGATGCTTGTGGATTACCCTGCTCCTTGCTTCTGCTGGCTGATTCAAACTAGTGGTGGAATGGAAAAAATCTTTATGGTTTTATTAAAAAGTCAGAAGAAAATTCTCTTTAATGTATTTAATGTAGCACAGCAGTGCTATCGCTACTACTGTAAGTATATGGACAATACCTAACTGGAAGAATTAAGTCCATGAAAATGCAAACAGGCATTCTGGGTGGAAGTTGGAAGGAAATGTTATTTCAAAGTTGAAAGGTGAAGGAGAGTATACCTCTCTTTCTTTCCCCTCTAAACATCCACTTCATTACAATAGTTTAAAACAAGCATCATTCTTGAACATAATTTGGGGGGGATAATGAAGAGATGGATCTTCCAAACTGGGTGAGCAAATGAGAACCATCCATTGTTCTCTGGTCATATCAATGATCACATCAACCTTGAGATTCAGATTCAGACTGGAAATCATTTTCAAGGTTTATTAGGAAGAGATGGTGGAAATATAGCTGAAGGTAGAAGATCCCGCATTTCTCCATGGGGACAACTTTTGCTCGCTGATCTAGGTGGAATTCTGAATTTTCAGCTTCAGTCCAATTGTACCAAATCCATGCTCAAGAAATATAGCCTTCCAGTTTTTACAACTAGTGAAGATGTTCTTAAGCTATCTTAGCCTATCTGCAATTTAAAGTTGGGCCAGAAAATTGAGCCAGAAAAATGCAATGGGAGTCTAAGTGGGACCTTTAAAAAAGTTAAATTAAAAGAAAACAAACCTTTGATCATTTGACAAAATAAGATGACCTCTCTTCTACCCTTTTTAAAAGCAGAGTGATCATGATGAGAGAGTAGTAAGTGATTACTTGACCGAGAGAACGACTTAGATGAGGGAATAGAAGGGGAACTTACCAAATTTGCAGATGATACAAAGCTGGCAGGAATAGCTAACACCCAAGAAGATAGGCTCAAGATCCAGATGGATCTTGACAGACTAGAACACTGGGCCATATCTAACAAAATGAAATTCAATGTGGAGAAAAGTAAAATCCTACACTTAGGCAAGAAAAACCAAAAGTACCCATATAGACTGGGTGAAACCAGACTCAATAGCAGTAACTGTGAGAGGCATCTTGGAGTCTTAGTGGACAACCAGCTAAATATGAGCCAGCAGTGTTCAGTGACAGCCAAAAAAGCTAATGCAATCCTAAGAAAGAAAGGGATGCATTAAGAAAGGGATACAATCAAGATCAAGTGAGTTACAAATACCACTCTATAAAATAAACCCTTCGTAAGACCACACCTAGAATACTGCATCCAGTTTTGATCACCTCACTGTAAAAAAGATGTTGAGGCTCTAGAAAAACTGCAGAGAAGAGCAACCAGGATGTTTTGGGGACTGGAGACTAAAACATATGAAGAACAGTTACAGGAACAGGGCATGGCTAGTCACGTGAAGAGAAGGACCAGGGGAGACATGTTAACAGTGTTCCAATATTTGAGGGGCTGCCACAGAGTGGAAGGGGTCAAGCTATTTTCTAAAGCGCCTGTAAGCCAGACAAGGGATAATGGATGGAAACTGAACAAGGAGAGATTTAACCCGGAAATAAGGAGAAACTTTCTGACAGTGAGAACAATCCAATGGAACGCTTGCCTTCAGAAGTTATGGGAGCACCATCACTTGAGACTTTCAAGAAGAGATTGGACTGCCATTTGTCAGAAATGGTGTAGGGTCTCCTTCTTAGGTGGGGGGTTGGACTAGATGACTTCAAGGTCCCTTCCAACTCTGATTATCTGTATCTGAGAATAATTAATTTTCTTCTCCAGGCCATATTTCTCTGCCTTTTCAAATTGAATTGTGCCCCTCCTTAGTTTAGTCAGTCAGAATTATTGAAATAAAAGTAGAATTAGCTCCCTTCAGTTGGACACCTAACTTGCCTTCAATATAGTGGTGCAGATGAGAGGAGGGAAATCACAAGCTGTTCTGAATACTTTTCCCTAAGGAAAACTAGCTAATTGCTCCTGGAAAGCAACTGAACTAAATAATAAAGGATTTGGCCTTGATGCTGCCTTTTGCTGGTCTAGACTTTAATTCAGGACCATAGACAATCACACTAGTTAAGTTAGGACTTTTTTTTCAAAGATTTACAGAAGCTTTTCTAGATTTTCTATATTTCCTATTGTTTCTTTTTATAAATAAATAAAATAAATAAATAAAAAGACAAAGTACAATCCTGTGGCTGTTGAAAGACTCAAAGCAATCCAACACAAATTTGAGTATAGGACATAAGAACCATTTTATTCTAAAACTTTCAGAAAATCTTTTTGGAAAAAGCATTTTTGTTTTGACACAATTCTCCAAAGGATGGGATTGCTTGGGAGGGGGGAAAGGGTTTGCAAAATATTGCTTGCCTTTTGCACATCCCTATATTGCATTTTCTGCCTTCTGCACAGAGGTGGATTTGAAGCTGTACAGATGCAGATAGATAACTCAACAAGACGTCCATAACAAATTACATTTATTGGTTCATCAGGTATCCTCATAACTCACATTTGTGATGAAGTTCTTCTTTAATGACCAATCCTTTGTATATCTGCTTTATAGTAAAAGATGGTTATCTCCTAAAAGATGGTTATCATCGTAGTGATAGAAAGAAGCTGCTATGAGTTAAGAGAGTTCAGACAAAGAATGAGGAAAACCTCCCCCACCTTTCGAGGGTCAATTTAGTGACCAAGCAGGATTACAGATGTAGCCATGTGACATGAACTACATTTCCCAGGATACCTTTAACTACATTTACCATGATGCATTCCCTTAAGGGGACAGCTCATAATTCCAAAGTAACTATCCAATTCCCATAGACTGGCTGGCACAGCACATTGCTCTATGAACTTAAAGAATGCGGAAACAGGGTAATGATATTTTCACAAATGCTTCAATCAATCTAACTGGCACTATCTTTCAGGCACCCACTGAACCAATTAAAATCTGTTTCCTATCAGCCAAAATGTGCATATTGTCCTAGGATTATCTGAAGATACTTGGCTTTTCCTGTGTCACAGCCGAGAGTGTTTCAGAAGCTCTTGCTGAAGGGTGGAAAAGATACGTTGTACTCTGGATTTTCACCCTGACATCTGGCTGGACACAATGATAGATCTGGAGAATACTGAGAAGAGAAGCGCATTAGGAGCCCAGAAATGTTTTTCTCCTTCCCATTTTTAGAGTAAAGCATATGAGTATTGGACAGTCATGTTCTTTTTTCATGTTTTGTGAAATGAGATGAGAATTTTAAGTGGGGAAAAGACAGGTAGGGATTATTCACTGATTAAAAGAGGACAATCTATATTAAAAGAAATGAAATGTAAACCCACAAATCCTACTATAAAATTCTGTAATTAAGCCCTTTCATCAAAGATAGATTTCTTCCCACTTCCTTCTATTTTGGTGCTGTTTTAAACATAGAAAATATTATAGCAGTTAGAGGGAGGATTAGTACAAACAACTAAATATATGGTATCGAAGAAACATAAAAGAAACATTGACAAGTATTCTTTTTTATTTAAAACAAAAGTTTGATAATAGCTATAATTTCCTCTGAAAAGAATAAAAAAGAAGCTCCTAATGATGTTGATATAATAAAATAAATCTTTAACACCAATTAATGCTCTGAGGCAATCCATTGAAAAGAAAGCACAATTCAGTCCTTTGCAATGTTCTAATGTTTCACATAAATGATGGTCATTAACAAAATTGAGAGAGGTCTGCCTCTATTGTCATAAGAAACCATTGAATTCAAGAGGACAGCATAAAGCTCATTTTTACTCAGATATTCATTACTTTAATAGTATTTTGTTCCCTAGAATTCTGTAACATCCATGTGACTCAGAACAAATATTTTGAAAGACATACTTAAATGCAAATATGAGTAGTAAATTGGCTGAATCCTTTAATGTCTCCTCTAAAGCCCATGTCACACTGGCCAACGGATGCAAAAAGGACACAGCGAATGAGCAAAATGTTCCATCCGTTGTTATCCGCTCTCAAAAGGGGCAAAAATTTGCATAACCGGAGCGGATAACACGGACACGGGGAGGACGCAGGGCGGATGCAAAGCGGATGCGGAACGGAAGCCCAGCAGATGGAAGCGGATGGGAGTGGATGGGAGTGGGTGGCACATCCGCAGGGCTTCCGGGGGGCCTCAGTGAAGCGGATGCGAAACGTAAAGAGCGGAAGCAGAGCGGACGCCGAACAGATGAAGCAGATGCAGAGTGGAAGCCTAGCGGATGCACAGCGGAAGCCTAATGGATGCATGGCATTAATTGCGCATGCGGGGAGGATGCATTGCGTCAGCCCTGCGGATATAACGGAAGCAGCTCGGAAGCAGGATGCATTCAGAGAAAAGACCTGCTGCCGGACACATCGACTACCTTGCCTGCCCTGCCTGCAGGTCTGCCTGCCTGCCTTGCTGCCAGCCTTGCTACCAGCCTCCCTGCCAGCCTTGCTGCCAGCCTCCCTGCCAGCCTCCCTGCCAGCCTCCCTGCCAGCCTTGCTGCCAGCCTGCCTGAAAGTCTTGCTGCCAGCCGGTCTGCCTGCCAGCCTTGCTGCCTGCCTTCCTCCCAGCCTTGGTTCATGTCTGCCTGCCAGCCATCCTGCCAGCCTTGGTTCATGTTTGCCTGCCAGCCTTCCTGCCAGCCTTGGTGCCAGCCTCCCTGCCAGCCTCCCTGCCTGTCTTGGTTCATGTCTGCCTGCCAGCCTTGGTGCCAGCCTCCCTGCCAGCCTTCCTGCCAGCCTCCCTGCCAGTCTTTCTGCCAGCCTTGGTTCCTGCCAGCCTCCCTGCCAGCCAGCAACCCCACAACCATGCGGAAGCACAGCAAGCTTCAGCCATCTGCTGCCAGCCCTGGCAAGAGGGACAGGGCTACCATCCCGCCCCTGGCCCTCACTCTGGTTCTGCTGGGGCTTCTGCAGCACGGGCTCGCTCTTCTGGGGCTGGCGCTTCTGCTGCTTCTGCTTCTGGAGGAGCTGATGACAAGCACTCCAGCACCAGCCACCTCCACAGCACCTAGACCCTTCACCCATGAGACTAAGCGACCAAGAGGAGTGCCAGAGACTCATTTTTGTTTTATAGCTTCTTGTTAATAAAGTCTATTTTTGATTCATACACTTGCTTCGTTTCTTTTTTTTAATAAAGTCTTTCTGGAAACTGTTAGAAATGGTTTAAGCCTTTACATGCTTGTGGGATGGGTAAGGATAGCTTTGGGATGGGTTAGGATACCTGTGGGATGGGTAATACCTGTGGGATGGGTTAGGATAGCTATGGGATAGATAAACCTCCAGTGCAAGCATAGTGGGACTGTATGGTCCACCCTCCCAGGTGCCACACCTACGGCCCTTTATTATCAATAATAATGTAATAATTATCCACACATGTCAACATAAACACAACTCTTTATTAAACGCCCTGTTCATTGTAGGCCAACCAAACATACATGGCCCAATCTCATCCATGTGATGAGACAGGTTGAAGGAAGCATCCATTAAGCATCTACCATCCTGTCTTGCCACTCCACTGCTCCAGCTGGGGAGTTGCACCAGTGTTTCAGGAGGTTGCGCTGCTTCTTCGCTTCATTTGAGGCTCTGTTGGGGCCTTGCACATCCTCAGTGTCGATCAGGTTTCGCCCTTGCCTCCATTCCCCAGGCTCCATGACCCCATTGGCTTGTTGGAGGTCCACGAGCCTGTTCTGCAACACTGGGTAGCGGGTGCGCATGAGATTGTGCAGGATGCAGCAAGCTTCCATGATCCTCCTCATTCAGCATTGTCTCTGGGCAATGCTGCATGGTGGTGAGAAGTACCTGGAACCTGTTGGCCAGGATGCCAAAGGCGTTCTCCACCACCCGCCTTGCCCTGGACAGCCTGTAGTTGAAGATCCTCTCTTCACGGGTGAGGAGTCTGGAGGTGTAGGGCTTTATGAGGTAGGTTGTGAGGGAGAAGTCGTCATCCCGCACGATGAAGTAGGGCACATCTTGTGTGTCATTGGGCAGGGGTTCTGGATCTGGGAAGCCCACGATGAGGTTGCGTTCCAGCCCCTCCTTCAGGTGACTGGCATTGTACACCTGGGCATCTGAAGATGAGCCGTTGCCTGAAGCATCGATGTACATGAACTTGTAGTCAGCATCGACCATGGCGAAGAGGATGATGCTGAAGAAGCCCTTGGAGTTGAAATAAGTGGACCCCGACTTGGCTGGAGATTTGCAGGCCACGTGCTTGCCATGTATGGCTCCAACGGTGTGTGGTAAATTCCACTTCTGATACCACTGCTCTGCAACTTTCTTCCATCCTTCTTCAGTGGAGGGGTACTGGAGGAGCTCCTCCTTGTATTCTTCGATGATGGCCTGCACCACTTCTCTGACCACAATGCTGATGGTGTTGGATGGCACCCTCCAGCCGTTCTGCATGCTCCTGTAGGAGGTCCCTGAGGCCAGGTGGCGCAGAGTGAGTGCCACCTTGAGCCCAGGGTCCAGGCTGGGCCGGAAGCTGGTGTTTGCCTTGGACAACCTGGGTGTCAGGCGCTGCACAACTTCGTCAAACATGGCTGGCGGCATCCTCATGAAATTCTGGAACGCACGAGTGTCTTCGCTCCTGAGCTCCACCATCAGCTTGTTGTACAGTCCATCCTCCAGTCTACTGGCGAACCATCTTTGGACCCAGACTCTTTTTGGGTGGCTCCTTTTCTTCTCGCAGTAGTGTTCACAGAGCCTGCAGATGGCTTCGCACTGTTGCAGAACGATGGTGGCTGCCGAAAGGACTTTGTTACAATCCATGGTGGACATGACTGGATGCTGTGGAAGAGGAAGAGGCAGATGAAGGCTGCAGAGGTCTGCACCGCTGGGCTGCTGTTCTGAAAGTGCGATGCAGGCGAGTTGCTCCCCCTTTTTATAGGCAGTATAGGTTTTCCGCTAGGCATCCTCTAGGCATCCTTAATATCCAAGATAGGTCCCCTCTGCGAACGTTTTTTCCATTTTAAATGCTTTGTTTCCATGCTGCATCCGCTAGGCATCCGTTCTGCATCTGTTCTGTGTCCGTTCCGCTTCCTCCCTGCGTCCGTTTACCGCTGGAGCGCATGGAGTTGCGCGGATGCGTAGCGGATGCCTAGTGGATATAGCGGATGCGTAACGGATGCGTAACGGATGCGTAACAGATGCATAGCGGATGCAGAACAGATGAACTGGATACATTTTCCGTGCAAAAGTTTTAGGCAGCCCAAAACTTTTGGAGTGGATGAGACGTCCATAAACGGATGCTGGACGGATAGAGAGGAAGCAAAACGGAGGCAGTGAGTACAGAACCGATACATCGCGTTAACCAATGGATGGCAAGGTTTTTTGTCCGTTTTACATCCTCTTTGCATCCATTGGTTCAGTGTGACATGGGCTTTAATCACTGACTTGAATCCAACAGATCCATAAATAGAGAGGCAATAGACAATTGGCTCAGCTCCAAATGATGGATTCACAGTAGGTGAAGATCTGCCCCTTGGTCTTTTCAAAATTCCTGCTCCACCAGCCTCATTAACCATGTCTTCTGAGAGCCTGGATCCTTTCCCTCACAACTACAGTAACTCTCAGTTAATGGCTGCACTTCTATTTTTCTTCCCTATCTTTCACTTCCCTTGTTCTTCTCTTATGCCAATTACTTTTTTATTCCAGAAGATTTCTTCTCAGCACAGATACTATAACATGGATTAAAATGATCATAACAACTGAAAATAAATTAAACAAGCAGACTTTTACTTAATAGAAAAATTTGAGAGAAGAGTTAAAAACACTAAGCAGATTTAATGTACTATATTATCTAATCACAGATCCAAAACACTCTATTCTGCTGATAAAATATTCCAAGAAATATTAGACCTCTCCATTTTTCTTCAAGAACAGTTCTATCTCGTCACAGAATCATAGAGTTGGAAGGTACCTTGATCATTCTAGTTCCATAATCTTCCAGAACTAAACCTTCCAGAACAAAAAGTAATTTCTGATGCAAATAGTACAAAGGGATCTTCATAGGATTGGAAACTTGTGGGGGGAAAATGCAATAATTTATTCTTAAACTCATGAGATTTTGCAAATCAAGGCCATTAGCAATATATCAAAGGTACATATACATTTAATTTACAATCAGAGTAGCTTTCATATTACCCAAAGCTCTCATAGTCCATATAAAAGGGAGAAAAGTCAAACAGTTTTTCCACAGCAAGTAAACAAGAATTTGGAAGTGAAATTAAAAAGAAGGACGAGTCTAGAAGATGAGTGTAATAAGATAAACTGTGTGTTCTGAGGAACTTTGTGCTTAGCTTTATAGAATGAAAAGCTCATCTTCTGTGTAGCAGCTGATTGCAAAGGATGTTCTTGAGAGATGCTGCTTGTTCATATGGAAAAGTGACTGCTTTTTGATGTGTAAGCAGAGGTATCTATGTAGGCTGTAGAAAGAATATAAGGCTTCCAGTTTTGTTTTGTTTTTAAATATAGAATCAGTGAACAAATGTTGGATGCAGGCCAGTCAAAAGGAGAGAGATCTGGGGGAACAGGAAAAAAGTTGAAAGGGAGATATTTCCTTGCCTTGGAAGAACTGAGACTCGGGCGGGGGTGGGGTGGGGACCAAGTCCAGAAATTCTTGTATTGGGTTGGGGTAAGTTGTGGTTGAAGTGAGTCCTTGACTGGTGAGATTCAGTTAATGATGACAACAGGGAGTGCCAGGATTGCTGTTGGTAAGTGATACATTAATGAAACAACATGTTTTATGACCACATTTCTTAGAGATAAAAAATCTGGTGCTAATTGCCTTCATAACTGAACCTGTAATTATTGAATCTGTTCAGAAATAGATGTTGCAAGGATGATCCTTCATGGAAATGATTGAATTTGTCTTGGTGGTAACTTTCTTCTTCTGAAGAAAGGCTGAAGAAGACCAGCTATCCTTCCCTTGATACTTCAGTGAAAGTCTTCAGTGACAAAATGGAAACATCAGAAACATCGAAGGAAAGTGATCATATAATAAAGAAGCTCTTGCTTTTAACTAAAGCTTAACATATTTAAATGCATACGTTGGACCTCAAGAAAGTAGATTTTTTTATGGACTCTAGGGTAAAGGTAGATAGGATTCCATGGCAAGAGAAACTTATGGAAAAGAAGTTCAAGAGAGGTGGAAGGTTATTATTTTTTAGGTAAATACTAAAAACTCAGTTACAAACAACTCCAGTGACGGAAAAAAATAAGTCATCTTTTAATAAGGAATGCTTGAATCTATATATCTTTCTCTCATGTTTATACCTCAAAGAGAAGTATCATGTAGAACTTACTGATGACTTTACTGTCAGAAACCTTTATTTCAGAGGAAACTAAGCATCCTCACAGTCTTGTGAAATATTATATTTATCATAGCCAACAGTTCAACACAAAATGGAACTTCTTCACAGTGTTTCAATCAAATTATATGATTCTGAAAATGTGTTCCTATGTGCTTAAAAGATTTTGCTTGGTCAATGATATTACTATTATATCCTTTCAGTATGTTTACTCACCTTCCCTAAATAGCCAGAACAGTAGTATTAGCTTCTATTAATTCAAAGACAGAATGAAATGTGTATACATGTACAATTGTATATATAACTGTGTATATGGTGAGGTTTTGTGATTGTGTGTATGGAGATTCACACACATACACAAGGCAGGCAAAGAAGTAATTTTACTTTACTCCTGCTGACATTCAGATATTATTGATCAAATGCCCATCTGAAAATATGTGTGTTCTACAATTTGTGGCGTATGAAAGAGTCTTATTAAGTATAAGCTGTCTCTCATCAGTGGTTAGGATAAGATGTTTATTCCCACCCCAAAATCTCTATGAATATTTTCAAGGGCTGCTCTCAAATCAATAAAAGCAGCATAGAGCTGAGATTTAGAATGTTCAGTATATTACAGATAAAATGATTGAGAATGAAGATTTGACTGAAGATCTATGTTATCTGAAATTTGCTTGCTCAGAGATATCCAGTCAATTATTTTTAATAAGAATTTTGAGTAAATCTTTACAAAGGATGCAAAGGAAACTATTGGAATAGTACTTGCTAGGATGAGATGTTCCCATTTTCTTGTAGATGATGATAATAAAATGACATCCCAACTATATTAGTGAAATAGACAGTATTGGCAATCTCAGGTATGTCAAATGTGATTGCCACCAAGTGAGATCCCTTGACCAAATTCCACAATATTAGCTGAAGAGTAAACATGGATAGAGGTGTTCTTCCCATCTCCATTTTGATATTTTGATTGGAACTCCAGGGGATTTTGTCCTCCAGTTTTAGATTACAAAGAAGAATACTTTTATTTTCTCAAAAGTTAGCTGGTATAATTTCCTTGGATCTTGTTCATCCTTTATACTATTTTTGTTTAAGGCTCCATATTGACCTTGACAATATGACAATAGACCATAAAGACTATAGACTATATAATCCTTATTATAGCCAGTTGCTCAGTTCTATATGTATCCCATCAAATATCTTAATTTCATCATACTTGGGAAACCAGGTGACTTACACACCTTTCCACATATATTCCTTCTATCTCTTTTTCTTCTTCTAAAAGGACTACAGGTAGTTCTAGACCTGTGATGGTTAACCTTTTCCATGTCGTGTGCTGAAAGTGTGCATGTGCTCATGCTCACGTGTCTGCACCCATGATGCAATGCATATTTGACCCCCCCCCCTGCATGTGCACATGACCCCCTGCATGCACACCGTGCATCTCTGTGCATACACGTGCGACCTCACACACCATATGCCTCTGCACATGCACGCATGACCCCCTTGTGTGCGCCCTGCCCCCTGCACATGCGTGTGTGGCAGATACCCAACAATCAGCTGGCTGGTATGGGTGTGTGTGCATGCACAGTGGGGCTCTTCCAGGCAACCTCTCATGTGCCGGCAGAAATAACTCTTCCACCATCACGGTCTTAGACTAATGACCACAATTGAGCCCAAAATTTCTGTTGCTTAGCAAAACAGCTGTTAAATGAGTTTTGGCCCATTTTATGACCTTTCTTGCTGCAATTGTTAAATGAATCACTGCAGTTGTTAACAACAGCTGTTATTAACTGTAACTGTGAAGTGAATCTGGCTTCCCATTTTCTTTGCTCATCAGAAAGTTCAAAAGAGGATGACATGACCCCGGGACCAGGTAACCATCATAAATATGAGACAGCTGGCAAGCATCCAAATTTGGATCACATGACCATAGGAATGCAGCAACAGTAAGGGTGAAAAAGTCACATTTTTCCGTGCTGTTCTAACTCTGAACAAACCACTAAACAAATGGTTGCAAGTCAAGGACTTCTTGTAGGTTGGAAGCTTGAATGAACAATATAAGTGGAAATTATTGTTTTCTTCTCTGGCATTTTACCAAGCTTCTATGGAAATCATACAACTATCATTTATACTTTGGTATCTACCAGGCAATATGTAAGTATATTTGTTTAGAATATCCTGAAATGTATTTTGTGTATAATATAATGATCAACTTTTTAAACCAATTAAAAAACTATGTAATGATAGTTTCCCAGTTTCATTCTATCTTGAACTTCAAGATTTGATATCTGGCCAGGATCCCAGAATGAGCCTCATCTATCAGCCTAGACTAAATAACTTATTCCATACTCATCTCTAAAAGTGTCACCTGGTAAGTTCAACTGTATTTTAACAGCAGGGGAAAATAAAAGCTCTCCCCCCACCCAAAAAAAATTACCTCCAACTCATTCTTCAGTCAAAATTTCCTGTATGTAAAGTATATTATATTAAATTTAAGATTTCATGACAAAAAGAACTTCATAATATTCTGATAGTTTGAATCAGTGGAAACCAGGTTGATCAGATCCCCTGATTTCTCACCTCCACCAAATCTACAGGGTCTGTGTAAATCAATGCTGAACACTTAATATTCTGTCAAATTGTACTAATCTAAAAAGTATTACTTGTGTGAAGTAATATGGCGGTCTTGCAAACAACCATTAAGTACACAGTTCGATGTGATCTTCTCCTCCAACCAAGTAACCCTAGCCAGTGACATTCCAAGATATACAGAATAAAACACACCCAAAGATATGTGAAGACATCTGAACAAGTACTTTTTCAGGGTTTCTCAGCCAAATAAAGTGAGACTCCACTTGTAATCTACAATGTGACTGATCCACAACTAAGGTTGCTAGGCATGTAAAAGACTCCAGTTTGCTCCTCCAAATTCAGATTCACTTAATTAAAAGTTTTTTTTTTAAAAAAAACAAATCCTTCCCAGTTGATGGATTGCTTTGTTTGAGCCCTTTTGAGAGGAATAGGCTCAGTCAAACTAGAAAATACAGTTATTTTGTTAATCACACATGACATTCTGAATGTGTTAAAGTGATTAATTAATCTAGGCGATAACTTCTCGAATCCTTGAGGTAGAAATCTTTACCCCATCTAATAATCCCTCTAAAGCAGTATTCTCTTGTTGCAATGCACAGGGGACTTGGGTAAGATGTTTCAGATCACCCTCATTTCCAAATGCACTGTAGGTGTTAGCCAGCTATTGGAGAGGGATGCATGGATGGGTGCGTGCATTCAAATAGAATTTCATAGCATAATGATACAAGAGTGTTAGAATTTTCAATTTGCAAATAGTCTCTTTGGAGACCACCTTTGCAACAATCTTTTAAAAATATAAATGATAGTGGCAGAGTTCACCGTCATGGAAACTAAAGACAAAGCAATAGTGGCTAGAATGAGGATTGGGTGAATTTCTCCACAGAATTGCTAAATGACTTTAGCTTTTCTCAAGACTGCATAAGTGCTATTAGTTGTATGCTTGCAGAATGAAAAGACCAATTGTCTCATTTTTCTGTCAATTGAATTTATATAATACTACTAGCAGAAACCTGTGTCATTGCTGTATACAATTATCTTTCCCATTGTTTTACAATGAACACTAAATCCCAGCATGTGATGACATGCCTTGTTACTGGGAAATCATTCATAGGCAGAAAGATAAGGATATCAGTGCATTATGGAAAAAGAGAATGATTCATTCACTGTTCTTTTCATGAATATCTCAGCATCAGGGCCCATAATGCCGTTTGCAGTTTTGTGTGATGAATCTAAGCTTTCATCCATAAAATATAGCTGTAAAATTGAAGAGATTCATGTCTTATTTTTTACATAAATCCAGGGGCAAAGGTTTCCATGTCATAGTTACAGCTACCTTCAATCAGAAAGACAAATGTTAGTCTATTTTCTTTTTAAAAAATGAATATTATATTATAAAAAATACAGATAACATAAAGAATAGACAGCATAGATCAGGTTTTTTAAAGAATAAACCATCTCCAAAGCCTTTAAAAGTAATGCTCAAATTAGACATCCAGGGAAGCAGTACCTTTTGAAATTTTTCTGTGGCTGCAAAGATTCCCATCTACAGATCAGATTTAAACATATTTGACACACTTTCTTCCTTCTTTTTTCTCCACAACAGCAACCATCTGAGGTAAGTTCAGTTCAGAGAAAGTGACTGGCCCAAATCACGCAGCTGGATTTCATGGTGAAGTCAGGATTAGAATCACAGTATCTTGCTTTGTAGCCTAGGCCTGGCTTGGGACAGTGGCCTCAGACTTGGTTTTCTTGCTAGAGTAGTGCAATATGAATTGAGAGAGAAACTCTTGTGCAACCCCCTCTCCAAAGGAGACAGGGCCCATTTGATTGATCTGCCTCTGGCAACTGATGGATCCAACTGAGTTTCAAAGGGAGCAAGGGAAAATACTTGCCAATCTGTTTCAGAATCCTGTGGAGACTTTATCAGATCCTGAGACAGGATTTATGGGGCGTTCTCCTGGCCCTTCATTCCCATTACTCCCTGTGACTCACAGAATCTCACCGAGCAGCCCTGTTCAGGGTCACCCAGACTCCAGTTGCCTAGGAGGTATCATGTGGATGGATCCAAGTAATGGTGAATTCATCCTTGTTGAAGGGATGTTCCTGACTCCTTTTAAAGAGGTGGTGGTATGCCCCCTATTCAAGAAACCATCTCTGGACCCTACCATTTTGGATATTTTTTGTTCAATTTTCACCTCCTCTTTCTGGGAAAGATGGTTAAGAAGGTGGTGGCATTGCAACTCCAGAGGATCCTGGAGGAAATGGATTATCTGGACCCTTTTCAGTCACATTTCAGGGCTGGATATGGGACTGAAACTGCACTAGTTGCAACCATGAATTAACTCTGGCAGGAGCAGGGTGGAGGTGCTGCTCTTGACCTCACAGCTGCTTTCAATACAATCTACCACAGTATTTTTTGGGTTGACTTAGGGAGATGGGAACAAGTGACACAGTTATGTGCTGGTTCCTCAGAGGCCGGTCCCAATTGGTTTTAATAGGGAGTGAAAGATCCAACTCATGGCCCCTGCTTTGTGGGGTACCACAGGACTTGGTGTTTCTCCTTTTTAACATCTAATGAAACTGCTGGGTAAGAACATCTGGGTAAGATCATCCATCAATGCAGGATGAGGTATCATCAGTACACTGATAATAACCAGTTATATATCTCTGTCCCATATGAAGTGAGTGATCTAGTGGACTCTCTTCATGGTGCCTGGCTTCGGCTGAAACCTGGAAAGATGAAGTGGTTCTGGGTGGGGCCCTCTGTATCCAGGAGTTTATCATCATTGGTCTTGGGATTGCACTACCCCAGATAGACTTGGTACAGGATTTGGGGATCCTCTTGGACTCACAACTCCTGCTCAAGGAGCAGGTGGCAGTTATGGCTAGGAGGACCTTTGGTCAACTTCATGCTATGTGCCAGTTACTCCTTTTCCTAGACATGGAGGCTTTCCGTATGCCCTTATCATCTCTTGTTTAGATTACCACAATGTGTTCTCATGGAGCCATCCTTCAAAGTATCTGGAAGGTTCAGCTGGTGCAAGCTATATTGGGCCATGCAAGTTATATGGCACAAGTAACACTCTGCTCCATGAACTGAACTGCATCTAGTTTGCTTCTAGGTCCAATTCAAGGCATTGGTTATGATCTACAAAGCCCTACATGGTATGGGGCTAGGCTATCTACGAATCCAGCTTTGTCCCATAACATCAGCCCATCCTACCCAGCCAGCCAGAAAAAGTATGTTGCAAACTCCATCAGTTGAAGAACTCTGGCTGGCAAAGTCTAGGAAAAGAGCCTTCTCTGCCATTCTCCCTGCCCTTTGGAATGATCTTCCTGCAGAAATTAGGCAGACCCTCCCATTCTCCTGGCTTTCTGAAAAGGGATTAAAACATGGCTTTACAGCCTTGTGTAGGGAGCCCAAAGAAGCACACAGTCCTTGGTTGGATGGTGCTATGAAAGTTTTCCTTTTACTTTGTCAACTAATTTTTAACAGTATTTAATTATTCTTGCCTCCTTAATTAAATAATAATAATTTAAATTTTTAACTGAAACATTTTGATTTTTCTATACTGCTTTATATTTTGATCTTTTATTGTACACCATCCAGAATCCCACTTTGAGGGAGATGGACAGTTCAGAAATGTGAAAAATCAATCAATCAATGTATTTTGTTTCCAACCTGGAGCTTTTACTTCCCTTTTCCCCCTGCTTCTCCAACCACTAAAATCCTTAGCTTTTTTTTCCTCTCTGCTCTGTCAACTACTTCTGACTGAAACCAAACACGTGCATTTCATAGTGAAATGCATGTCTAAAAAAGAAACCAAGCACACATTTCAGTTCAGTTTATATCACTCAAAAGCAGCTCTTTTGTCTACTGAATGTAGGGAATATTTTGCTTATTCCTATAGGCAGCTACTACTGAAAGGTGATGGAAACTTCTTGAGAAGATTATTTTTCAGAATCTCTTGGTCTTCAGTTAAAGGACAATACAATGGATGTATTTCAATTTCAGTGGAGTTGATGTTTCAAAGCGATGTGCCGGGAAGTAACTATTTCAGGAAGAAGATCATTAATTTTTAGGATGAGTTTGCAACGAAGAGATGTTTAAAACTATTCTTTTTGCAAATATTCCAGCAACAAGGCCATATGCGAGAATTGTGTGTGCAGGGGAAAAAAGTGAGGTCAAAGAGTATGGGCAGAAATTGGAGGTTGATCAGCTCCCAATTTTCTCCTTTGTATCAATGTGGCTTTTAAGTAAACACAGTTATTATAGCATATAATTGGTATACTGAAGAAAATAATATATAATATATCAGAATTAAAATTGTTGATTGTTATTTATTATTTGTGGAATTTTGCCATTCTGATCAAATCACACTTTTTTCAGTAGCATGGATTCCTTTCTTATCCATAAGATATGCAGATACAAAAATAAATTTAAATATCATATAAATTATTATTTTTTCTTGAATGTCATGATTGTAACAGATGCAGTGTCAGAAACAATGCCAAAAGATTACAACTTTGCTTTAGAAAACATTATGTTAGTAGTTTGGCAGGAAGAAAGAAAGAAAAAAGAAGGAAAACCATATCTGCCCAGTGTTTGCCTGAATTAGATTGGCATGGTTGGTTTTTTCATGCTGAACTGCCTCCATGTTTTTCCAGCAAGTGCCAACAAAATTTCAGAAGTAGTACACAATAAAAGGAGAAGCCAGTTCACATACTGGAGCCAATAAATTTAACCTGGTGCCCAAAAAACAATTAAAGTTGGTGCTGTTAGTCAGATAGTTGTGGTGGGAATTCCAGAAACTGGGCACTCTTGATGGTCTCTGAGCCTAGTTGTTTTCTTGCAGAATCTCCCAGTATTGTTTTAAGATTCAGGCAGGCTTAGCTAGGGAGAGACATTAATGATGCTTGTTGGCAATCCAGCAGCAGATTTCTATATTCCTTGAATATAAAGGTAGTCCTTGACTTACATCCACAGTTGGGCCCAAAATTTCTGTTCCTCAGCAAAAGAGTTGTTAAATGAGTTTGGCTCCAGTTTATAATCTTTCTTGCCAGAGTTGTTAAGTGAATCACTATAATTTTTAAGTTAGTAACATGTTTGTTAAGTGAATCTGGCTTCCCAATTGACTTCACTTGTCAGAAGGTTGCATAAGGCGACCACATGACCCTGGGACACCACAACCATCATAAATACAAGGCAGTTACCAAGCATCCGAACCAGCATTCAGGGGGTATGCTGCAGTGGTGGTATTCCAAGTGGTGGCAAGTCGGTAGGAGTTATGAGCAGTGGTTCTCTGCTGGCTCTGCTGTTGGGCCCACCTGCCCACCTGGGCTCCCATACTCACTTTTATCAGCTGAATTTGAAGTGCAGCTGTTTTGCGTGGCACAGAAGAATGTCACGCAGCAGCTGCTGAAGAGACCGGGATTGTGCAGGCTTGCAGGAGATGAGTTAGAACACCTCTGCGTCTGCACAAATGCCTCTGCATCTCAGAGCCTGCACAAAGTGTGCATTTGGCCCACGAGTGCATGCAAAGTGTATGGGTGCAAAGCGCACCCACCAAGCCACGCCCACCAAACCGGTGGAAAAAATATTTTATTCCCACAACTGATATGCTGCAACGATCATAATGGGAGAGGAGAGAGAAATGGTCATAAGTCACCTATTTCAATGCTTGTAACTTTGAACAGTTACTAAACAACTGGTTGTAATTTGAGGACTACCTGTGCAAGTTATTTTGCTATGCTAATTCTTGGTCTAACTAACTAACTATTGAGGGAGAAGTGGATTCTATTACATTTAAATGTCCATTAGATCTAGTTTTATATCACATATGTAAATTCATACAATTGATAAAAGAAAATCCATTAGTTAATTTTCTGAATGATGTAAATGGGTGGAAACAATGTATAAAAGTGGATTGATTATACCAATTTTCCAGCCTACTTCAGAGACAATGGAGTTTCTCTATTACTTGGGGATGAATTCTGAAATAAAATTCTTCCTTAAATCTGCTGAATAGAGAACTGGAGAATTCAGATTTTACTACATTCCAATCAGTGGTGGGATTCATTTTTTTTATTACTGATTCTGTGAGCGTGGTTTGGTGGGCGTGGCAGGGGAAGGATACTTCAGTCAGAGATGGTATTTGCCGGTTCTCTGAACTACTCAAAATTTCTACTACTGGTTCTCCAGAACTGGTCAGAACCTGTTGAATAACCTGATTCCAATTGCAAGCATGAATATGCATCCTGAATAATAGTTCTAGATGATGAATCAATCAAAAGTGGTGAAAGGCACATCTGGACTTTTAAAGTGTAGGAAGTACCAGATATGGAGATCATCTGCCTATTATACAAAACCTCCATATTTTGGAGATTCAGCTTCAGTTTGTATGCCTTCATTCTGCCTTTTATTAATACTCCTTTTCCTAGAAGCTGGTATTGATGGAACTCCTAAAACCTTCTGGCTGAGTTCTGTGATATTTTCCATCATCCCCGTTGTTCTCTTGTCTACACATTTCCAATCTCTTATGCCGTAGTGCAACAATGTCATTTATTTGAAAATAATATTTTTGCAAATACATTCTCTGTGTTTATTTTACTATCACTGCAAAAGACAATATAGTGCACCAAAATATCAATGCAATTCAGTTCAGTATTTTCTTCCAAAAATATCTAATTTCATTTAAAATCACTGAATAGCATTTAAAGAAGCATATCTCCAACAGGGGCCAAAATTGCTGATATAGATTTTTAAATCAACTGCAGGTCCATTTCTAACAAGAGTATATCTTTCAAGAGTTTTTCATAATGTTTACAAAGGGAAACAATGCACGATTCTCTGTACAGTGTGAGAATCACACCTTCTGGGGAATAGATGCTTGCAATATTTTTTTTTCTCCATAGAGGCATAAAATTACAGGGTGCTCATTGATCCATGCTCCCTAAAAGGTGATTTTTTTAAAAAAATACACTAAATTTTAAAAGACTGTTGTGCAGGGAATAAGGAAAGAATCCTTATCTATATAACAAGAAGAAGGGTAGAGATGTAGGGTAAAAATAGTGGTGGACAGTCAAAAGAGAAGATGCATATGTCTTTTATTTATTGTTTCCTGCAACTGAGTTGTAATCATTATTTACAACTTGTGAAACTTTAATCCATAATCTGTATTCCTTCTTTTTCAGTATTGGGGAAAAAGAAACATATTTCATTATTTATGAGGGAAAATATTATTTTTTTCAGTGATCAATTAGGTGACTTTTTTTAAAAAAATTCTCTGCTATGGATCTGTGACTGAATTTGATATAAACACAAAATTGTTCATATACATGCAGCTTATTTAACCTATCTGCTTGCATGCTCTTTTAAATCCCATTTCTTGATTATAGCATAATTAAGTGTAGATGTATTTATGCTCTGCCACTGATTACCAAGTTGTATTGCTGGATAGTCATGCACTTTCTCTGATTCTTCTCACTCTCACAAAATCTATTCCATCTTTTCTCTTCTTTCTTTCCACAGTTCTTTACTATAACCATTTTCCTATCTATTCTTCCAGATATTACTGGAAAACATTTATTATTTATTCTTCAAACTCTACTAAACTTTTTATTTCTAAATTTATACTCCATTGTTAAGAAGTAAATTGCTTTCCCAGGCAGAAAAACTATGGTATTTATGCTATTGTATTTTTAGTATTCAACTAATAATAAAAATACAGTAGCATAAAATAACATGATAATAGAAGATCTAATAGCAGAGGTAAATTTTCAGGATAGTAAATAGAAACAGCTGTCAAATATAGATTGTTGATTATAGATTGAATGGGCCTACAGTATGTAAAATTTGGCATTAAAATGTAGTATTAACATAGGATGTTGCTTCTTTTCTATCAAGATCAGGTAGTCACTTGTGGCCACATAATTGTAATCCAGTCCAATCGAGACACGGAGGCCTTACTGAAGACTAATTTCTCAGAAGGAAATCATTGTTACATTCCTGTATCTCAGAGTCTCCTCCTCCTCCTCTCCCCCCTTCCTCCTCCTCCTTAAAAAAAAAGTTGACCAACAGATCTAAGTTCAACTTTAGAAACTGAATCAAGCCATGGAAGTTGTACTGATCCAATATCTCACCAGAGGATGGAAGAACTTTTGGCTCAGCAACAATTCTTCAATGGATTTCAACTATGTGTCCATCTCAATATTCAGCAATAAACTGCATAGCTGAAAAGTTTGTTTGTTTGCTTGCTTGCTTTTATATCTAGTTTTCCTGAAAATTAAAATAAGAATCATAAATGCAAAATAGAAACAAAGGCCATCAACATCATCAGAGCTGAGTTCTCAAAATGTGAAGTATATGCAACAGCCTCTACTATGACAGAAATGCTATATTCTGGCTCCTCACACTGACAATTGAATTGCAGGGTACCTGTAAACCCATGCTTACCAAAATTCCTGAAAAGATTCAAACCACCCCTGACTTATAGTTGAAGACATTTTCTGTTCTGTCTGCTGGCTTCTCATCCCAACCACAGAGTAACTGGACTGTTATACATACAACTGTGTATTCCTAAGCATTGAGAAGTTTCAGTAATTTTAACACTCATACAGAATTCAGTTTCCATGGAAGATATTTGCTGGAGGCTTGTAGCTTTACTGTGAGAAGATATATAACCTACGATGATATATTGCTACTACAATAAATTCTTGCTTTCCATCTGATTTCGAGGGTAATTTATAGTTCCTACTGGTTCTCTACAGCAAGTGCTTGGCTCTCTGCGCTCTTTCCTGACCCAGTTCTAACACCAAATGACTTCTTACTGTGTACACGGGTCTTACTCCTCAGAGATGAGTTGTCTCAAGGAAGACCCATGTCTTCCTTAGCAACCTATGTCTCACTGAAATGCATCATCAGAATATTTTCAGCTTCAATGGGCAGCTGAACAAGGAAGTTAACATTCTTCAGCTCTGGCTGCCTCTAAATCATCCAACCCTGCGAACGTTGCTCACAGCTTCTGCCAACTTTTCCCTAGTTTGTTGGACAAAGGAGAGAAAATTGGCCAATATTACCATTATGCAACTTGTATTTAATTTATTTTGATCAAAAATCAGGGAGAGTAAAGTATAATAATCTGTATGTAATTAAGCCATGTTTCCAAGGAGAACAAATAGCTAAGTACTCAGCAATTGAAACATATAGCATAACCATAAAATAAAAAAGACAAAAAACAAAGATTTACTGCTTTTTTTCAGTAGGTTTTTTTTCCTAGGGGAGGCTTCAACTTTACCTTCTTGCATAGTTTCTGCTCCTAGTTATTTTCCTCTTCTGTTTTAATTTGTTTAGTCTCCTTTTTTAAAATATTATTTTATAGGTTCCAGTTTGCACACCACCACAAAAGCAGAATCTTTTTTCATTGACAGGTTATAATTTAAAAAGCTACAGGGAGTAGAATGCCCTGATCCCAGTACCATTACACACACACACACACACACACACACACACAAAGAGAGTGAGAAATAGACCATTCACTGCTTTGAAATAGAAACATCTGGGAGTTTTCCCTACAGTGACTAATGTTGCTGCACCAGCAGAATTCAGTTACATGGACACCATGATGAGGATGTCAACTGAGCAGTGGTAGACTCTACAGAAATTTTCATATATTTCCAGAGGTTTATTTCATATTTTAATGTCCTGGAAGCAATTAGCAGGATTCATGCCTGAAATCAAAATTAGTCATCAGTGATATTACTTAAAATATATGAACTGACAATTCTGCATGTAAAGGTGAAGGATTATTTCATCACTAGTTTTATGTAGCTAATGCATCTCATGTTACAGTTAGAGTAATTTCTGTATTTATTCCTAAGAATGATGAGTTAGAGCTGAAGATCTAATATACCTCTCAACCATACAGAAATTAGCAGGAATCACTGCTGCAGCTAGAAAAATCTTGTATTAAACTCTAACAACAGCAGGGATCTCAACATTCCAAAATTCATATCAAAGCATCATTAGGCTTGAACACAAATATTATACATTGTTCACAATTAGAAAAAAAACATTTATTTAAGATGAGAGTAAAGCCCATGTCACACTGCACCAACTAATGGAAAGAAGATGTAAAACGGAGAGAAACACTTGCAATCCATTGGTTAACGCGATGCATCCGTTCTGTACTCACTACGTCCGTTTTCTTCCTCTCTATCCATCCAGCATCCGTCAACTGAGGTTCCATCCGCTCAAAAAGTTTTGAGCTGCTCAAAATATTTTGAGCGGAAAATGTATCCAACGCGTCCGTTCTGCATCCGCAACACATACGGGGAACATCCGTTCTGCATCCGTCGTCATCCGTTACGCATCCGCTACATCCACTAGGCAACTGCTGCGCATCCGTGCAACTCAAATCCGCTCCACCGGTAAACGGACACAGGGAGAAAGCAAAACGGACATGGAATGGACGCGCAGCATTAGTAGCACGGACGAAGAAAGGATGAAAACGGATGCAGCTCGCAAAGAAAGCATTTAAAAGAGAAAAAACGTTCACAGAGAGGACCTACCTCAGATATTAAGGATGACTAGAGGATGTCTAGAGGATGCAAAAGGACACATAGTGGAAAACTTATATTGCCTATAAAAAGGGGGAGAAATCACCTGGATCTCACTTTCAGTCCAGCAGCCCTGCTGTGCAGATCTCTGCAGCCTTCATCTGGATCTTGCTCTTCCACAGCATCCACTCATGTCCACCATGGATCATAACACAGTCTGTTTGGTAGCCACCATCGTTCTGCAACAGTGCGAAGCTATCTACAGGCTCTTTCAGCTGTTCTACGGGAAGAAAAGGAGGCAGCCAAGAAGCATCTGGGTCCGAAGATGGATCGGGAGGAGAGCAGAACTTGTTTTATGGACTGTAAAACAAGCTGATGGTGGAGCTAACGAACGAAGACCCTCGTGCATTCCAGAACTTCATGAGGATGCCTCCAGCCATGTTTGATGAAGTTGTGGAGCGGCTGACACCCAGGTTGACCAAGCAGAGCATCAACTTCCAGCCCAGCCTGGACCCTGGGCTCAAGGTGGCACTGACTCTGCGCCACCTGGCCTCAGGGACCACCTACAGGAGCATGCAGTACGGCTGGAGGGTGCCACACAACACCATCAGCATTGTGGTCAGAGAAGTGGTGCAGGCCATCATCGAAGAATACCTGGAGGAGCTCCTCCAGTGCCCCTCCACTGAAGAAGGATGGAAGAAAGTTGCAGAGCAGTGGTATCAGAAGTGGAACTTCCCCCACACCATTGGAGCCATAGATGGCAAGCACGTGGCCTGCAAAGCTCCAGCCAAGTCGGGGTCCACTTATTTCAACTACAAGGGCTTCTTCAGCATCATCCTCTTCGCCATGGTCGATGCTGACTACAAGTTCATGTACATCGATGCTTCAGGAAACGGGTCATCTTCAGATGCCCAGGTATACAGATGCCAGTCATCTCAAGGAGAGCCTGGAACACAACCTCATCATGGGCTTCCCAGATCCAGAACCCCTGCCCAACGACACGCAAGATGTGCCCTACTTCATCATGGGGGATGACGCCTTCTCCTTCAGAACCTACCTCATGAAGCCCTATACCTCCAGATGCCTCACCCGTGATGAGAGGCTGTCAACTACAGGCTGTCCAGGGCAAGGCGGGTGGTGGAGAACGCCTTTGGCATTGTGGCCAACAGGTTCCAGGTACTTCTCACTACCATGCAGCATCGCCCAGAGACCGTGAGGAGGATCATGGAAGCTTGCTGCATCCTGCACAATCTCATGCGCACCTGCTACCCAGTCTTGCAGAACAGGCTCGTGGACCTCCAACAAGGCAATGGGGACATGGACCCTAGGGAATGGAGGCAAGGGCAAAACCTGATAGACACTGAGGATGTGCAAAGCCCCAACAGAGTCTCACATGAAGGGAAGCAGCAGCGCAACCTCCTGAAACACTGGTGCAACTCCCCAGCTGGAGCAGTGGAGTGGCAAGACAGGATGATAGATGATTAATGGATGCTTCCTTCAGCCTGTCTCATCACACTGATGAGATTGGGCCATGTATGTTGGGTGGGCCTACAATTAACAGGGCATTTAATAAAGAGTTGTGTTTATGTTCAAATATGTGGATCAATGCTTACATTGTTATTGATAATGAAGGGCCAAAGGTGTGGTACCTGGGAGGGTGGACCATACAGTCCCACTATGCTTGCACTGGAGGTTTATCTATCCCACAGCTATTACCCATACCAAAGGTATCCCTACCCATCCCACAGGTATCCTTAACCCATCCCAAAGTTATCCCTGCCCATCCCACTGCTATCCTTACCCATCCCACAAGCATGCAAAGGATTAAACCATTTCTAAAAGTTTCCATCAAGACTTCATTTAATAAAATAAATGAAGCAAGTGTGTGAAGCAAAGATAATATTTATTAATAACAAGCTGTAAAAGAAAAATGACCCAAGTCAAGTGTCCAAAGCAAAAATAAAGTCAACAGGTAGCCACCCAGTCTCTGGCACTCTTCTCAGTCACTCAGAGGTGTGCCCAGTCTCAGGGGTGAAGGGTCCAGGTGCTGTGGAGGTGGCTGCTGCTGGAGTGCTGATCTGTAGTGCCACTGGGGTGTCTGGCCCCAAGAGGACAACAGGGGACAGTGTGTTGAGGAAGCTCTCAGACAGCTGGCTCAGCCCCGTGATGTTGAGAGCTCCTTCCTCCATGCCATGGGGTGCCTGCTCCAGTACCGATAACAGATGTACTGAGTCCGGGCTTGGCTGTGGGGTGGAGGAAGGAGCAGTGTAGTGGGGCTGTCTGGTCTGCAGCTTGGTGAAGACTGGCATCGGTGGCATCGGTGGCGTAGGTGACATCAGTGGCGTCGGTGGCAGCAGTGGTGTGGGTGGCATCAGTGGCATCAGTGGAACCGGTGGCAACGGTGTCGTCCGATGACTCTGTGCCTGAACTGGGAAGGGCTGCTGCCTGTGCTGCTGGACCTCCTAGTAGCCATTTTTCTCGTCCGCTGTGTCCTTTTTACAAACGTTTTGCATCCGTCGGCCAGTGTGACAGGGCCTTAAATAGGCACATACACACACAACTTTATCTGTCTAGATTTAGATCTATCTATATACCTAGATATATACCTATAAAACCTTGAAGAGTTATTTTTTAATCATAATTATATTCCACCTTTTGTTCAAGAGTTCAAGGCAAGATGATTTCCACCCATCAAAACAGTCTAGTAAAATGGAGAGAGAAAATGGCTAAAGATAATCCTTATGTTGATTGAGAATTTGCTGCTTGACTTAAGTAGTTTTTGCATTTCTTAAACAATAAAAGTATTTCACACTTTTACCTATCATTCACTCATACTTATGAAGCACATGCACTTTTAAAGTGCTTTATGATTTTAAATAATTTATAAATTGCTTTGGATGAAACTGGTGTGAAATGTCACCCATTTTTAAATGTCAGAATAAATAATTATTGCAACAACATATAAATTCCCCATGTAACCCACTAATTTTTTTAATTTAGAAACTAGTATCAGTGTCAGATGCTATTAAAAAAAATTTCAGCTGCAGAATTTTACTATTTTTTTCTAGAAGATCATATTTGAGAGCTTAAATCACAACACCAAAAATAACTAGGAAGAGCCTTTAAATAAAATAAAAATTTGCAGTCAAGATTGTGTCATGAAATATTTGTATCTAAAATACACTTCACTTTGGTTCTTCTTCTATTCTGTTGACGAACAAAAATTTTAATGGTCAGAATTTCCCCACTTTCCAAAGTTCTTTAGAAACAATTTTACTCCATCAGAATCTGCTTTTTTTTTTTTTGCCTCCAAACTCTGAATTGATTGCTTAAGCCCCTGTCACACTGCACCAACAGATGGAAAGAAGATGTAAAACTGAGAAAAACACTTACCATCCATTGGTTAACGCGATGCTTCCGTTCTGTACTCACTGCCTCCGTTTTGCTTCCTCTCTATCCATCCAGCATCTGTCTATTGACATTTCATCTGCTCAAAAGGTTTTGAGCTGCTCAAAACTTTTGAGCGGAAAATGTATCCAACGCGTCCGTTCTGCATCCGCTAGGCATACGGAGGACATCCGTTCTGCATCCGTTACACAACCGCTATATCCGCTAGGCATCCGCTGCACATCCGCGCAACTCGCATCCGTTCCAGCAGTAAACGGACAAAGGGAGGAAGCGGAACGGATGTGGAACGGACGTGCAGCGTTAGTAGCATGGACGGAAAAGGATGAAAGTGGATGCAGCACGCAAAGAAAGCATTTAAAACGGAAAAAAACGTTCACAGAGGGGACCTATCTCAGATATTAAGGATGTCTAGAGGATGCCTAGAGGATGCAAAGGGACACCTAGTGGAAAACCTATATTGCCTATAAAAAGGTGGAGCAACTCACCTGGATCTCACTTTCAGACCAGCAGCCCTGCTGTGCAGACCTCTGCAGCCTTCATCTGCCTCTTCCTCTTCCACAGCATCCATTGATGTCCACTATGGATCGTAACAAACTCCTTTTGGTAGCCACCATCGTTCTGCAACAGTGTGAAGCCATCTACAGGCTCTGTGAACTCTACTACGGGAAGAAAAGGAGGTGGCCAAGAAGCGTCTGGGTCTGAAGATGGATTGGGAGAAGAGCAGAGTACGGACTGTACAACAAGCTGATGGTGGAGCTCAGGAACGAAGACGCTCGGGCATTCCAGAACTTCATGAGGATGCCTCCAGCCATGTTTGACAAAGTTGTGCAGCGGCTGACACCCAGGTTGACCAAGCAGAGCACCAACTTCCAGCCCAGCCTGGACCCTGGGATCAAGGTGGCACTGACTCTGTGCCACCTGGACTCAGGGACCACGTACAGGAGCATGCAGTACAGAAGAGGGTGCCACACAACAACATTAGCATTGTGGTCAGAGAAGTGGTGCAGGCCATCATCGAAGAATACAAGGAAAAGCTCCCCCAGTATCCCTCCACTGAAGAAGGATGGAAGAAAGTTGCAGAGCAGTGGTATCAGAGGTGGAACTTCCCACACAGCGTTGGAGCCATAGATGGCAAGCACGTGGCCTGCAAAGCACCACCCAAGTCGGGGTCCACTTATTTCAACTACAAGGGCTTCTTCAGCATCGTCCTCTTCGCCATGGTCGAAGCTGACTACAGGTTCATGTACATCGATATACAACGCCAGTCATCTCAAGGAGAGCCTGGAACACAACCTCATCATGGGCTTCCCAGATCCAGAACCCCTGCCCAATGACACACAAGATGTGCCCTACTTCATCATGGGGGATGACGCCTTCTCCCTCAGAACCTACCTCATGAAGCCCTACACCTCCAGATGCCTCACCCGTGATGAGAGGATCTTCAACTACAGGCTGTCCAGGGCAAGGTGGGTGGTGGAGAACGCCTTTGGCATCCTGGGCAACAGGTCCCAGGTACTTCTCACTATCATGCAGCATCGCCCAGAGATGGGCCAAAGGTGTGGCACCTGGGAGGGTGGACCATAGAGTCCCACTATGCTTGCACTGGAGGTTTATGTATCCCACAGCTATCTTAACCCATCCCACAACTATCTTAACCCATCCCAAAGGTATCCCTGCCCATCCCACTGCTATCCTTATCCATCCCAAAGGTATCCCTGCCCATCCCACTGCTATCTTTACCCATCCCAAAGGTATCCCTGCCCATCCCACTGCTATCCTTACCCATCCCAAAGGTATCCCTGCCCATCCCACTGCTATCTTAACCCATCCCTAAAGCATTCAAAGGCTTAAACCATTTCTAAAAGTTTCCACCCAGACTTTATTGAAAAAAATAAATGAAGCAAGTGTGTGAAGCAAAGATAAACTTTATTAATAACAAGCTGTAAAAGAAAAATAACCAAGTCAAGTGTCCAAATATAGTCTACAGGTAGCCACCCAGTCTCTGGCACTCTTCTTGGTCACTCCGAGGTGTGCCCAGTCTCAGTGGTGAAGGGTCCAGGTGCTGTGGAGGTGGCTGGTGCGGGAGTGCTGGTCTGAAGCATCATCTGGCCCTGAGAGGACAACAGGTGACGGTGTGTTGAGGTAGGTCTCAGACAGCTGGCTCAGCCCTGTGATGTTGAGATGTTGAGAGCTCCTTCCTCCATGCCATGGGGTGTCAGCTCCAGTACTGAGGACAGATGTACTGTGGCCGGGCTTGGCTGTGGGGTGGAGGAAGGAGCAGTGTAGTGGGGCTGTCTGGTCTGCAGCTGGGTAAGGAATGGCGTGGGTGTCATCTGTGGCATGGATGGCATCGGTGGCATTGGTGGCATCAGTGTCGTGGGTGGCATCGGTGGCATCAGTGGAACCCGTGGCAACAGTGTCATCCAATGACTCTGTGCCTGGACTGGGAAGGGCTGCTGCCTGTGCTGCTGGACCTCCTGGTAGCCATAGCCCTGGTAGGTGAGGGCCTGTGGAAATCCTTGGAATGGGAGTGACATCACCTGGGGTGGAGGAGCAGACCTGGACTGAGTGGGAGCAGGTTCCTCTGGGTCTGGAGGGTTGTGAAGCAGCTCAATGATCCTGTCCTTCACCACCTGGTACTGGGGTTCCTCCATGTCCGTGAGGGTCTGGTTGACATAGGTGAGGAAGGGCTTGCGGTTGGAGGATGAGGAGTCGGTGTGGACCAGCTGAGAGAGGAGATCTATGCTGGTCCAGATGGTGTCCCTGATCTCCAGCAGGACAGTGTGGCTCTGCCCCTCCTGTCTGGCTCTCTGCCTTTCTGTGGAGGTGGAGCTGGGGGTGGATGCGGGTAGGGCTGTGGTGGACGTGCCGTCTCCTTTCTTCCACTGCACCAGGGAGTCCTCCACGGGCTCCACCATGGTTAAAACAGCTGTCCGTGGGTTCTCCACCGTGGGACGCTCCACAGAAACCTGCCTGGAGACAGGAGTTGACTCTCGGCCGGAAGAGGACTGGCTCTCAGCGGGATGCCTGAGGGAGAGGGTCGTGCGAGGGGCTGCTGCTGCTCCTCGGTGGCGGATCTCACCCTCCAGGAAGCTGCACCTGGCCATAACGTAGGTCTCTCTGTCCATCAGCTTAACCGTGGCCTGGCCAGATTTCTTCAGGTGCAGCTTCCCGTACCAGGTGTGCATGTGCTTCCACCAGCCGAGGAGCACATCCGATGTGTAGCCCAGACTCTCCGCCTTCTTTCTCCAAGCAGCCTGCTTCCTTTTGGTGTCCCTGTAGAGCCGGTGTCCCTTCCGCCATAGATAGTCATTCTCTCTCAGCCACTCCAGCACCTCATCCTCGTGTTCCTCCTCAATGGAGTATTGCCTCCTCTCCCGTTCTCGCATATGCCTCTTTCTCCCTTTGGCAGGACCAGATGGGCCCTCATCAGAGGGGCTTCCAGATTGTAGGGGCTGCTCCTCCACACCACCAGCAGCAGCAGCACCAGCAGGATCATCAGCAGCAGCAGCACCAGCAGCACCAGCAGGATCATCATCATCATCATCATCATCATCATCAGCAGCAGCAGCAGCAGCACTAGCAGCAGCACCAGCAGGAACATCATCATCATCATCATCATCAGCAGCAGCAGCAGCAGCAGGACCAGGATCATCAGCAGCAGAGTAAGCACCAGCAGCGCCGGTAGCACCAGGAGCACAAGCAAGACCAGGAGCACGATCAGGACTACAGGATGAGAGGGACCCGCAGGACCCGCAGGACGAGCAAGACCAGGAGCATGAGTAGTACGAGCAGGATGAGCAAGACCAGGAGCACAAGCAGGACGAGCAGGACGAGCAGGACTAGCAGGATGAGGAGCAGCTTCAGCAGAGTAAGCATGAGCAGAAGCACCACCGCCAGAAGCAGCATCAGCAGAGTAAGCACGAGCAGAAGCACCACCGCCATAAGCAGCATCATCAGCTCCTCCAGAAGCAGAAGCAGCAGAAGCCCCAGCCACAGAAGAACGAGCCTGTGCTCCAGAAGCCCCAGCAGAAGCAGAGTGAGGGCCAGGGGGTGGGAGGGTGGCCCTGTCCCTCTTGCCAGGGCTGGCAGCAGATGGCTGAGGCTTTCTCTTCTTCCCCATGGTTGTGGGGTTGCTGGCTGGCAGGGAGGTTGGCAGGGTGGCTGGCAGGCAGGCTGGCAGGAAGGCAGGCACCAAGGCTGGCAGGAAGGCTGGCAGGCAGGCTGGCAGGAAGGCTGGCAGGAAGGCAGGCACCAAGGCTGGCAGACAGCAAGGCAGGCAGCAAGGCTGGCAGCAAGGCTGGCATGCAGGCAGACAGCAAGGCTGGCAGGGACGCTGGCAGGATGGCAAGGCACTCGATGTGTCTGGATGCAGGTCTTTCCTCAGAATGGTGTCCTGCTTGGGAGCTGCTTCCCTTTATATCCACGGGGCTGACGCAATACACCCCCCCCCGCATGCGCAGTGAATGCTAGGCATCCGCTAGGCATCCGCTAGGCATCCGCTAGGCTTCCGCTCTGCATCCGCTTCATCTGCTGTGCATCCGCTGTGCATCCACTTCATCTGCTCAGCATCCACTCTGCATCCGCTCTTTCCGTTCCGCGTCCGCTTTGCTGTGCTCCTCCGGAAGCCTAGCGGATGTGCCATCCGCTTCCATCTGCTTCCATCCGCTAGGATTCCGTTCCGCATCCGCTTTCCATCTGCTCTGCGTCCTCCCCCCGTCCGTTCCTTTCCGTGTTATCCGCTCTGTTTATGCAAATTTTTGCCCCTTTTGAGAGCGGATAACAACGGATGGAACATTTTTCTCATCCGCTGTGTCCTTTTTACAAACGTTTTGCATCCTTTGGGCAGTGTGACAGGGCCTTTAAACTGGACACAGAGTCAAACCTTGTTGAAACAACTGAAGAGGAAAGAGGGGAGAAAGATTCTTGAGGGAGTTTTTCCAGTTCCACTTTGGGGACATTTTGAACTCAGGAACTGAGAACATGTTTTTTTTTTTTTTCCCCGCTTAGACTGTCAGTTCTACTGGCTATATTTCTTGTACTTCGAAGTAGGTTGAAGCAGAGACATTGCTGAGCTGGCAACAAGTTACAGAATCCAGCTTGCCTGAGGTGTGGTTGAAGATCTAACTGCAGACTATTTTACCATGAATCAAATCAGCTGAAATGGTCATTGGAACCAGAAACAAGAGGAAGTGAGGGAAAGAATGGCGGACAAAAGCAAACGATATATTTTTGTTAAGCCTGGGTTCCCCAACCAGGGTTAGGTAGACAAGCTAAACAGAATGTGCAGCGTTAGTCAGATAGGCACACAGATAAATGAGTGAGCTAACCTTGTATGTTTATTAACATACAGTAAAAATAACAGATACGCTTGTGCTATCAAGAATATATTTTTATTCCAGTATAAGTTTATAGCATAGTCAAAAACAGTCCTATATTCATTTACCATGTAGTCAGTCCATTCAGGGATATTCAGTTAGCAAAGTCCATGTAGAATATCCAATTGTCAGTTCACATAAATCAGTCCGTTGTTGTCTCTCCCGTTCGAGCAATGCAGTCTTGCTTCCAAGCAGTAATCAGGGATCATCAAAGCCAGAGAGAGAGAGAGCAAGCCGTAGCCTTGCTACTTTTATATGGTTTTCATAACCACACCCACAGTTGCTATTTTACAGTTAAAGCTGCATACACTAACTATGATTCATAGTTAGTATTTCACCTAAAACAGTTAGGGTGAACAATGTTATCCCTAACAATTTTGATCATACTGTTTTCTATCTTCCATATTTTTAGCGATTGATAGCATCATAAAAATATGAAAAATGTGGATTTTACTGTAAACATGTTACAGATCTTTCAGAAGGTCTGATCATCTAAAAATGCTGACACATTGCTTTTCATTCCCATCAAGCTGTGATTTCTCTTGGACAGTGATGATGATCAGTGAGAACTGATGGGGGGATTTTAAGCCAATAAAACATATTGGCCAGGAAAACAGATAATTCATGAAACAGGTTTTCTCTTGGAAGTGAAAAAGCATGAGAAGATGGAATGGAGGGGGAAATAAACCCTAAACTATATTACCTTGAGAGTCCTTTAATGTACTACTGCTAAGGGAAGAATTGATCTGAGCCATAAAACTCTAAAAAGCATAGAAGCAAATGTTTACTTTGGATTTCTATTTGAAATTAATGAGGAATGTTTTTATGTCAACAGCCCCATTAAATATTAGGAGGCTTATTTCCAAGTAAACATCCACAGAATTAATTTTTTTCCCCTTATGTCTGAATGCCACTCTTAGAACAACCTAGAATATATTTAGAACCAATGCAGATTTGCATGATACTTGAAGAAAGGCTAGGTATGAACAGCTAAGCTCTATTAATTAGACAGGATGAGCATTAATCAGATCAATGAAAGGAGCCATTCTGTTAGGAATCAACAGACAAAGCAACTCTCCATATGCAAGACAATCAAAGGAGCAAGCCCAGTAGATGAGAATGACAACTAGAAGCAAAGGCATAAAAGATACTCTGTGCTGCTGCAAGTCAGAAATAGTTTTCAGCCCTTTACAAAAGAAACGGGGTCTGAGTTCTCAAGTCGATAAAAAAAGACATTTTTAGCAAGATGTTTGTTCTCTGAAAGGCAGAAGGAATGCAACAGTGCCCCATAGAATTTTGGTTAGCTAATGACTAATTACTATGAGGAACAAAAACTAACATGTACAGTCAGGGTGAAGGGTGCAGCAGAAACTCAGATTCGTAGTAGTTGATAATTTACTACTATGAGGAACTGAACTGAAACTGTGCCAATAAGATAGGTCAAGTAGGCTGCCTCCTAAATTCAGGGATGACACAGAAAACCTTGAAGACTTACCACTGATAATTCTTTTTCCCTACTAATCCATGGGGAACAAACTGCACCATAGAGAGCAACTTCAAACAACCGAGCCATTGAAGATCTAGGAAGGAAGCCCAAGCACTGGGAGCTCAGGTAATTATCTGAATGATGAAAGGCTGGCACAGCAAGGGTTGCACCTCCAAGGATTATTAAATTCGTCTTTGGCCAATGCATGATGAGTTTGATCAGGAGGACTTTAAAATGAATCTTCTCAGGGTCTGAAGATAAAAACCTTGAAGTGTGAATTTCAGATTATTATTTGTACAATGTAAATGGAGATAGGTACAGTGGGGCCTATTAAAGCACTGCAAATAAAATCAGAGAAATAATTAAGTCATAAATTTCCCGGCCTTTGTGGAAACATTCAAGAGGAACTTTTAAGTAAAAGCAAGTGGACTGTTACTGAATCCAGTTCCTGGTATGTATGTGGAGGCGACCATGCAGTTTGCTCTCTGAGTTTGGTTGTTTTCTTGAAGATGTTTCATTTTCCAAACTAGGTTACATCATCAGTGCTATTAAGGAGTGAGGTTTGCACTCAGGTTATATTCTAATGGCTTGCCTTGCCAATATTGGAGAAGGTGTTAGTGCAGGGTTGTCTAACTCCCAGCCCGGGGGCCAGATGCATCACCTGCTGGCCACACCCATGCCCAGTTTAGAAAAGAAAGGAAAAGTCCTGATATGTCACATGAAACCACCATGATGATGTGAATTTGATATCCCTGTCTTAGTAGTTCTTTGGCTGGGCTGTTTACTGTTGGCTTGTTTGGTCTAATGTTAATCTTGAAATTTATCTTTGCTCATCTGGGTGCTGATTGATGGTGGGAAATGTTTTAGTCTTTTTGTTCCCTTTTTGGCTTGTTGATTGTCTCTTTTGCATAGTTTATAGAAATTGTTTATATCTATGGGTCTATTAATGGCTAATTTGTCAGAGTGCCAAGCTTCTAGAAATTCCCTAGCATTTTTAGACTTGGCTTGGTCTAGGATAATCACAATAGTTTCCAATTGAAACTAGGTTTAAATGTGCCCATATATTGTGAAATCAAAGAGTTTTTGTCATGTCTTTTAACTGCTACTTGATGTTCATGTCCATACTTGTCCTACATTTTGACTGTTACATTCATTACACTGTGTATTATAGATGATCCTTGTTTTTTATTCTGGGGCTGCTGGGTATTTTAGTTTACTTAGGATGTTTCGAAGAGCTTTAGTTGGCTTGGTTGTTACACTGATTCCATTTGGTTGTAGTAGTCTGGTGATTTCTGAGATGTTCTTGATGTATGGCGGTGTTATTAGTTATAGTTATAAGGCTTGTATTGGTTGTGCTGTATTATGTTGAGTGGTCAGACACTTTTTCATAAAGATGCACTGATATCCATTCTGTTGGAATATGTTGTATAGATACTCTATTTCCTTTTTCCTGCTGTTCAAGGTGGTTCAGTGAGCTTGTGCTTATCTAAATAAAGTTTTTATGTAGCTTTTCTTGTGGGAGATTGGGTTGTTGTTTTGTAGTGGAGCACTTGGTTGGTGCGGGTGGTTTTTCTGTAGACTTGTGTTTCTAATTTGCCATTATGGTATCTGCTAATCAAGATGTCCAGGGAGAGTAATGAATTGTTGTTTTTTTCTTCTTTGGTAAACTAGATTCCTTTGAAGAAGATATTGGTTGGTGTATAGGTGTTTTCTAGTTTGTCCTTTTTTATTATGATGAAGGTGTCATTTATATATCTGATCCAAGTCAATAAGCCAACAATAAACAGACCAACAAAAGAACCCCTAAGATCACTCCAGGGTAAGCCACTATATAAACTGTGAGCAAACCCCAATCTCTTAAGACCCGGTCCTACTGGCCGACAGATGCAAAACGTATGTATAAAGGACACAGCGGACGAGCAAAATTTCAGGGGTGGCTCCATCTGTTGTCATCTGCTCCAAAAAGTGGCAAAAATTTGCATAAACAGAATGGAAAAGAACGGAAAAGAACGGACGTGAATAGTATGTAACGGAGATGTTAAACAGATGTTCATAGGAAGCCTAGCGGATGGAAGCAGATGACACCTCCAAAGAGGTTTTGGGGGATAATTGCGAAGCGGACACATAGTGGATGAAGCGGATGCATCACGTATGCCTAAAGGAAAGAAAGAGGATGCCACGCAGATGTATATCAGATGCAAACCATTCACTGCGCATTCTTTCTATTTCCATGCTACTAACTCTGTGTAGACGTTCCATGTATCTTTTGTTTCCTCCCTCTTTCCATTTTCAGCTGCAGCGGATGTGAGTTGTGAGGATGCCCAGAGGATGCAGAGAGGATACAGCGGATGTTTAATGGATGATAAATGAACATAGAACGTTTGTTGCTCATATGTCACGGATTTACATCGTACACGGCAGAAAGTTCATCCGTTCACAAAGTTTTGTGCAGCTCAAAACTTCTTGCGCAGATGAAATTGCAGTGGATGGATGCTCGATGGATAGAGTGTACGAAACACGTGTGCAATGAGTACACAACGGATGCATACTGTTTTCCAACGGATGGCAAGCTTTTTTTAACGTTTTACATCCTCTTTGCATCCATAGGTGCAGTGGGACAGGGCCTTTACCAGCACTGATGATGTTACGTAGTAATGAAATGTCTGCAAGAACACAACCAAGCTCAGAGAGTATCACTAAATGTCTGTGGAGATTCCCAGTCATCCATGTCATGGTTGTAACTAAAGGTACTTTTCCAAAAGAAAAACCAGAAAGCTAGTTGCCTCTTGAAAAAGAACTTTTGGGACAAGCACACCCTCATTTCACCCCTGTGCTACAATTTTTTTTTAGCTGAAGTAATTTTTAGCTGAGGTAATTTTTCCCTTTATTCTGATCAGACTCAAGAATTGGCTATCATTATGGAAGGATAATTCAGACAGTATGGAAGCTTCAGATAAAGGAGATGGGGGGGCAACTAAAAACTAGTTTAAAGAGAGATTGATGGAACTTGGAACATTTCGTCATGAGAAGATGAATGAAGATGATTCTTGAAATACTAGAAAAATGGTCAGTCAGAGAAAAGGCCTAGTTCAGTTTTCTCTCATACTTGTGGATGGGGCCCTGCATAATAGATTTGGTTTACAAGCAGATAGGAAAATTATTGAAATTACAAGGGCAATTTCACAAAGAAATTATAGCACAATGACCTAGGGAGGGGGTGAGCTCCTCTTCTGGGTTGAATGGCTTGATTAATCTGGATTCCTACTAAACTATTGAGTATCAACCTCCAAGCTAAGTGGGGACTTGCATTTCTCAATGTCACATTCTTTTTAGGAATTGATAACTATCATTTTGGATTTCTTTCCATTTCCTATATGCCAAACGCATTAAACTTTTCCTCATTTCTCATTGTTGCAAAGAAGCAATTGCCATACCTGAGGGTTATTTGTATGTTTGCAAATATTTTCAATTCCACAACATTTTGTTTTTAATTTTTGCCTAATATATATTTAAAAAAACATTTTCCTATTTGACTATGTTTAACATAAATGTGGGCCAGCTGGCAAAATTCTCAGAAAATTGAGAGTTTGGAAGTGTAAGAAAGTGTTGGTCTATGTATTGATTTAAACATGCATCACTACACAATTTCACATTAAATGTAAAGTAAATGAACTTCATTCCTTAAATCTTCACACAGTAACATTCATTTATTATGCATTCATAATTGTGTATACTATATAGTTTTTAGCAGTACAATATTGCTTCTATTGTCTAATGAGTTTTTTTCAGAATTAAATTGTGATTACATCTTTGGGGCCCAAGGACAAATCAAAGTCTAACAATATTTCATCCTCAGGACAACTAAAGTCTTAACAATCTCATTTCATTCAGAGTTTTTTAAAAAACACTATTGCCAGTCATACAAATTATTCTTTTCAAACATTTCTGTGTTACATATACCTTTTATTTATATTGATCAACCTGTAATATATGCCTATTATTTATACTTATCCACCATCTTAAGCATTGGACTCTGACCAACAAGATGCAGCTCACTGGAGACAAAAGTAAAGCCCCTGTCACACTGCAGCAACGGATGGAAAGAGGATGTAAAACGGAGAAAAACACTTACCATCCGTTGGTTAACGCGATGCTTCCGTTCTGTACTCACTGCCTCCGTTTTGCTTCCTCTCTATCCGTCCAGCATCCGTCTATTGACATTTCATCTGCTCAAAAGGTTTTGAGCTGCTCAAAACTTTTGAGCAGAAAATGTATCAAACGCATCCATTCTGCATCTGCTAGGCATACGGGGGACATCCGTTCTGATGAGAAGATTAATTGTAATAGTAGTACAGACTTTGTTGAGGGAATTATTTGTTTAGCAGAGTGATGGCGTTTGGGGGAAAAACCATTCTTGTGTCTAGTTGTTCTGGTGTGCAATGCTCTATGGAGTCATCTTGAGAGTAGGAGTTGAAACAGTTTATGTCATAGATGTGAGGGATCTGTAAATATTTTCACAGTCTGCTTTTTGACTCATGCAGTATACAGGTCCTTGATTGAAGGCAGGTTGGTAGTAATTGTTTTCTTCTGCAGTACAAATTATCCTCTGAAGTCTATGTCTGTCCTATTGGGTTGCAGAACCAAATCAGACAGTTATAGAGGTGCAGATGACAGACTCAATAATTCCTCTGTAGAAACTGTATCAGGAGCTCCTTGGCAGTTTGAGCTTTCTGAGTTGGCACAGAAATAACATTCTTTGTTGTGCTTTTTTTATGACGTTTTTGATGTTAGATGTCCATTTTACGTCTTGTGATATGATAGAACCTAGAAATTTGAAGGTCTCTATCATTGATACTGTGTTGTCTAGTATTTTAAGAGGTGGTAGTATGGGAAGGTTTCTTCTAAAGTCTACCACCATTTCTATGATATTGAGTGTGTTCAGTTCTAGATTGTTCCGGTTGCACAATGAGGCAAGTTGTACAACAAGTTGTCTGTATGCAGATTCGTCATTTTCTCAAATGAGACTAATCACTGTTGTGTCATCTGCAAACTTCAGTATTTTAACAGATGGATCGTTTGAGATGCAGTCATTGGTATATAGGGAGAAGAAAAGTGGAGAAAGCACACATCCTTGGGGGGGCTGTGCTAATTGTATAGATGTGATTCTGCCTAGCTTCACCTGCTGCTTCCTGTCTGTTAGGAAGCTTATGATCCACTTACAAGTGTGTTCAGGTACTGCTAGCTGGTTTAGTTTAGTTAGAAGAATATCTGGAATGATGGTGTTAAATGCTGAACTGAAATCTACAAAGACGACCCTTACATAGGTATTTGGAGATTCAAGGTATTGTTAGATGTAGTGCAGGGCCATATTAACAACATCATCTGTCGATCTATTTGCTCAGTATGTAAATTGCATGGAGTCTAACAGTGGATCTGTGATGGTTTTCAGGTGGGACAGCACTAGCCTTTCAAAGGCTTTGATAACTACAGATGTTAGAGCAACTGGTCTGTAGTCATTCAGTTCCCTGATGGAGGGTTTCTTTGGCAATGGGATGATAGTAGAGCATTTGAACCAAGAAGAAACATAACACACTTCTAGTGATTTATTGAAGATTTGGGTGAAAATTGGGGGGGGGGGGAATTGCTCAGCACAGAGTTTTAAGCAAGATGGGGAGGGGGTGAGGAATCAGAAAGCTGCTCCTTAAACAAACATTGCCCAATTCTTAGCAAATGGTCTGGAGGCTAAACCAAATGCTGAACAGCTAAGAAAACTTGCTATGTTTAGCCAACAAAGAGATGCTTAGGGGTGATATGTTAGCCATATTCCAATATTTGAAGGGCTGTTATAGAGAAGAGGGGGTTGATTTATTTTCCAAAGCCCCTGAAGGCAGGACAAGAAGCAATGGGTTGAAGCTGGGCAGAGGAAGATCCAACTTTGAAATAAGGAGGAATTTCCCGACAGAATGAATAATCAGTGGAAATGCTTGCATCCCGGAGTTGTGGGTATTCCATTGTTGGAGGTTTTCAAGAAAAGCTTACACAACCATTTGTCTGGGATGGAATAAATATTCCTGCCTTGAGCAGGGTGGAGGGGATTAGAAGACCTCCAAAATCCCTTCCAGCCCTATAATTCTATGACCTGTACTTGTGATATCAAAGAACATTTTTTATAAAGAATTAGATCTTCTATTATTCAATTGCATGTTAGCATTTTATGTACAATCTGTTTTTCAAGAATTTTAACAGTAAAGCCTTTAATAACATTAATCAGAAACCAGTATCAATGGCACGTTAAAATGGCTATAAAACAAGTTCTGAATATTACTAGTATTTATTTTTGTGTAATAAAAATGTTTTTACAAGAATTTCTCATAACAAATATGTCTTTTCATATCAACAAAAATCTAATTAGGTTTGTCACAAAATAAAGATTCATCAGGAAGTTGGATTCATGTTTATTAATTATTTATAGCACAATTTTTATTTCTCTTAAATGCATATTTTCTAAAAGAACTGCAAATAATATTTTTAAATCATGTAATACTTCATGATTTTAAAAACAGCAAAATATTTAAATAAAAGTTCCAAGCACAAAGGGAGAGAGGAAAGTATAAAATGGTTTGCAATGAACTATATGTAAATGTAAAATCAGTCATCTAGGCCAAAAGCATGTAAAAGATTAAATCATGGCAAACGGACCAAAGTTTATTAAACTGAGATGTTTTGTTACTCATCCAAGTGTCTTCAGTCAAAAAATGACAATTTTTGGTTAAGCATAGAAGTCTATGTTTAATCAGAAATTGTCATTTTGATTGAAGAAGTAACTTGGATGAGTAATGAAATGTGTCAGTTTAACAAACTTAGGTCCAGTTGTCATGGTTTAACCTTAATTTTGCAATGAACTGTTGTTTCCTGGTTTATTCATATGTGAATACGAAAGCCCATGTCACACAGCACCAACGGATGGATAGAGGATGTAAAATGGAGAGAAACACTTGACATCTGTTGGTTAACGCAATGCATCCGTTCTGTACTCACTGAGTCCGTTTTTCATATTCTCTATCCGTCCAGCATCCGTCTACTAAGATTTCATCCGCTCAAAAAGTTTTGAGCTGCACAAAACTTTTTGAGCGGATAAAGTATCCAATGCGTCCGTTATACATCCGCTATGCATACGGGGAACATCCGTTATACGTCCGCCATCATCTGTTATGCGTCCGCTATATCCGCTAGGCATCCGCTGCACATCCGCGCAACTCACATCCGCTCCAGCAGAAAACGGACACAGGGAGGAAACAAAACGGACACGGAACAGACACAAAGCGTTAGTAGCACGGACGTAGAAAGGATGTAAGCGGATGCAGCTCGCATATAAAGCATTAAAACGGAAAAAATGTTCGAATAGGGGACGTATCTCGGATATTTAGGATGTCTGCAGGATGTCTAGAGGATGCCACACAACACCATCAGCATTGTGGTCAGAGAAGTGGTGCAGGCCATCATCGAAGAATACCTAGAGGAGCTCCTCCAGTGCCCCTCCACTGAAGAAGGCTGGAAGAAAGTTGCAGAGCAGTGGTATCAGAGGTGGAACTTCCCCCACACCGTTGGAGCTATAGATGGGAAGCACGTGGCCTGCAAAGCTCCACCCAAGTCATGGTCCACTTATCACAACTACAAGGGCTTCTTCAGCATCATCCTCTTTCCCATGGTCGATGCTGACTACAAGTTCATGTACATCGATGCTTCAGGCAACGGCTCATCTTCAGATGCCCAGGTATACAACGCCAGTCACCTCAAGGAGAGGCTGGAACACAACCTCATCATGGGCTTCCCAGATCCAGACCCCCTGCCCAATGACACACAAGATGTGACCTACTTCATCGTGGGGATGACGCCTTCTCCCTCAGAACCTACCTCAGGAAGCCCTACACTTCCAGATGCCTCACCCGTGAAGAGAGGATCTTCAACTACAGGCTATCCAGGGCAAGACAGGTGGTGGAGAACACTTTGGCATCCTGGCCAACAGGTTCCAGGTACTTCTCACCACCATGCAGCATTGCCCAGAGACCATGAGGAGCATCATGGAAGCTTGCGGCATCCTGCACAATCTCATGCACACCTGCTACCCAGTCTTGCAGAACAGGCTCGTGGACCGCCAACAAGGCAATGGGGACATGGAGCTTGGTGAATGGAGGCAAGGGTGAAACCTGATAGATACTGTGGATGTGCAAGGCCCCAAAAGAGCTTCACGTGAAGGGAAGAAGCAGCGCAACCTCCTGAAACACTGGTGCAACTCCCCAGCTGCAGCAGTGGAGTGGTAAGACAGGATGGTAGATGCTTAATGGATGCTTCCTTGAGCCTGTCTCATCATACTGATGAGATTGTGCCATGTATGTTGAGTGGCCCTACAATGAACAGGGCATTTAATAAAGAGTTGTGTTTATGTTGAATTGTGTTGATGAATGATTAAATTGTTATTGATAATAAAGGGCCATAGGTGTGGCACCTGGGAGGGTGGACCATACAGTCCCACTATGCTTGCACTGGAGGTTTATCTATCCCACAGCTATTACCCATCCCACTGCTATCCTTACCCATCCCACAGCTATTACCCATCCCACAGGTATCCCTGCCCATTCCACTGCTATCCTTACCCATCCCACAAGCATGCAAAGGCTTAAACCATTTCTAAAAGTTTCCACCAAGACTTTATTGACTAAAAGAACTGAAGCAAGTGTGTGAAGCAAAGATAATCTTTATTAATAACAAACTGTAAAATAAAATGACCCAAGTAAAGTTTCCCAAGCAAAGATAAAGTCAACAGGTAGCAACCCAGTCTCTGGCACTCTTCTCAGTCACTCTGAGGCATGCCCATTGTCTCAGGGGTGAAGGGTTCAGGTGCTGTGGAGGTGGCAGTGGCTGGAGTGCTGGTCTGAGGCACCAATGGGGGGCCTGGCTCCAAGAGGACAACAGGGGATGGTGTGTGGAGGAAGCTCTCAGAGAGCTGGCTCAGTCCTGTGATGTTGAGAGCCCCTTCCTCCATGACATGGGGTGTCAGTCCCAAGACCGATGACAGATGTTCTGAGGCTGGGCTTGGCTGTGGGGTGGAGGAAGGAGGAGTGTAGTGGGGTTGTCTGGTCTGCAGGTGAGCAAGGTGAGGCATCGATGGCATCTGTGGCGTCGATGGCATCTGTGGCGTCGGTGGCATCTGTGGCATCTGTGGCATCGGTGGTGTTGGTGGCATCTTTGGCATCGGTGGCATCAGTGGCATCAGTGACACCAGTGGCATAAGATGAACCTGTGCCTGGACTGGGAAGGGCTGCCTGTGCTGCTGGAGCTCCTGGTAGCCATAGCCTTGGTAGGTGAGGGCCTGTGGAAAGCCTTGGAAGGGCAGTGACATCACCTGGGGTGGAGGAGCAGACCTGGACTGGGTGGGAGCAGGTGCCTCTGGGTCTGGAGGGTTGTGCAGAAGACCTGTGATCCTCTCCTTGATCACCTGGTACTGTGATTCGGACATGTCCATGAGGGTCTGGTTGATGTAGGTGAGGAAGGGCTTTCTGTTAGAGGATGGTATGTCGGTGTGTACCAGCTGAGAGAGGAGATCTACGTGCTTTTGATGGTGTCCCTGATCTCCAGCAGGACAGTGTGGCTCTGTCCCTCCGGTCTGTGTCTCTGCCTGCTTTCTGTGGAGGTGGAGCTGGGGGTGGGGGTGGGTTGATCTCTGGTGGTAGCGGCCTCTCCTTGCTCCAACTGCATCAGGGGGTCCTCCATGCACTCCACCACGGGGAGTGCAGCTGTCGGGTGGGTCTCTGTCATGGGGCGTTCCACAGATACCTGCCTGGACACAGGAGCTGACTCTTGGCCAGAATAGGACTGGCTCTCTGTGGGCTGCCTGAGAGAGAGGGTTGACAGAGGGGCTGCTCCTCAGTGGCAGACCTCACCCTCCAAGAAGCTGCACTTGGCCATCACGTAGATCTCCTGGTCCGTCAGCTTGACCACGGCCTGGCCAGACTTCTTGAGGTGCAGCTTCCCATACCAGGTGTGCATGTGCTTCCACCACCCAAGGAGGACATCCGAAGTGTAGCCCAGACTCTCCGCCTTCTCTCTCCAAGCCACCTGCTTCCGCTTTGTGTCTCCATAGAGCCTGTGTCCCTTCCGCCAGAGGTACGCGTTCTCCCTCAGCCATTCGAGCACCTCATCCTCATGTTCCTCTTTGATGGAGTACTGTCTCCTCTCCCTATCATGCGATTGCCTCTTCCTCCCTCTGGCAGGGCCTTCTGGGCCCTCATCAGCAGGGCGTTGAGGTTCTAGGGGCTGGTCCACCACACCACCACCAGCAGCAGCAGCAACAGCAGCAGCAGCAAAAGCAGGACCAGCAGGATCAGCAGCACCAGCAGGATCAGCAGGATCAGCAGCACCAGCAGCACCAGCAGCATCAGCTGGACCAGGAACAGCACTAGCAGAGTAAGCACCAGTAGAATCACCAGCACCAGGAGCAGCACCAGCAGAGTAAGCACCAGCAGAAGCACCAGCACCAGGAGCAGCACCAGCAGAGTAAGCACCAGCAGAAGCACCAGAACCAAGAGCAGCACCAGCAGAAGCACCAGCACCAGCAGAGTCAGCCCCAGCAGCAGAAGCCCCAGCAGAAGCCCCAGCAGAAGCAGAGTCAGCACCAGGGGGTGGGATGGTGGCCCTGTCCTTCTTGCCAGGGCTGGCGGGAGTAGGCACAGGCTTCCTCTTCTTCCCCATGGTTGTAGGCTGGAGATGTGTCTGGCAGCAGGTCTTTCCTCTGAATGGTGACCTGCTTGCGAGTTGCATCCTTTTATATCCGCGGGGCTGACGCAATGCATCCTCCCCGCATGCACAGTGAACGCTTTGCATCCGCTAGGCATCCACTAGGCATCCGCTAGGCATCCGTGATGCATCCGCGTCATCCGCTAGGCACCCGCTCTGCATCCGTTCCTTCCGCTGCGCGTCCACTTCGCTGTGCTCCCTCGGAAGCCCTGCGGACGTGCCATCTGCTTCCATCCACTTCCATCCGCTAGGCTTCTATGGAGCATCTGCTTAACATCCTCGCTACATCCTCTCCCTGTCCGTTCCTTTCCGTTGTTGTCCGCTCTGTTTATGCAAATTTGGGGTACTTCTGAGAGCGGATAACAATGGATGGAACATTTTCTTGTCCGCTGTGTCCTTTTTACATAGTTTTTGCATCCGTCGGCCGATGTGACAGGGCCTTAAGTTATCTCTTCTTTTAAAAAAAAAAAAACACTAAGCTGGAAGGTTAAAAGTGTGGGAAAGAAAAGAGAAAAAAACTAGAAAAATAACTTCCAACTTTCATCAGTTCAGATATTGATATATAATTAAGTAATCTCTTATTCTAAATTAAAAATAACATGACAATATCTAACTCTAACAACATATATAATATTTCTACAATCTTAAACAAATCTAATTATCCAGTTATTAATTAAAATGCTCATTATCAAATCGTTATAAAAATTATCTTTATATTAAAAATAACCCTAAATAAAATCTTAAAATAACCAAATTGTCAGTAATAACATCTCCATCCATTCATTTTTTTAAATCCACTCTTTCGTTACTAATTGTTATTTTTTTCATCTCTGTCCTAAAAAAAAGAAGTCCCATATTTTCCCCATTCTGTTCATTTATCATGGCAAAAGATCCATATTCTCAATTACACTTTGTCTTTACATTTTTATAAAAATCTCACTGAAAATACAATTCACCATAAACTTAACTCTTTAAGCTCACATATTTACCAATCATCAAAATTAATAGATGTAGACCAGATTCCCAGGAGGGAGGGAGTATATTCCAACACAGATATATATATACATCCTGTTAGGGATAACATTGTTCACCCTAACTGTTTTAGGTGAAATACTAACTATAAATCATAGTTAGTGTATGCAGCTTTAAATGTAAAATAGCAACTGTGGGTGTGGTTATGAAAACCATATAAAAGTAGCAAGGCTACAGCTTGCTCTCTCTCTCTCTGGCTTTGATGATCCCTGATTACTGCTTGGAAGCAGGACTGCATTGCTCGAACGGGAGAGACAACAACGGACTGATTTATGTGAACTGACAATAGGATATTCTACATGGACTTTGCTAACTGAATATCCCTGAATGGACTGACTACATGGTAATTGAATATTGGACTGTTTTTGACTATGCTATAAACTTATACTGGAATAAAATATATTCTTGATAGCACAAGCGTATCTGTTATTTTTACTGTATGTTAATAAACATACAAGCTTAGCTCACTCATTTATCTGTGTGCCTATCTGACTAACGCTGCACATTCTGTTTAGCTTGTCTACCTAACCCTGGTTGGGGAACCCAGGCTTAACACATCCTTAATAAACATATCTTTCCTTTTATAATTGTCTTCTCATTACTAAAAAATAATTATTTCAACAGAGGTCATTTACTCAGTGTTGTAAATCCGTTTAAAAAAAATCTTTTTTAGGGGGAGGCCATTTTATTATAAATCTGTACCCAACTTTCAGTGTAGCACCTCCAAAAATAACAATTAAAATATTTATATAAAGCACATCTTAAGTAAGCATGTAACTTCAGTCTTATATTTTTCCAATAAGCAACTCTTTTCCCTCTATATCTTCCAATCCTTCATCCATAATCTTCAGGCTGTTGCTGGTCATGTATCTCCTTCTCTTCCATTTATGTAAAAGAAGTCTAGTACAGAATACAGAAAACAAAGACACACATTTGATTGGTGCATTTCCTCTTGTTGCTGCCTCTACCATAAAGTGAGATTATCACCTTGTCCACACAGATGTACCAGAAGACATTAGATAACCATTTCCCTGTCTAAGCAAGGGGTTAGACTAGAAGACCTCCAAGGTCCCTTCCAACTCTGTTATTCTATTCCACCAAGGGAGAAGGGGAAGCCCTTAACAGACCCTATTTAGATTGCCACTGCACATGCTCACATGCAGCCCTTAAAACAATAACTGGGATCCAACTAGTAATTGTATGGCCATTATTTATATAACTATGCATTTTTAGTGTCAGCCCTGGAGCCATTTTCTTTTAGCGTTTTCAGGGCTGCAGTGGGTGGGAGAGCTGTGGGAACCAGGATGGGGGGGAGGTAGAGATAACAAGGGCTTTGTAACCAAAATAACATTATTTCCTCTGTGAGCCAAGGAAGTCCCCAGCAGGTACAAAGAGGCAGGGAGTGAGTCTGGGTGAACTTTGGACTGTGACCTGATTGGACCATGTGAGAGTCTGAAGGTGCAGGAGGAGGAAAATTGTAACTTTTTATTAGGGGGAAACCCAGAGGGGGAGAGATTTTAGATTTGGGGTTCCCCAGATGTGCCAATATGACATGCCTAATAAATCTGTGCTTTGAGGAAGATGTTTGCCTCGGAGTTTTGATTCCATTGGGGGTGTTACTTGGAACCCTGCCATTTAGTTTATAAATATATAACTGTCAGTCCATGTATTTTTAGTTTATATTTGTGCTAGTTTATACTTTTACCTGTTCTGTCTACATTTTGCTTTTTAAATTTGCCCTCTGACTTTAAATGGAATAAAATAAATATTCTTCCAAGGTAGATAGTAATATTTACAAGGATTATTGCAAGATGTTTTGTTCCAAATGGAAGTGTTAGTTTTTCATGAGTACCCACACAGCTATTTCTGTTCTTATCTTTGAACTCCACAGTTGCCCTCCAGTTTCTATATGTTACATCTTCATGCTAGAGATCACTTACTCAAACAAGGCTTTCTGCAAGATATAGGTTTCATTTAATTGCCTTTCATTGCTGTTACTTACAATGCAAAATATATGCAAATAAAATTGGTAGAATACCATATTTATATTTTCCTCTAACTAAGACCTAATTGTGTGGATTATGTTTGAGCAGATAGACGTAAATGTGAAATAACACTACTACAGGTGGAATTCTATCTGATCCTATAAGGGTGGCACAATATTGTCTTTGTCCAATCAAATTCTATTTTTTAAATTATTCAGTTTGCTCCAATTAAGTGTGATGCTACAATCTACAAAATAGATATGACAATAGCAATAGCAATAACTTATATACCACTTCATAGTGCTTTACAACCCTCTCTATGTGGTTTACATAGTCAACATATTGCTCCAGCAATCTGGGTCCTCAACCTTGAGCTGATAAGGATCAAACTGCTTTTAGAACTTGTTACTTGTATTCTGGTGAGTTGGAAGAATTGGAAATGTTTACACTGTAAAGTATGCCTTTGGTGAGCCTGAGTAAATCCCCTTTTGGGTTGTGTGGTTTCCTGAGGCTGGTGGTGCAGTGGTTAGAATGCAGTATTGCGGGATAAATCTGCTGATCTGCTGACAGTTCAATTCTGACTGGCTCAAGGTTGACTCAGCCTTCCATCCTTTCAAGCTCAGTGAAATGAGGACCCAGATTGTTGGGGGCAATATGCTTGATTCTGTAAACCACTTAGAGAGGGCTATAAAGCACTGTGAAGTGGCATCAAAGTCTAAGTGCAATTGCTATTTCTTTATTTTCATTGCCATTCAGTTTTTTTTTTAATCCTTGCCATTTTTATTCTTCATTCATGTCTATCATTGCATTTCCCCCCTTGTTTTTAACATTTTTTATTTATAAGAATCCATTTCAAGGTGCTGATTATCATCTTTAAAGATCTTGCCCATGTCACTTTCAGGCCTGGCTCTCCCTGAGAGTATCTTCCCATCCTACTAGGTTAGATATGATGGGTGCACTCCAGGTCCCTTCTGTTAAACATTGTCATCAGACCGGACCTCAAAAGTGCATCTTCATGATGACCACCTTTGAAATAGCCTCCCATCTGAGATCTGAGGGATCTCTACTCATCTGGCTTCCCAGAGAGTTATAAAAACCTGGCTTTTCATATAAGCATTGGGCTAGAGGGAGAAGAATTGCAAAGGGGTGATTAGTCTGGAGCATGGGTTGGTGAGGAGAGGATAAGCTATGTTTTATGGATTATTGTGAGTTGTCCAGAGTCATCATATGAGATAGGCAGCCACATAAGTCCTGTAAATAGATAAATAAATAAGCAGATAACCAGCAACTATATATTATAATGCTGTGCTATAAAATTGTTTTTACATTATCTGCCAAGGATCCAATCCAAAAAGAGTTTATACTCATTCTAATTCATGGTGATTTTCAACTACATGCAGCTGAAGAAATTCCAGAAATTGGTAAGTCCAATATACATCTAATCATATACTTTACCTGCTTAGAAGATCCTAGACTAAGATTTTATGATTACATTTCTAGAAATGAAGACATGACAACTTTGTTAGTCTCCAAAAACATGCTTATCAGAAATAGAAATATCAAAGTTGATAACCTCAATCATGAGAATTGAAATGTTAAGATTAATGGGACCTAGTATGTTACAACTTCATTATTTTGTTTGATAAGTGATTTAACTGACATTGAGAATGATGTTAAAGCAGAGAATATTGATAAAGATAGAAAAAATAAAGTGATCATCTTAAGGATATAACTGCCTAATTAGCACACTTTTTTTTTCTTTAAAGCAATAAGCAGCTTGCAGAAGAAATGTCAGGATGGAGGAGGAGTATAACTGGAGCTTTCTATTTAAACTTACAATAAGCCACAAAGTACCTTAAAAGTCTTTAAAGTCTTCAAATAATTAAGATTACTACCTCCCACTGATTTATACAAAGCTACTGATTTGTACTGTAATTGCTGCTGAGGAATTTGCTTAAGATGCTCAAGCAAGCTTTGGCTTTGGCTTTCACTCTCAAGAGGTAATTTCTTCAGCTCAACATATGACCACAGTTGAACCCAAAATTTTTGTTGCTAAGCTAGACAGTTGTTAGGTGAGTTTTGCCCCATTTTACAACTTTCATTGCTTCAGTTGTTAAGTTATTAACACAGTTGTTAAGTGACAGATTACATACCAGAGTTCTGAAGGAATTGGCAGACGTGATCTCAGAATCACTGTACTACATCTTTCAAAGATCCTACCAGAGAACCAGAAAAGAGCTGATGTGGTTCCCAACTTCAAAAAAAGGGAAAAAATAGATCCAGGAAACTGCAGACCAATCAGCCTGACATCAATACCTGGGCAGATCCTGGAAAAGATAAACAAGCAATAGATCTTTGAACACCTAAAAGCAAGCAAAGTTATAACCAGTAACTTGACAAATGGGTTTGTCAAAAATAAATCATGCCAAACAAATCTTATTTTATTCTTTGTTAAAGTGACTAAATTAGTGGACCAGCAAAATGCAGTGGACATAATATACTTGGATTTCAGCAAGGCATTTGAAAACCTACTTCTTGGTAAGCTAAAAAAAATGTGGGATAGACAGCATCATCACACGTGGGTGACAAATCATACTCAATAGAACTATGTCTACATGGAGGGAAGTAAGCACCCCCAGGTTCCTTTTTAGGCCCAGTACTTTTCAACATCTTTATTCCCTCATCTAAACTATTTAAATGAGGGAATAAAGGGAACTCATCAAATTAGCAGGTGACACTAAACTGGCAGGAATAGAACCCTAAAAGATAGGCTCAAGATCCAGATGAATCTTAACAGACTTGAACACTGGGCCCTATCTAACAAAATGAGATTCAATGTATAGAAAATTAAGATTTTACACTTAGGCAAGAAAAAACCAATTTACATATGTAAATTAGGTGAAACCTCTTCAGTAGTAGTACCTGTGAGAGGGATCTTGGAATCCTAATGGACAATTACTTAAATATGAGTCAGTGGTTTGCAACAACAGCCAAAAAAGCCAGTGCAATCCTAGGTTGCATTAACAAAGGGATAAAATCAAGATTATGTGAAGTATTGTTATCACTTTATCAAGTCTTAATAAGACCATCCTTAGAATACTACATCCAATTTTGGTCACCATAATGTAACAAAGATGTAGAGACTCTGGAAAGCATGCAGAAAAGAGCAACAAAGAAAATTAGGGAACTAGAGACTAAAACATGTGGAGAATGATTACAGGAATTGGGTTTGTTTAGTCTAATGAAAAGACAGGGTGATGTGATACCAGTGTTCCAATATTTGAGGGGCTAACACAGAGAAGACAGGGTCAACCTATTATCTAAAGCACCAAAAGGCAAGACAAAAAAAAAATGGACTGAAACTAATCAAGGAGAGAAGCAACCTAGAACTAAGGAGAAATTTCCTAACATTGAAAACAATTAACCAGTGGTTAATTCAACTGGTTAATTCAGAAGCTGAGGGTGCTTCATCATTGGAGGCTTTTAAGAAGAGACTGGACAGCCACTTGTTTGGAATGATAGTCTTCTGCTCAAGCAGGGGGTTGGACTAGAAGACCTCCAAGACAGTGGTGGGATTTATTTTTTTTTTACTCCCGGTTCTGTGGGCATGGCTTGGTGGGCGTGGCAGGGGAAGGTTACTGTAAAATATCCAGTTAGAGGAGATATTGGCCAGTTAGAGGAGATATTGAACTCCTACTGGTTCTCCAGAACTGGTCAGAACTGGTCAGATCCTGCTGAATGCCACTTCTGCTGTATGGTCACTTTCAACTCTGTTATTGTGTTCTGAATCTGGCTTCCCCATTGACTTTGCTTGTCAGAAGGTTGCAAAAGGTGATCACAATGACTCCAAGACACTGCAACCATCATAAATATGAGTCAAACATCTGAATTTTGATCATATGACCATGGAGATGGTGCAATGTCATAACTGTGAAAAACAGTCATAAGTGCCATTATAACTTTGAACAGTCACTGAGCAAATTGTTGTAAGTCAAGGACTACCTATAGTTATCAAGGAAGGAAGACTAAGAACTGGGAGACTGTGAATTCTAGTCTTGCCTTAGTCATGAAGCCAGCAAGGTGACCATCATGAGTCAGTCGCTTTCTCTCAGCCCAAGGAAGGAGGTGATGGTAAACCACTTCTGAAAAACCTTGCCTAGGAAACTGCAAGGACTTGTCCAGTCAGTCTCTAAGAATCAGATATGATTGAAAAATGAGAAGTTTTAAGCTTTGCCCAACATACTGATGGAGTTATATGTCATATTTATCTCCTTGTCTGAAGTATCTGATCTATAATATGAATAAGTATTACTGTAGCTATCGAGATATTCTATTTATTTCATCAGAACATTATATTTATTTCATAAATTTATTTATTAATTAAATAATAAGTATATCAATATTTATTTATTCATTATTTATTTGTTTCTTTGTTTAATTTGTTTGCTACTCATCTCACCTTTGGGTGGCTTACAGTGTTAAAAGCTCTAAAACTTTAAAACAAATATTTATAAAGACAATAAAATAGGAGTAAAATCAGAAGTAAAATTACAGTTAAAAGATGAAAAGGGAGGAACAGGATATGCAGTGGGAAGTAGGATTTTGTCATAATCTATCAACCATCTTCAGTGTGATGCTCCCCCATTGGGTCACCAAGACGTCTGGCAGAACCAGGTCTTCAGGCCCTTATGGAAGGTCAGAAGGCTGGGAGCCAATCTCACTTGGGGAGTGGGGTGGTTAAGATGTTCCAAAGGGCTGGAGCCATGGCAGAAAAGGCTTGTGTCCTAGACCCCACCAGCTGGAATTCCTTGGACAATGGGGCCCGCAGCATGCCACTTTTGCCAGCACAAGAGAAATGGGTCAGTTCCTCAAGTAACCTGGACCCATGCCACACAGGACTTTAACTCAGACCAGAAGCCAGTGGAGCTCACAGAACAATGGTGTCACATGGCCACAAAAATTTGGTTGTCCTCCTAGGTCTTGGGAAAAGATGTATGGAGGGTCTTGATGGAACTGCTTTTGGTACCAAGAGACAAGACCCCATAAATTTATGGATTATGTTTTTGTTGTTTGTTATATTATGAGCTACCCAGAGTTTGTCTAGAGTCAGGCACTGCCTTAATTGAATGGAAATAAATAAATATTATAACATATCTCAATATACAGTCATTGATCTGATTATCTAGAGCAGTGTTTCAGCAATTTTCAGATGTGTATATTTCAATTCCCAGAATTCCCCTACTGAGGAAGTCCACACATCAGAAAGTTGCCAAGGTTGAGGAAGGCTGATCAAGAGCATCCAATTGCTTAAGCCCCTGTCACACTGCACCAACGGATGCAAAGAGGATGTAAAATGGACAAAAAAGCTTGCCATCCGTTGGTTAACGCGATGTATCTGTTCTGTACTCACTGCCTCCGTTTTGCTTCCTCTCTATCTGTCCAGCATCCGTTTATGGATGTTTCATCCGCTCAGAAAGTTTTGAGCTGCACAAAACTTTTGCGTGGAAAATGTATCCAATTCCTCCGTTCTACATCCACTACGCATCTGCGAGGCATCCGTTCTGCATCCGTTACGCATCCGCTATATCCGCTAGGCATCCGTTCCGCATCCGCGCAACTCGCATCCGCTCGGACGCATGGAGGAAGCGGAACGGAGGCAGAATGGATGCAGAACGGATGCCTAGTGGATGCAGCACGGAAACAAAGCATTTAAAATGGAAAAAACATTCGCAGAGGGGACCCATCTCGGATATTAAGGATGTCTAGAGGATGCCTAGAGGATGCCTAGAGGATGCCTAGAGGATGCAAAGGGACACCTATACTGCCTATAAAAAGGGGGAGCAACTCACCTGCATCTCACTTTCAGACCAGCAGCCCAGCTGTGCAGACCTCTGCAGCCTTCATCTGACTCTTGATCTTCCACAGCATCCAGTCATGTCAACCGTGGATCGTAACACAGTCCTTTTGGCAGCCACCATCCTTCTGCAACAGTGCGAAGCCATCTACAGGCTCTGTGAACTCTACTACGGGAAGAAAAGGAGGTGGCCAAGAAGCGTCTGGGTCCGAAGATGGATCGTGAGAAGAGCAGAGTCCGGACTGTACAACAAGCTGATGGTGGAGCTCAGGAACGAAGACACTCGGGCATTCCAGAACTTCATGAGGATGCCTCCAGCCATGTTTGACGAAGTTATGCAGCGGCTGACACCCAGGTTGACCAATGCAAACACCAACTTCCGGCCCAGCCTGGAACCTGGGCTCAAGGTGGCACTGACTCTGTGCCACCTGGCCTCAGGGACCACCTACAGGAGCATGCAGTACGGCTGGGGGGTGCCACATAACACCATCAGCATTGTGGTCAGAGAAGTGGTGCAGGCCATCATCAAAGAATACCTGGAGGAGCTCCTCCAGTGCCCCTCCACTGAAGAAGGTTGGAAGAAAGTTGCAGAGCAGTGGTATCAGAGGTGGAACTTCCCCAACACCGTTGGAGCCATAGATGGCAAGCACGTGGCCTGCAAAGCGCCAGCCAAATCGGGGTCCACTTATTTCAACTACAAGGGCTTCTTCAGCATCGTCCTCTTCGCCATGGTCGGTGCTGACTACAAGTTCATGTACATTGATGCTTCAGGCAATGGCTCATGTTCAGATGCCCAGGTATACAACACCAGTCACCTCAAGGAGGGGCTGGAACGCAACCTCATCGTGGGCTTCCCAGATCCAGAACCCCTGTGCAATGACACGCAAGATGTGCCCTACTTCATCGTGGGGGATGACGCCTTCTCCCTCAGAACCTACCTCATGAAGCCCTACACCTCCAGATGCCTCACCCGTGAAGAGAGGATCTTCAACTACAGGTTGTCCAGGGCAAGGTGGGTGGTGGAGAACACTTTGGCATCCTGGCCAACAGGTTCCAGATACTTCTCACCACCATGCAGCATCGCCCAGTGACCGTGTGGAGGATCGTGGAAGCTTGTTGCATCCTGCACAATCTCATGCGCACCCGCTACCCAGTCTTGCAGAACAGGCTCGTGGACCGCCAACAAGGCAATGGGGACATGGAGCCTGGGGAATGGAGGAAAGGGCGAAACCTGATAGACACTGAGGATGTGCAAGGCCCCAACAGAGCCTCACGTGAAGGAAAGAAGCAGCGCAACCTGCTGTAACACTGGTGCAACTCCCCAGCTGGAGCAGTGGAGTGGCAAGACAGGATAATAGATGATTAATGGATGCTTCCTTCAGCCTGTCTCATCACACTGATGACATTGGGCCATGTATGTTGGGTGGGCCTACAATGATCAGGGCATTTAATAAAGAGTTGTGTTTGTGTTGACGTGCGGATGATTATTGCATTTTTATTGATAATAAAGGGCCATAGGTGTGGCACCTGGAAGGGTGGATCATACAGTCCCACTATGCTTGCACTGGAGGTTTATCTATCCCCACAGCTATTACCCATCCCAAAGGTATCCCTGCTCATTCCACAGGTATCCCTGCCCACCCCACTGCTATCTTAACCCATCCCACAAGCATGCAAAGGCTTAAACCATTTCTAAAAGTTTCCACAAAGACTTTATTAAAAAAAAGAAATGAAGCAAGTGTGTGAATCAATGATAGACTTTATTGAACAACAAACTGTAAAAGAAAAATGACCCAAGTCAAGTGTCCAAATAAAGTCCACAGGTAGCCAGCCAGCCAGTCTCTGGCACTCCTCTTGGTCACTCGGAGGTGTGCCCAGTCTCAGGGGTGAAGGGTCCAGGTGCTGTGGAGGTGGGTGCTGCTGCAGTGCTGGTCTGAAGCACCACTGGGGTGCCTGGCCCCAAGAGGACAACAGGTGATGGTGTGTTGAGAAAGCTCTCGGACAGCTGGCTCAGACCCGTGATGCTAAGAGGTCCTTCCTCCATGCCATGGGGTGTCAGCCCCAGTACTGATGACAGATGTACTGAGGCGGGGCTTGGCTGTGGGGTGGAGGAAGGAGTAGTGTAGTGGAGCTGTCTGGTCTACAGCTGGGTGAGGACTGGCATGGGTGGCATTGGTGGCATGGGTGGCATCGCTGGCATCGCTGGCATCATTGGCGTGGGTGGCATTGGTGGCATCAGTGGAACCGGTGGCAACGGTGTCACCCGATGACTCTGTGCCTGGACTGGGAAGGGCTGCTGCCTGTGCTGCTGGACCTCCTGGTAGCCATAGCCCTGGTAGGTGAGGGGCTGTGGGAAGCCTTGGAATGGGAGGGACATCACCTGGGGTGGAGGAGCAGACCTGGACTGGGTGGGAGCAGGTGCCTCTGGATCTGGAGGGTTGTGAAGCAGCTCGGTGATCCGGTCCTTCACCACCTGGTACTGGGGTTCCTCCATGTTCCTGAGGGTCTGGTTGACATAGGTGAGGAAGGGCTTGCGGTTGGAGGATGAGGAGTCGGTGTGGAACAGCTGAGAGAGGAGATCTATGCTGCTCCGGATGGTGTCCCTGATCTCCAGCAGGACAGTGTGGTCAGTCTGCTCCTCCTGCTGTCTGGCTCTCTGCCTTTCTGTGGAGGTGGAGCTGGGGGGAGTGGATGCAGCTATGGCTGTGGTGGACATGCCGTCTCCTTTCTCCCACCGCACCAGGGAGTCCTCCACGCGCTCCACCATGGTTACAACACCTGTCCGCGGGTTCTCCGCCATGGCACGCTCCACAGAAACCTGCCTGGAGACAGGGACTGACTCTCGGCTGGAAAAGGACTTGCTCTCAGCAGGCTGCCGGAGAGAGAGGGTTGTGAGAGGGGCTTCTGGTGCTCCTCGGTGGCGGATCTCACCCTCCAGGAAGCTGCACCTGGCCATGACGTAGGTCTCTCTGTCCGTCAGCTTATCCGTGGCCTGGCCAGATTTCTTCAGGTGCAGCTTCCCGTACCAGGTGTGCATGTGCTTCCACCAGCCGAGGAGCACCTCTGAAGTGTAGCCCAGACTCTCCGCCTTCTCTCTCCAAGCAGCCTGCTTCCTATTGGTGTCCCTGTACAGCCGGTGTCCCTTCCGCCACAGATAGTCATTCTCTCTCAGCCACTCCAGCACCTCATCCTCGTGTTCCTCCTCAATATAGTATTGCCTCCTCTCCCGTTGTCACATACGCCTCTTCCTCCCTTTGGCAGGACCAGATGGGCCCTCATCAGAGGGGCTCCCAGGTTGTAGGGGCTGCTCCTCCACACCACCAGCAGCAGCAGCACCAGCAGGATCATCATCATAATCATCATCATCATTATCATCACCAGCAGGATCATAATCATCATCATCAGCAGCAGCAGCAGCAGGAACATCATCATCATCATCAGCAGCAGCAGCAGCAGCACCAGGATCAGCAGCAGCAGAGTAAGCACCAGCAGCGCCAGCAAGACCAGGAGCATGAGCAGGACCAGGAGCATGAGCAGAACCAGCAGGACGAGCAAGTCCAGGAGCACGAGCAGGACCAGCAGGACCAGCAGGACCAGGAGCAGCTTCAGCAGAGTAAGCACCAGCAGAAGCACCACCGCCAGGAGCAGTGCCAGCAGAGTAAGCACCAGCAGAAGCACCACCGCCAGGAGCAGCTTCAGCAGAAGCTCCAGCACCAGAAGAGCGAGCCCAAGCAGCAGAAGCCCCAGCAGAAGCAGAGTCAGGGACAGGGGGCGGGAGGGTGGCCCTGTCCCTCTTGCCAGGGATGGTGGCAGGTTGCTGAGGCTTTCGCTTCTTCCCCATGGTTGTGGGGTTGCTGGCTGGCAGGGAGGCTTGCAGGGAGGCTGGCACCAAGGCTGGCAGGAAGGCTGGCAGGAGGCCTGGCAGGAAGGCTGGCAGGCAGGCACCAAGGCTGGCAGGCAAACTGGCTGGCAGGGAGGCTGGAAGGCAGGCTGGCAGCAAGGCTGGCAGGCAGGCAGAGAGCAAGGCTGGCAGGGAGGCTGGCCAGGAGGCTGGGAGGCAGGCTGGCACGAAGGCTTGCAGCAAGGCTTGCAGGCAGGCATGCAGGCAGGCATGCAGACAGGGCAGGCAAGGACTCGATGTATCCGGCAGCAGGTCTTTCCTCTGAATGCTGGCCACGTGCGAGCTGCTTCCCTTTATATCCGCGGGGTTGACGCAATAAATCCCCCCGCATGCGCAATTAACGCAAGGCATCCGCTAGGCTTCCGCTGTGCATCCGCTAGGCTTCCGCTCTGCATCCGCTTCATCCACTGTGCATCTGCTGTGCATCCGCTGTATCCGTTCCGCATCCGCTTTGCTGAGGTCCCCCGGAAGCCTAGCGAATGTGCCATCCACTCCCATCCGCTTCCATCCACTGGGCTTCCGTTCCGCATCCGCTTTCCATCCGCCCTGTGTCCTCCCCGCGTCCGTTCCTTTCCGTGATATCCGCTCCGGTTATGCAAATTTTTGCCCCTTTTGAGAGCAGATAACAACGGTTGGTACATTTTGCTCGCCAGTTGTGTCCTTTTTACTAACATTTTGCATCCGTTGGGCAGTGTGACAGGGCCTTTAATTAATTCATTTTGCTCCTGTCTTTTGTAATTCATAAAGCTGAGAAGCTGATAAATCTGATTTCAGTGAGATTTCTCAGCTTAGGAAACTCCCTCCAAAGGAAATATATTCTTCTTTGGGTTAATAATGAGGGGGCAGTTGTTGTTGATGTCTGTTAAAACCTACCATTTTTGGTACATTTTTACAAAATGCATTTTGGGAAATTACATTATGTAAGGAGAATAAAAGCAACATTTATCATTAACCTAACCCTTCTCATCTCTATGGGTGGTATGTGTCTTCCTCAATTTCAGATCCTCTACCAGAAGCCTAGGAATTTGAGAGCTGCACAGGATCTTAGCTTTTTCTAGTCCTTCTGGACAGAGTCTTCGGGACAGAGACCTCTGTTGTCATTCCTGGGAGCTGTTGGAGACCTTGCTCCAGCTTAGCAGTCCCTACCACCACTAGGGTTACTTTCCACACCAACTCTAGTTCCTCCTTCAAGCCGTGATACTCATCCAGCTTCTTGTGGTCCCTTGGCACCACTACATCTATTTCCACCATTGAGTTCTGGTCCTTGCCTAGTACCACACTATCTGGTCAATTGGCTAGTACCTGCCTGTCTGACTGGATATGGATGTTCTACGGGATCTTCGCTTTCTTATTCTCCATGACCTTCTGTGGGTTCTCTTCATTTGGACTTAGGAGGGTCTAGTCCATGTTCTATGCAGAAGTTCCTACATAATTCTCCTGAATGACAATGGCTTTTACACTTACCAGACCCCACTCTCCCTCTTGATTCCTAGTGTGCAATTTGGATTTTGGATTTGGAGTGAAAATCTTTGTACATTGTGAGGAATTTCCTGGTCTTCACATCAGCAGTTTCTATGTCCTTTTTTGGCCAGCTCACTAAATTGAGCTGGCTCTTCAGGACCTCTTATCCTTTGGAATGTTGCTATCTACCTTACCTCCTCATTGAGGTGCCTGTATGACTGTGGAATATCAAAATTAGTCTGTATGACTTCTGTGTGTCCCTTTGGTAGGTCTTACCCACCAGTCTTAATTACCTTCCCTCTCTTGACTACTATCCAGCCCTCAGAAAATGCATGGTGATCCAATTCTATGGAGTGTCAGGCAGAGCTCCATTCAAAATCCAGGAAAGAAATACTTAGACTCTTTAGTTTAGAGAAAAGACATCTTTTACTGAAAGTGAAGTGGTAGCAACCAAAGAATTCTGAATCTGAGAAATTAGGCATGCAATTCACAAATACAAAGTGAGGGAAATGTTCCCACCCCCAATAGTTCAGATGACACTTCCAATTAGAAGTTGTGAATATGATCGTGTGGGCATCTTCAGGTGATGATGAGGCCTCTGTCCGTTGACCTTGGCATATTTTGATAACGGGTTGCAGTTGCGCAGAGAAAAGAAAGCTAAGCAAGAAATAGAAACCTAACTCTATTGTATGCTTCCCCCCCCCCATTTACAAAACAGAAGAATTTAACACCTCCAGCTCACTTCCCAGACTTTCCCTTCCTCCCCCACATTACTTATGGCAGTCGAAAGATGCAAAGCAATAGTAGAAGATCTTGAAGGCTGACATTCGGCCCTCCTAGAAAAAGGAAAACCATCAGTCCTAGAGGAGAGAGAGGAGAAAATATAAAGACAATTATTAATCATTCAGCAATTACAAAACAATACACTCCTAAGGCTTATCAGGATACTTGGAATGAAATGCTTTGATCAACTTAGGGGCTTTAACGTCGGTTTCGTTAACCCATTCGGCTTGCGAAGAAGGGAAATGTTTCCAGGCTACAAGATACTGGAGTCGACCCCTCCATTTGCGAGAGTCCAGAATTTCTTTAACTTCAAAATGCTATTCACCTTCAATCAGTATTGGTATGGGAGGGTCAGCTTGGATGGGTCTTAGATCAGAAGTACATTCAGGTTTTAGCAAACTAACATGGAATACCGGATGAATTTGTCGAAGAGTTTTGGGTAAGTTCAGTTGGACTGTTACAGGATTTATAATCCGTTCAATCGTGAAAGGACCAACATACTTAAGGACCAAGCTTCTTTGACTTTTGAGTGGTCTGCAGGTATCTGGTGGACAGGAAAACCTTGTCGCCCACTTTATATTCTTTCTGTGGGGATCTTTTCTTGTCTGCAAATTTCTTATGAGCTTGATGGGCCTCATCTAATGCTTTGCATGTCACTGGCCAGTTAAGTTGGAGTTGAGTTATCCATTCATCCAACGAATGGATGTTAGGCTTTTCATGAGGAAGTTCAGGTATGGGAACGAAATCTTGTCCTGAAGCCACTTTAAATGGAGTAAATCCAGTACTACTGTGTACGGAGTTGTTATATGCCATTTCGGCAAACGGTAGTAATTCGGACCAGTTATCTTGTTGATAATTTATGTAACATCTAAGATATTATTCTAACACTGCGTTAGTCCTCTCACAGGCCCCATTAGTTTGGGGGTGGTGGGCGGAGCTTAACCCCTGGACGGAGCCTATTAACTTCAGGAACTCTTTCCAAAAATTTGAGGTAAACTGGACCCCTCTGTCAGATATTATGCGTTCCGGAACGCCATGTAACCTATAGATATGTGAAATAAACAGTTTAGCCAGCGTCTTAGCAGAGGGAATCTTGGAACAAGGTATGCAATGTACTTGTTTGGAAAACAAATCAGTCACTACCCAGATGACCGTGTTTCCACCACTTTCGGGTAATTCTACTATAAAGTCCATAGAGATTTCTTTCCAGGGAGTCGTTGGTCTAGCTACATTTTGTAACAATCCTACTGGCTTACCAGGAGGTCTCTTTGCCGAAGCACAAATTGGACAGCTAGCTACATAAGCTTCAATGTCCTTCTTTAAAGTAGGCCACCAGAATTGCCGCTTAACCAGATGTAAGGTCTTCACAAATCCGAAATGGCCAGCTGCTTTAGAATCATGAGCCTGTTGTAGTATTTGGCCCCTCAGCACCTGTGGCACATACAACTTGGCCCCCACCCAAGCCAAGCCATCTCTAATTGTATAGTCACTCGAATGAGCCAGGAACCTTTCGTCCAGTTTTAAAGCTTCTTTTAATTGTTCGGTAAGGTCATTCGATAAAACCACTTCTTGGTTCTTCCTTTGTGCTATGGTGATCATTGGGGCGGCTAGATGTTTGGCTAAGACAATTGGGCTTATCACCTCCTGGCACATACTATTATATTGAGGTAGTCTAGAGAGAGCATCCGCCATGAAGTTCTTCCTGCCTGGAATGTACTTCAATGAGAAATTGAATCGCTTGAAGTACTGGGCCCAGCGAACTTGTTTAGGGGACAGTTTCCGGGGCGTTTTTAAGGCTTCCAAATTCTTATGATCAGTCCATACCTCAAATGGGTGTTTTGCTCCTTCCAGGAAATGTCTCCAGGTCAGCAAGGCCCAACGAACTGCAAAAGCTTCTTTCTCCCAGACAGCCCATCTTCTCTCTGTTTCAGACAGCTTACGGGAGGTATACGCACAAGGCTGTAAGGTCCCTTTCTCGCTGGTTTGAAGTAATACCGCTCCAATAGCCACATCACTTGCATCGGCTTGAATCACGAAAGGAGTGTCCATATCCGGATTGTTTCAGCACTGGTTCTGCAGCAAACAGTTGTTTTAGCTTTTCAAAAGCGGCTTGGCACTCCATGGACCACTCCAGTGGCTTTCCTGGCCTTGGCTTCACCTCCCCTTTTGTTTTCAAGAGATATGTGATGGGCATTGCTATCTTAGCAAACGTCAGGATGAATTGCCGGTAAAAATTTGCAAATCCCAAAAAGCTTTGAAGTTGTTTTCTGGTGCTTGGTGGAGCCCATTCCAGAAAGGCACGATTCTCTGGATTCTCTGGATCCATTTCTATGCCTTTGGATGAAATGCGCTATCCCAAATAGTCAATTTTGTCTTGGTGAAATTCACACTTTGACAATTTAGCATACAACTTAGTGGCACACAGTTTTTGTAGAACCGACCGCACTAACTTCACATGTTCATCCAGAGTTTCCATGTAGATAAGGATATCATCAAGATAAACTAGAACCCCCCTGTATAAATGTTCATGTAACACTTGATTGATCATTTGCATGAATACAGCTGGGGGCCCTTGTAAACCAAAAGGAAGAACGTTGAATTGGAAGCAACCCATCAGGCAGTTAAAAGCGGTCTTCCACTCATCCCCTTTCTTAATTCGAATTCGGTGGTATGCTTCTCTCAAATCCAACTTCGTGAAAATCTTTCCCTTCGCTAAATGGGCAAACATGTCCTTCATCAAAGGAAAGGGGTACATGTTTTCCACAGAAATAGCGTTCAAATTTCTGTAATCCACCACCAAGCGTTTGGAACCATCTTTCTTTTCCCGGAACAACACTGGGGCCGCTACTCGGGGTCTAGCAGGTTGAATGAAACCACGTTCCAGATTTTTATCTATAAACACTCTTAGCTTTTCCAATTCCCGTGGGGTCATTGAGTACAACTTTGGTTTCGGGAGCTTCACCCCAGGCAAAATCTCAATAGCACAGTCTGTTGGCCGATGAGGCGGAAGCTCATCCGAGGCCTTCTCGCTGAACACTTCTTTTAAATCCCAATATTCTTTGGGAATTTTCTCCTCATCTTTCACGGGCTCAGTACCTGTGGAAGCTATTTCAATTAGGTCCTCAGGCTTTGGCTGGGATTTGGCCCCTCCTCTCGGTCGCTGCTTTGTGCGTATGCGCAACAACCCCTTTCTCCAGTTAACCTGGGGATTCCATTTCCGGAGCCAGGGCAATCCCAGTATTAATGGTTGCTCCATCCCAGGGACCACAATAAAACGCAGGGTCTCATCATGCTCTCCCATGATCATTTCTATAGGTTCCGTGAAAAAACGGGCGGGGCAATCTCCAGCCACTGATCCATCTAGTTGGCAAAAGGAAATGGGCATCTTCAAAGGTTTTAACTTTAGGCCCATTTTCTTCACTACTTCCGTGTTTATTATACACCTTGTGCACCCAGAATCTAACAGGGCTAGCATTTCCCCTTCGACCCCTGAATTGGGTACCCTCAACTTCACCGGAATGGTCATAGGACCCACGCTTGGACTTACCAGGAAGTCGTTTTCCAAGTCAGAATCCTCCTCCTCAGGGGTCACTGGGGCTTCTGATTACTCTCCTGCGGGAGGGGCGACCTCTGCTGTCTCTTTCGACTTTAGTGCTGTTTTGCGAGGCTTCGCTGGGGACTTTTCAGGTTTCTTTCCTTCCTTTGGCACCCCCTTTGGCTCCAACTTGACTCTGCAGTTCACAGCCCGGTGACCTTCTTTCCCGCATCGAAAGCAGGCCGAGAGGTTGGATCTTGCCGCCACTCCTCCCTTCTGAGGTTTAGGAGCCTCTTGAGGACGTGGGGGGGAAAACTTGCTCCACCCATAACCTCCCCGCCGTTTACTTCGGATTAAATCAATCTCCACTTCTTCTGCCAGCAAGTACCACATCTGCAAGTCATTGGGGTCTCTTCTAGCAGTGCATCTCTGGTACACATCTTCATTTAAACCATCTTTAAACAGTTCTATCAGGGCTTCTTGGGGCCAGCCTTGGAAATGGCCGGCTAACTGTCTAAATTCTTGGGTGTAGTCAGCCACAGACCTCCGCCCCTGTTTTATGGCTTTCATCCCAATTCGGGCCTTGCGCTCTGCCAATGGGTCCTCAAACCTAGCCTGCAGTGCAGCCTTGAATAGGTTATAATTCAGCAGCTGAGGAGCATTATCATTATGCAAGGTCACCATCCACTCTGCCGCTATTCCCTCCAGAGCCCTGGTAACACACCTCACTTTGGCTGCTTCTGAAGGAAAATCCTCCCCATATTCTTCCATATGGCTCCAAACTTGAGCTAGAAAAAATCCCAAGGTTTTGGGATCCCCCCCCGTATTTTACTTCTAATGGAGGCAGCCTAGGAGCTCTATGCCTTCTAGGAATCACACCTCCCACTGAAGGCCCCGGGGCTGCTGCTGGATCGGGTTGATTTATGGGAGAGGGAGTTGCTCTGCTTCTTCTGGCTGGGGCTACTTCCCCTCCCCCTTCATACCTTTGTGCAGCTTGAGGTTGTTCAAAGGCTTCATTAAGAAATCTCCTGGCTTGATCCAACAAGAGTTCCCTCTTTTCCTTCTCTTGCCAAGGCTCCTCTTTTCCACGCCGGCGGGTAGTTGTGACCCCGGGGGGGGGGTCCTCCTCCGGATCTTTCCAACCAACTCCCACCAACCATCTGGGCTTCACCACTGGATCCTCTTGCAAACTGAGCTCTGCTAGTGATTGGGCCTCCTGCACCAGCACAGAATCTTGCCCTCCAATGGCTCCCGGATCCTCTTGGTCACTATTTGAAGATGACATGATGTCCAGGCTCCCACAGAAGAAAATTGGGTATTCTCTCCGGGTGGGCTGGTGCGAGATTGAGAATAATGTCAGGCGGAGCTCCATTCAAAATCCAGGAAAGAAATACTTAGACTCTTTAGTTTAGAGAAAAGACATCTTTTACTGAAAGTGAAGTGGTAGCAACCAAAGAATTCTGAATCTGAGAAATTAGGCGTGCAATTCACATATACAAAGTGAGGGAAATGTTCCCACCCCCAATAGTTCAGATGACACTTCCAATTAGAAGTTGTGAATATGATCACGTGGGCATCTTCAGGTGATGATGAGGCCTCTGTCCGTTGACGTTGGCATATTTTGATAACGGGTTGCAGTTGCGCAGAGAAAAGAAAGCTAAGCAAGAAATAGAAACCTAACTCTATTGTATGCTTCCCCCCCCCCATTTACAAAACAGAAGAATTTAACACCTCCAGCTCACTTCCCAGACTTTCCCTTCCTCCCCCACATTACTTATGGCAGTCGAAAGATGCAAAGCAATAGTAGAAGATCTTGAAGGCTGACATGGACACTTGATGAAATGTCTTGCAGTGCCCTTCAAAGAAGGTTACAGTCTTTTTGACAAAATAAATTTCATCAAAATGTAAACTAATACAAAATGGAGAGAACAAATGGAAAAAAGAAAAACAAAAGTGCACCAAGAAAGAATAAAAATATGATGTGGTTTGATGATTAATCATAAAGGGATACTAGAAAAATGTGAGCTTTTTTGTAATTATAAAGTAAGAGAAAAGTTGTGATCAACCTTATACAGTATTTGCTACAGAGGATATCAGAAGCTTCTGCTTTCCATTTCTTCTTATTCTGCATCCTTTCTCTTTGACAAAAATTGATTTGTGTCAATGGCACAAAATGTCTGGTGTACGCACACCAAAGTCACACTGTGTCACACCATTAACATTAAGTCACAATTTTGTTACCACAAAACCCTCATCTCACAGAAGACTTTGACTGATTTCAAAAAAAACCATAAAATATTTATCAAAAGCATTTTGGAAGATTGGTATATTGTTGTTGAGTTAATGTACATTATAGACCTAAGGAGGGACAAAAGTCCAAATACACCTGAGAGTCAAGTTCTATCAGCAGGCAACTCAAATTGAGCAAATTCTCAGTGAGCATTGAGAAGGAATTACATGTTGTTAAATGCACATAGCAAACTGAACATGATTAACTTGATTAAAGCTTAAAATTCATTAAATTACATATATTTATATATTTGGTTGACTAATTGGTTCCCAGTATTTCCCTTGCTGCAATTTAAATGGTGGCAGTGAGAACTGCAGATCGTCCTCAATTTACAATTGGTCATTTAACAACAGTTCAAATTTATGATTACCTCACAAAAAGTGACTTATAATCTGTTCATGAAGTTATTCCCATCACACATGATCACAATTTGGATATTTGGCAGCTAGCTGACACTTGAAATAGTTAAGAGTATCTAGCAGCCACATAGTCATGATCTGTGACCTTCCCACCTGGCTTCCAACAAGACAAATCAATTGAGGAAGACAGATTCCAGTAGTGACTGTGTGATTCAGTCATAAAATGAGCTTTGGTCATATGCTACATCACTTAGTGACTGAAATTCTTGTCCCAATTATGGTTGTAAATCAAAGACTATCTGTATCAAACCACGAACAAATACTACCAAAAAAGGGCTTAATAAAGATTTGTATCTCTTCTGGGAGATGAATTTTGAAACCTCCAGCTTTTTCTTCATAGGCTCAGCCATTCCATTACAACTGCAATATGCCAGAGAAGCTTTGGTACAAAGCTTTATTGGCTTTCTTATTATTACATTTTATTTCAAGCATCTGATCAGGTAGAAGCTCTATTTCTTAAAAAATGTTATTGAAAATGGAACACAAGTTAATTTCTATAATTAATCACTATTCTCACCAACACAAACAGCAATTAGTATCAATGAATTGGATACACAACTTTTGAATAAAGAGGGGCACCAAACAAATATGCCTATTCTCATCTATTTTACTCAATATAATTAAAGAAACATAAACACTGAGTATTATGAATAATATTAGTATTAAGAGTTTCAAAATAAAAATTGAACATAATACAATTAATCTCTTTGACATGGTCCTTTTTCTGAAAGAGTTAGGTATAATTGCAGTTCTAAGTTAAAATAAATTTCATGCAATTGTTGGTTTATAAGTTGACCGCAATAAATCTTTACTTTGTTAATTAAGTTCAGTAAAGAATAATAAAACAGCTTCAAGAAGTTCCTAGACTTCATATTGAAATGGACCAAAGGATGGAAGAGTAATTATCACAAAAGTTTCACATCAATTATAAATATGTAATTAAGACCTCTTTTGCTGAAGATTAAAACATAACTGAAGTCTTGCCAATATTTTTCATTGTTACTGTTTGATAGACAAGCATCTGTTAAAATGACTATGCTCCTCCTTTTTTATATAGGTAAAATCTCTATTCCATTGCTCTTTGGTTTCCTAAATGACAATACACTTTTTTCCTTCATTTGCACATTAATTATTAAAAATCAAGAAATATGCAAACTATACAGAGGTTTAGGAATATCACATTTGGAACATTTTAATATATTTCACAAAAGTCAATTCATTTATGTCATTATAAAATCAAATTCATTTGTTTTTGCACAACTCGCATGAAGTGACTTTGTGGAGCACATAACAAATACAAAGCCATTCAAAACATTTAAAAGAGTAAACATAAAGTTAAAACCACAGCAGGAAAAATATTACATTTAATACAGCCAACACATGGGCTCTGTATTATCTAAGAATCTCCAGAGTGCTCGAAAAACCAAGTTTTAAGGATTTCTTCCAGATTGTAAGGGTGGAGTAAACTTCACTTTCAGGTGGATGAGGTTCCAGAGGGTGGGTGCAAATGGCAGAAAACACTCTCCTCCTAGGTTCCATCCAAATTCTTTTGCAGACAGGACCTTGCAGCATGTTTCTTCTGCCAGACCTGATAGGACAGGATAATATAATCAGGAATAAATGGTAGCGCAGATAACCTGGTGCCATGCCATGTAGCATTTTAAACCACACCTTGAATTTGTACCTGGAAGCAAACTGGCAACAAATGCAGCTCACAGAGCAGAAGTGTAATGCATATTCTCCTAAGGGGACACATAACTACCCTTAAATTAATAGTAATAAAAACAAATTTCATCTACATAACAGCATCATAGATTGCCTTAATCCACTCCATACACCCCTCCTTCTAAATCAACCCCCATAAGAAATCTTTCAGAGGCAATTTAAGTAGTCCTCAGCTTATAGTTCATGTAGTGACTGTTTGAAGCTACAGCAGTACTGAAAAAAGCACCCCCAAAGGTTTGATCATGTGATCAAAATTCAGACACCTGGCATGATGGTTGTAGTCTTCTGGGTCTTTTGTGACCTTCTGACAAGTCAGTGGAGAAGTCACATTCACTTACTGTAGTAATAACCATGTTACTAAAATAACAACTTCACTTATTCTCCTGTGGCAAGAAAGGTCATAAAATGGGACAAAACTTATTCAATAAATGTCTCACTTAGCAACAGAAACTTTGGGCTCATTTGTGGCAATAAGTTGAGGACTATTTGTATAATGAGAAAGAGCAAAAATGTACTTTTTAATGAAATAAATTATTCAAATTAGTATTGAAAAATTGATAGAAAGGAGGTAACCAGCTAATATATCTCTCTCTGTCCCCTTCTCCCTCTCCCTCTCCCTCCCTGCCTCCCTCTCTCTCTCTCATTCAATATTGTCATATTTCTTTTCTCCAGCAGCTTCTTGTTAATTAGTAATATACTGACACATAGTTCTTAAACATTGTTTAGGAAGGAAGTTAAATACTGGCTGAATTATATATCTCCTTGGTGAAGACATCAAAAGCTCCTCACCAAAGTGGCATGAAGCATTGAACAGCATGACTCACAATTTACAGTTTCAATCTACTCAGTATAGTTCAACATTTCTATTAATGACTTGAGAAAGAGAATGCAGAAACAAAATGAAAGGAAATTGTTCAAATATAAATGGAGACAAAAGACATTTCTTTTGGGGGGAAAAAATCAAAAGCACAAGTACGGAATAAGTAATGTAATTTTTAATATATGTGTGTGAAAAGATATTATAGTGAATTAGAAGCAGATTATGAATCAAGAAGGCAGTGCTGCTGCAAAAGGCCAACATCATTTGAGTTTGCGTCAATAGAGATAGTTTCCAAGTCAGGGAAAAGAATAATTGTACAAGTAATTCTCACTTAGCAATCTCTCATTCAGTGACTGTTCAAAGTTACAAATGGCTCTGAATGAGGAGACTTATGGCCAGGGATCCTTACAGTGTCTCCACAGTCACATGATCATGATCCAAACATTTGGCAACTCGCAGTTACAATGATTCAGGGTCCTGCAGTCATCTGCCCACCATTTGAGAACTTCACTGTCCACTTCCAAACCAGGAGAAGCTGGTAGGAAGTTGCAAATTATGGCCATGTGACATTGCACTTAATGACTGCAGGATTCATTTAATGCCTACAACTGGAACAGTATTGTAAGTTGGCACAGCCAAGTGATTTTTTTTCCTGTTTACAACCATGTTGCTTAGCGACAGAGTTCCTGTTCCCAATTACAGCTATTTACTGAAGCCTATATATGTAGTTTATTTTGTAACTGTATCCAGTTATGAGGACTACCTTTTAAGAGTTGCAAACTCTCGTGCGCTGCCCAGAGTCCCCTTTGGGGGAAATAAATGGCTTTATAAATTTGATTAATACATAAACAAAAATAAAAAGAACAGAAGCTGCAAAACTGAACCTTACAAGCAAAGATTAAATTATTGCTTGTGTTTAGCCTAGAGAAAAGAAAACTTTGGGGGAGGGTGGGTGACTGGCCTTATATCACAACAACAACAACAACAACAACAACAACAACAATAACAACAACAACAAAGCTATAATTTCGGTTTCAGACTGCAGGATTTGTAGTAATGGTTTTGATTTATAGAAAGATTCCACAGAATGTTAGAAACAATTTTCAAATTGCAAGAGCAAGTCAATAGCAAATCAAATTAGCTTGAATTGATACTCTGTAAAAGCAAATTTTGGTTGGCCATTTGGCTGAGTTTCTTGCCTTTTGATTACTGCACTGAGCTAGCAGCTGGAATCAATGGCCTAGAATGGCTTGTTCCAGCTTGATGAGTCTATGATCCAGGCACCAGAGGCAGAAAATGAGCAAGGGAGTAGCTATCATAGACATGGAAAGCAGGCAGTAAAACAGATGAGGAAGTGAAGTAACTATGTACAGTATGCTCTCAAAAACCCAGAAGACCAGTAGAGGGCAACAAAGAGAATGATATTTTTATCCTATTATTACTGCCATCCAGTGCCTATGCAGATTTTTATACTACAGATGCAATAGTCCTATTTTCTTATCAGCCCCCCTAGAACAGCTACTCTTTTCCCACATTCATTTTCCACATATATATATATATATATATATATATATATATGTTATTTAAGTCATAGGTGCCTAAAGCCATTCCACATGTCAGTTTCCACACAATTTTACTTCTTTGTCTGATAATATGCAAAGAACTATCTTTGCTGCACCTTGCACTTTGCTACTTGAAACCTCAGCAAATGTGCCACAATAACTTGAGAAAAAGTATGAGGTGAAAGTGATTGCATCAGAGGCAAATCAGAAAAGGTGAAATATAACTACAGGAGGAAACAAGGCAACCTGATTTCCAAGTTAATGATTAATGAAGATTTGAAAAGCGATAAGTTTAACCCCAAATAATTATTTGATAAGGTCAGAGCTTTGTGAATTGACAGCTCTAAAACTAGAAGTTAATATTCTAGCTGGGTTTGAAATAAAAGTGGTTTGCTTCAGCAGCTGAAGATAAGAAATCAGTATGGATGGGGGGTTTTCTCTAGGAGTTTGTGTTGCTTAATAATATGGCATTCTGTATGAATTGTATGGAATGTAGAAGCCATGCATATTGCAGATGTGGGTCTCAATAAGACCCTGAGACAATTAATATTGTTATTATTTATGGTGGTACACATAGTCAGATGTTCACACTTATTTATGGATAGGCAGATGTTGTTTGATGGGGTTAAATGTTTCATTGCAGAATGTAAGCTAATCCAAGTAAAACTGCATTCTCCAATTGACTAATGGTAATTTTGTCAATGCTGATGGTGTTCAAGGGGTGCTCCAGAAATTTTGGATTTCACCCAAGGCACCTTTTAATATTAGTACTATCTCTGCTTTTTTTGCCACAGTCCTTCTATTTGCAGGTCTTTTTATTTTGTAATTTTCTCCAATTCTCTCTCTATTATTCTGGTGTCTCCAAGTACTGAAACATCCACTATTCAGACTCTTCTGTCTTTCTTATTGACAGCAGCAGCTCTACATAAAAGAGATCAGAATTTCCCGGATATTTTGCCAGATAAAGAGTTATAAAATGAGTCCACGTGTCCTTTTAGTGGATACAATATAACAGGACATGAGCTGCAGTTTCAATTGGTGCCTTGTCCACATGGGCACAATCTGAGCTTCTGTGGGACTTTTTTGTATCAAGAACCATTGTGGAGAGAGCATCACAATATGCTAGAGTTACTGTTCTCTGAAATTTATACAAATTATTTCTTTCTCTCTATTCACTCATCTCTCTCTTCTCTTCCTTCTCTTCCAACCACACACACACACTTTTAATCATTGCTCTGATGTTATTATATTCAAAGCAGTAGGAGCTATATTCTTTCATTTTCCCAATTCTTTTTTTATGTCTGTGGGAAGCAAGAATGAATATATATAGTTCAGCTCCAGAAATAAGGTGGTAATATTCCGACACTGCAACCTAAAGGTGTTTTCTTAAGAAACAGGAAAGGAAGCTTGGGAGCACTGTGGGTAAGGAGTGGGGGATCATGTTTCACTCATCCTAGGCAGATCCAAAAAGAGTGTCCATTGAGATATGAAAGGGTTGAATGGAGGCTGACCTCCAATAGACAGATGAGGACAGTTCATTGAGTTAATTGGGAATTGTTGAATCAATAGCAATATTATGAAGAATAGCAGCTTCTGACTAACAGAAATGATGGCAACCTGGCAGCTGAGGACAAAATGGCTGCACAGGGCAAATGCAGCCATTAGGAGAGAGTGGGTGTGCCAAGCAATGCAGTCAATCAGAGCTGGGACTGCCACCAGGTCAAAGTGAATTGCCTCCCCCCCCCCACCCTTCAAATGATGTAAGATGGTTCAGGCCAGAAATTTTGAACCAAATTGGGAAATTTGAGCAAAGGTTGTATTTGTACCAAGGTGGGAAGGGGAGGAAGATGACATCATTAGTTGCTGCATTCAGGAAACATAAGTGGCCCACATGGATGCTGAACCAAGCAGAAAGTGCAGCCCTGCCCCAATTTGAAGGAGCAGGAGATTTCCATTGGACCTGGTAAGAGAATTATCTGTCCCTGCCCTGGAAACCTAGACACAGCCTCCAAATCCGTGAAAGTGCTGTCGCTTTTGATTTCAACATCAAAGAAGACAAAGACTACAAGAACAGTGGGAAAAGTTCCTTGGATAGGGTACTCTAGGGCAGGGATGGGATTCAATTTTTTTAACAACTGGTTCTGTGGGCATGGCTTAGTTGGTGGGCGTGGCTTGGTGGTCATGTTATTGACTGGGCATGTCCAACTCAATATCACTCACATCAAGGCACGCATCTCCTCACCTGGCCTCTCATGACTGTGGGGATGCTGCAACAGTCATAAGTGTGAAAAATGGTCATAAGTCACTTTTTTCAGTGCCACTGTAACTTTGAATGGTCATTTCACACAAACAAAGTACCTGCAAAGGAAGGGGAAAAAACTCCAGAGAGGTTCCTGAGACAGGAAGTCTGGTCCTACCAAGAATGTAATAAGGGTTAACAGAGAGGCAGTTTCTGTAAGCAACACCAGAATGTTTCCTTCCTGCCTTCATTACAGGATTAGGCCAGTAATTTCTTCTAAAAACTGGTTAGAATGTTAACAACCAGTTCTAACAAATAGGTGAGAACTAGTAGAATCCCACCCCTGCTCTAGGGACATTGCTCTTGATTACCTCTTGCTCCCAAGTAGGCCAGCAATTTCAATTCAGTCTGGGCAGTACCAACACAGGTTTAGATGGAGACTGGGAGATTTTGAGAAAAAAAGTATTTGCTTGGGCTGATTCCAACAATGAAGGTTCTGGACAGTATGGCCTAGCCTGCTAAAATCAAAACAAACTCTGGTTTCCTATAGAACACAATCTTTTTCAGAAAGAAAAATCTAATAACCCTTTAGAAATCTAATAACCCTGCTTGCCTAGTCTTTGAACCCTAAACACAGGGTGTTCGGTGTGACCATACACCTTTTAGCAACTTTGCTGTAACAATTTCTTGCAAAGTGATTTGACTCAGGATTGCCTGAGGCATGACCTGAGACATTGAGCTGGAGAACATTCCCATTGTGTGGGCTGTGCAGACCATTCAAAGGGGTGTTTTCCAAGGCATGATGTACAACTGAAGTGCTCCTGAAGCACTGAGCAACCCTTGTTTCCCCAGCTGTCTGTGCATTTATGTCAATGCATATATCACACTTCCACAGGTATGCCAGCCAAGCGGAGCAGAAAAGGAATTCTGGCTGGCTGGCTGAAAGGCTTTTGAAGTAAATTTGGTGATACAGAAAGTTCCCAGGGGATTTGTAATACTGTAATCCCAAATCAATCTCCCCCTTTTTTTTTACAACTTTCAAGATAGTTTGTCATATTTAATGTAAGAAAATTATATGACATTGATGAGATTTTTTTGCTATTAAATGAAATAGATATACACTTTATTTGAAATGTTTAATAATCTTAACTTAAAAATCTTGGTATTTTAGAAAGGAGTGATTGAACTTTACTCATCTGGGACCAAAGTGACACATGTAATCTGCTTGCAAAATGTATTCATTTTAAATCTATAAAATTTTCTGCCTTTTTGTCTCTGGGCAAATTTATCAACTAATTTCAAAATTAAAGTAAGGAAAAGGAGAAAAAAGATATTGTAAGTTTTAAATACAGGTTTGAGATGTGTTCAATGAAGCATTATATGATTTCCTTATGGTAGGAATTATCTTAGTTGAAAAATATCCAAATATTCAGATTTGACATTCCTAAGCCTCCCTCGTGTTTGTTTACATTTGATGTAATGCTTAATATTTTTTAAGTTTATAAAAATTTACTTGAACTCATGTAAAGAGCAGTAGAATTGGGACTTGGAAAAAAACCAACATTTGTGTAAGTATAATGAATTTAATTTTGTCCTCAAGCCATAATAATAGAAAATATTGCTGCCACTTAAGCTTCATCTTAGTCTTTCATGAAAAAGAGTCATGATTATATTTTAAATTTTGAATTTAAATTTAATTAAGTTAAATCATTTATAATAATTATTTCTAAATATCTTCCTTTTGGATTAATGTGAAGTCCAGTCACTCTTGAAACACTTTCTGTGATTCTTTGTCAGTGTTAATTATTAACACAGCAGAAAATGTGACAAGTTCACTTCTCAACCTACTGTGAGTTGATTTAATTCAGATTTAAATTGAGCCATATCTCTGCTTGTACTTTTAAGAAAATGAGCATATCATCTTGAAACAAATGCATTATGGTTAAATTCTATTTTTATACTTTGGCCTTAAATATTTTTATTCTATTATTTTTTGCTTCTATAATGTTACCACATAATTATTAAAATTGTGGATACTTCTAGAAAAAAAATGTACTAGTTCTCATTAATACATAATACACAGGGATTCTTCGCCAGATGTTTTGAGATGTAACTCTCTGACCTGCAGTGGACGGTTTCACTTTCTCTGTCAAATGTATATCTTCTCCATGTGAGACTGAAATACAATCTGGAAGTCCTTTTGGACTCATAAGTCAAAGAACAGGTGGCAGCTGTGGCCTAAAGGGCCTTTGCACAAGTTCACATTGTGCATCAGTCACATTTGTTCCTGTACTGTGAGGGCCTCTATGGTTTGTCTGAAATGGCATAGGGTCTCTTGCTTGGTCAAGAACAGGGGTTGCCAAACTTTTGGACCTCAGGGACCACCAAACTCATAATTTTAAATCCTGCAGACCACTAATATGAATTTTGACTGGCAGAATTTTGGCTGACGTTGGTGGGAAAGTTGGTCCCCTATTCCAGAGCTGCAGTAGTCACAGGACTGGCCCTTTGGTCATCTCTTCCACCCAGGTGCACTGGCCTGCCATAGACTGGAGGAGCAGCTGCTCTGGGATGACCAAAGGGCCAGTCTTGTGACTACTGAAGCTCTGGAATAGGGGACAGACTTTCCCACCAACCTCAGCAAGCCACCCCGGGGCAGATTTCCTTCCCCCATCATTGGTCTCACCTTCCAGTTCCAGCTCGTGTGGCTCTACTCAAGGTAAGGTTTGTGCTTGGCTGAAGGGTAGGGGCCAGCGGGTGGGTGGGCCATGTGGGCAGTGCAGCCTTGTGTTCCTGCACAGCCTGGATTAATTGCTTTGGGGGGACATTTCTCTGTGGACCACCAAAATTTTCTTGCAGACCACTAGTGGTCCCCGGCCCACTGGTTGGCAACCACTGGACTGGAAGATCTCCAAGGTTCCTTCCAAGTTTGTTATTCTGTTATTCTGTCATCTTTCAACTGGATTACTTCAGTGTGCTCCAAATGGGGCTGTCTTTGAAGACTATTCAGGAACTGCATTTGATCTAGAATGAGTGGTATGGACGGTGATGAGTATGTCTCAGTATGAATACATCTCTACTGCTTTGCAAGCTGCACTGGTTCCCAGTTGGCTTTTGAGTGGCTGTCTCCCTGCTACTTTATGATAGTAGCTGTTCCACCTGTATTTACCTTGCTCTCAGACCCATAGAAGAGAGACATGTTGCTCACCCCTCAAGAGAAGGAGCTGCAAACAGATGCAGCAATGATCCCTCTGTTAGTATCTTTATATGTTTTTCCCCCTTTTGAATTCCTTTCCTTTTGTTCTTTGCCTCATAATATTGGTCTTTACTGGTCTGTGGCCTATTGAATTAGTTATTTGGATCATGGTGAAAACCTCTTCTCTCTTGATTTAAAATAGTGAATTTCAGCTTCAGAATATTTCAGCTGCATTTTAAGGAAAGACATCCTAACTGCAAAAATATCTTAGAATCAATTATGCGAGGAGATAATACAGCTCACTGGATAGAAGAGGGAGAAGGACACCATCTTCCCCTCAGACAAACAAAATACATTGTGCGCTGAAGGAAGCAACCAATTTACTTCTGCATAGAGTGGTGATGGTGGAAGGAATGGCCTATTCAGAGAGTTGCTTGATGCCTTGTCAGTGTGCTTTTGCAGAAACTGAAAGGTGACACAACTCTGCAGGCATACTGATTAGAATTTCAAGGTTGAGTCCCAAAGTCCTGAGTATGTTCTGTTAGACAGAGCGGCATACCTGAATTGCCATATGCTTTAATAGCAATACAACCTCTTTGCTTCACCTCTCTCTTTCTGGAGGCTTTCTTATAAACTCAACATCAATAAATTGCTCTCAGGTTATGTTTGTGTTTGGCTCATTTCCTAAATACTGAATTTGTCTTTGTCCCCTCTGCTAAAACTGGCATGAAAAAGAACCAAAGTCCTCTCTGTGCAACTTTTTACCCAAGTTAACACCCATGATTAAATTAATTCTGTTAATAATATATGACAACAGAGGTTCTGGCAGGCACTCCAGCTCTTAGCCAACATTTTCTGTTCAGCATCAAATTGCTTTTCACTCAAACAATTGTTGCTCTCCTTCTATACAGGCTGAAACTTGTTGATAATAAATGCCGGTATTCAAGATATTGTTCAATTTGATGAATTGTGCTTCTTGGGAGATGGACAGGAAGCTACAATTTATTATCCAGGATTTCATGGGTGCAATAAATATATAGCTTGCTTCTCATCTTCCCATTTGTCTTTTCAAGGTTGATTCTTGGTGTCTTTATAGGTATGTTTATGTCATTTTCTTAGCAACAATAGGGAAGTGGTTTGCCACAGCTGCTGCCTGGGAGACTACTCCTTATTTTGCTTTTTTGTCTGCCCAGAACAACCTGCAATCCTGTTATTCTTTGGAAATCTTATTTCCAAGTACTAACAAGGCCAAACTCTGCTTAGTCTCTGCTCCAATAGGATCATCCAGATGCTGCCACCCACAGAAAGACATATCTTTTACATATATGTATCATTTTGTAGAGCAGCATGGTGCCCTGGTGGTTAAGATATTTGCCTACACTCAGAAGGTTGAGAATTCTAGTCTCAGTAGTTTCTCTCCTAGGACTCAAAGAAAAAATATCTGCTGTGAACTCTACATGGCATCAAGAAGGACATTTCGCCAATAAGCACTCAGCTTGATCCAGTTGCCCCAACTTTACCTCTAATTAAGGGATTACAGGTTCATTAAAAATGTCATCACATTTTGTAGTGTGATGACAACCCCCAACTGAGATCTTCTGAGCCCTTTAGCAAATCCCAGCAGGCCTAAATGTAATCCCAAATGGACCCAATCACACACACAAGATTAAATAAACTCTCTACTCAGTGTGTTGTGTCATAGGAATTCCATAACCCAGTCAATTGATCCATTTTGTGCACCTTGTTCAAAAAATCTGGAAGGAAAGACAAAGCCCTCTCAGTTTTGCCCTTCCTTGTAACGAAGTACTCTACCACATTCTTTGTTAATATTTTCCATAATTGCTTTCAGTCAAATAATGATGCTCCAGACATATATGTAAAACAAGGCAACAGTGAGATGTGCATTTAAAAGATTGTGCTGATGAGCACCATTGAAGAAAACACAATATAAACATGAAGATCTACCACTGACATTTTTATTTTGTGCTGATTATTTTGTGCTGTTATTATGTGCTGATTATAAAGCCACCTAAATTGAACATTTCTCTGTTCTACCAAATTTGTGCATCTCAACTATAACAGACTTTACATTATGAAATGTTAAACAGGTTGCTTAATGTGCCTCCACACAGTTGACTACACAGTTATACAAAGACAGTTATCAAATTTGGTCTAAAAATTTTAGTCAATTAATCACTCCAGAAATACATAACTTGTGCTCTGTACCCAACTTTGGTTATTCTTTATAACAAATACAATGTAAATTGAAAAAAAGCCAACCAACAAGACCCAAAAAAAAAAAGGGGGGGGGTCAAGTAAGTAGCTGGTTGGAAAGCATTGTTAAATTTCAATAAAGGGCAATATCTGAACTGATACTTGAGTCATTCTGTAAATCGGAATGGAGAACTATGGCCCTTTTATGATTTGTGCACTACAACTCCCACAATTTCTGAACTAAGCTGGATCAGGAATTCTGGGAGTTGAAGTCCACAAGTCATAAAGGGGCCATAGTTCCCCACCCCTATTGTAGCCAAAGATCCTGCTTTCAGTGTTTTATTTTTGGGGACCTAAAAGATAACATATTCTAAAGAAAGGAGTAATCTAAGAGGGAGTTTTTCCAACTCTTAGGGTTAGGGTTGGCCATATAATATGCTTTGGCCTCAGTTGTCACAACTGCATTTTTAAATGCAATCTGGCTCTCAGCTGTTTTGCCCAATTCCAGACAGGAAGGGAAACAAAGGCCTCAAGGTAATAGTCAAATGAGTCTTTATTCGTCCATACAATGCCCCAGATTCAGGTAACAATGAGTAACCAAAAGAAATTAAAGTCAGTTCTGGTGTGCCTCACAGCCAGAGCTGTATTTATATACCAGTTAACAACTTAATGGGTTTGTCCATTTATTTATTTGACCTTGAGCTATATACAATATATTCCATAGCCTAAGCAAAAAAGGCTATTATTTAAATCCATAATAAGATAACATTTGGAAACAGTTTTTAGCATTCCTATAGAGTTGATCTCCTAGTCTGTTCTATATATTGGGGCTCACATTATCCTAGCAGTTGAAACCATATTCAAGGCCAGTTCAGTACACTTTATGAAAATATGAAGTGTGATAATAGCCACTAGAAAAGTAGCAGGTTGGAAAGTGAATTCAATCTTTCGAATTTGTTTTATTCTGTTTTATATCATTTTCTAGAAGCTGGGCTTTCAATGTAGCCACCATGAATAAAAAAAATTAATCAACCTGATTATTACATTCCCAACAATTTTTAGAAAATGAAATACCTATTTTAGGAATCAGTACTGCAGTAACATACCATCAATAAAATATCTTGAATGGTTTTCTCCAACCGTAATACTCACTGTAAATTTAATATTATTCTATTGGTATTCCTATTGTTGCATGTCACTTGTTTTGTACACTTCTGCATTCATTTAATCATATTGTCATTGACTTGTTCAGTTTCTGAATCCTGTCTGCAGCAAGTCCAGCAAATGTTTGAAGTTTTCTGTTGCAAGTTTTTCTAATTTAGACAAAGTCTTTAAATATTTTACTTCAACTCTGTAATTATACTTTAGAAATGTACTACTTATGTGGAGACATTGAAACCATTTAGGTGATTGTGAATATTTTAAAGAAAAAAAATTAGAAAAGATTTCATATTTTTCTTATCAAATGTTATCATAGTATATATAGTTTTCTTATTAAATGAAGAGCTTGCTCTTCCTGAGACCATCGTCTGTGAACTGTCCTTAAATATCATTTCAATTCTTACTATGTTACAGAGCCCCTGATTATGACATCAAACATGTAAACAAGCTAAATTCATTACTAACATGGGCAACATCCTGCCCACACACTTTTATCTTTCTTGGTGACTTCAATCTACCACACATTAATTGGACCCTAAACGAATGTATGAATGTACTGAACCCATGTATGCAACCTTCTATGATGCTGTAAAAAACCTGGGACTGGAACAACTAGTAACCAACAATACTAGATTTAACAACTGCCTCAATCTCATCTTCTGCAATAGTTTGAATTCAATTTACAGAATACAAATTAAAGAACCTTTTTCCAACAGTGACCACAGCATGATTGAATTTTGTCTCAACATACATCCACACAAAAATCAATACAACGATGTGATCCCCAATTATAACTTCAAAAAAGGCAGCTATGAACTTATAGACAACGATCTCTCATCCCTTGATTGGCAATTTCTATTCATTGTATGCAATACTGTTAAAGACCATTACAACATATTTTTACTTGAAGTCAAACTATATGTACCAATAACAACTTCCCAAACCAGAAAAAACAGATTTCCTATAACCATAAGGAAGCTTCAATCCAAAAAGAGATCACTTTGGCGGAAAAACAAATCTGGTCACGTTGTCAACTTCAAAAGCCAATACAAAAATTTATGCCACCAGATAAAGACTGAATGCACCAATTATCACATTAAACAAGAGGAAAACCTTCTATGCACCAATTCCAGCCACGTTTTCTACAATTTTGTAAACAACAAACTAAAAACCTCAAGGTCCATCCCACCCCTGAAAGGACCTAATGGTAAAGACTGCAACGACGACACTATTAAAGCCAACCTCTTTAACACATTCTTTGGCTCAGTATTTGTAAACAGCAATGGATCATGCCCAGTATTTCCTAGTAGAACCAAAGACAACTATAATGATCTAATACATATTGATTTTACAGTAGACAACATTGAAAAAGCACTATGCAATCTAAAACCATCTTTATCTATTGGACCGGACGGAATATGTGGCTACTTCTTAAAAAAGCTATCCACTGCCATAGCCGAACCTCTAAGCATAATCTTCAAAAAAATCTTTCAGGACCAGCTCCTTGCCAAAACTATGATCACAAACCACAGTCATCCCCATCTTCCAAAAGGGAGAGCCCAGCCTAACTGAAAATCACAGACCAATCTCTTTATGCTGCGTCACCTGTAAAGTCATGGAATCAATTATTAACCAATCCATTATCCTCCACTTAGAGACAAACAACCTACTCTCTAATAAACAATTTGGTTTCAGAAAAAAACTATCCTGTAATCTGCAATTCTTACACTGCAAAAACATATGGACTACACAACTCAGTCAGGGCAAAGCAATAAACGCAATCTGCATAGATTTCTATAAAGCCTTTGATTCAGTGGTACACGACAAACTACTCCTAAAACTGAAATCTTATGGTATCTCTGGACACCTGCATAACTGGATAGAAGCATTCCTGTCAAACAGACAACAAATGGTCAAAATTGGGAGCATCCTATCAAATTCTGTATCTGTCAACAGTGGTGTCTCCTAAGGTAATGTTCTAGGACCAGCTCTCTTCATACTCTACATAAATGCCTTTTGTGATCATATTAAGAGCAACTGTGTTCTCTTCACTGACGATATAAAGCTTTCAACACCACAAACAATACTGCTACCCTTCAAAAAGACCTTGACTATGTATCAGAATGGTCAAACAAATGGCAACTTCAAATCTCAACAAATAAATGCTCTGTCTTACATATTGGCAAAAAAAACAACAACAGAAAATAAAATAAAAGCTGAATAGTCAAGACTTTGTTGATGATCCAAACTCTGTAAAGGATCTTGGAGTACTCATCTCTCATGATCTAGATGCTAGAGCCCACTGTAACTGCATAGCCAAAAAAGCATTAAGAGTTGTTAACCTAATCTTACGTAGCTTTTTCTCTGGTAATATCACACTACTAACTAGAGCATGCAAAACATTTGCTAGACCAATACTCGAATACAGCTCATCAGTCTGGAACCCACATTACGTATCTAATATTAGCACAGTTGAAAAAGTCCAGAAATATTTCACAAGAAGAGTTCTCCATTCCTCTACTCATTGTAGAATACCTTATGCCACTAGACTTGAAATCTAGACCTCGAAAACCTAGAACTACGCCGCCTTTGGTCCGATCTAAGTATAGTGTATAAAATCATCCATTGCAATATCCTACCTGTCAATGAATACTTCAGCTTCAACCATAACAACACAAGAGCAAACAATAGATACAAACTCAAGGTTAATCGCACCAAACTTGATTGCAGGAAATACGACTTCAGCAACAGAGTGGTCAATGTCTGGAATACTCTACCTGACTCTGTGGTTTCTTCCCCAAACCACAAAAACTTTAACCTTAGATTGTCTACTATTGACCTCACCCCTTTCCTAAGAGGGGGTACATAAGCGCACCAGCATAAGCGTGCCTACCATCCCTGTCCTATTGTTTCTTTTATTTTTCTTATATGTATCCATGTATTCATAACTATGTTTTTACTTATACCTATTACCTTGTAAACAATTGGCAAACCAAATAAAATAAATAAAAATAAATAGATATTGCAGCTTTTGCAAATTGGTATCTCTCCACTGGTCACATTTCTTGGTACATTCACCTCATAGAAACAGATATCCAATACTGAAGCAAGAAGCAAGGAGCTTGATTTTATTATATGCTTTTAATATTCTGTTTTTTATCAAATTTATTTTACAGATTATATTTTTTCATTTGTAGCCAATCAAAAATATTATACAAACCATCAGGAAGTCCCATCCCCCCAATTGAAGCTCTTTAGTCACTAAATGATATAATCTAGCCAGTAATCCAACTTTTAACAACCAGCTTGGTAACACTGGTTTTACTTTGATACTGCCACGATATTGCCTCTTTTGTCCTTAAATTGTCTTATATCAACATTAGTTAAATCTCAGTCAGGTGCCATGGAATGAATATGTTATCATCTGCAACCATTTTGGCCCTGATGTCTCCAGCTAATCTCTAAATTTTATTAATTTAAATAGATGTTCCTTAAGTTAGTTCCATATCTCCTTTATCTGCAATATACTTACCTTTGAAAGGAGATCAACATTAATTGCAGAAGGAAATGTGCTATAACCAAGATGCAATTAGGTAGTACAATATTAACCCAAGGACTTCATAAATGAGGCCATAAGCTTCAAGGATACAAAAATATCTCATTTAAACTTTGGAAGGCCCAAATACTATCAGTCAGGAAAAGCTGTTTTTCCTCTGCTGTCATACATCCAATTGACATCGCTTTCTTTTGGCATGAAAACTCTCTTCAAATTTAACTTGGTAGTTCATTCAAAGCAGATGGTGAAATTCCTGTCTTTTGGAATTCTTGTTGCTATTCATTCATAACTATCCCAGGCCATGACTTCCCATCTGTCCTGCCCCTGGTGGAAACTGACTCTGAGGGAGAGAAGGAATGGTTGACAGGGAGTGGAAGTGTGGCTCTGGTGGTTGTGGAGGAGGCTGGGGAAGGGGAGAGGCTGGCTGGGCAGTCAGAGGAGGACCCAGGCCCATCTCCTCTCCATCCTAGGGCACGCAGGGAGGAGAGGATAAGGGAGAGACGTGGTCTACTTGGGAGGAGAGGGCCTTGATCCTCTTCATGGGCTGCAGCTGTGACAACTGAATAAGAGAACAGACATATGTTCGGGTGAGCGCTCAAAACAAAGCGTGGAAATATCTCTAGTTTATGGTTCCACTCTGAGTTTGGCGTCCTTCCCAGTGTGTGTTCTGATATCTGTGGACACCCTTATCTTGCCTGGTTTGTGTTGTTTTTTACTCTTTAAAATTTAAACAGCATTTTCCTCCTGGTAACTGCTTGTGTGGGAGTTTTTTTGTCTTCAGTCAAAGATATTTGGAGCTTGGAAGCAAAGTGAAGGAATAAAAGGTGCTTCACCTGTTTTTTGGGACTGTGTTTATTTTGTATCCCACCCTGGGTCATCACACCATTTGGTAAGCAGTGTGTGTGTTTTGTTTTTTTTTACAAAAAGCTCTTCTTCTCCAGTCTGTGTGCATGTCACAACACTTTACCATAAAGAATGTTCATTCATTGCCAAAAAAAATAATAATAATAAGGAGAGGACTTTTTATAAAAATAAGAAGTAGAAAGTGGCTAATAAGTTTTACATATTTTGACTTCGAGAAAGACAAGAGAGGAGTTCTTTCTTATTTAATGGAAATGGGAATATGAGAATAATGGCTCATCCTGAGATGAGATCAGCTCCCCTCTTTGCAAACAACCTTGTCAATAGATCCTCATGATTTGTCGCTGAAAATGGCTGTCTTTCCAAAATCAGCAGAATCTGAATCTGTAGAATGGACCTTAGTAATTAATCACTGCTTTGCTTTGTTTTGATGACCTTCTTTTAGTGTGGCAGTACTCTCCCAGATTGAAGATTGCTCAGGTGAAAGTCAAAGGGGATTTAAATACCTTAAGGGGATTCTAGCTTTGCACTGTCTGCCCTTTAATGCCATAAAATGCTGAAAAGATCAGAAACGTCAAGAAGGATGCTGACATACTGCCTACCCTAACCAAATTTTAAAAATCACAAAATGTTTCACAGTGCAAATACATCCTGAAGCTGTACTTTTCTCTTTTCCTAAGTTATGCTTCAACAGGGCAAATATTTGTTTGGTTGACTACAACATCAAAATATCTCGTCCGAAATCAATGGAGGTGAACTTGAAACTTGTAGAACCACAGTGAAACTGCAAGCTACTTTGTAAATTTCTAGAAATACAGGCAGCTCTCTGAATAGAGCCATTTGGTCAATCAGCCTATACTTTATTTATACTGAATTATCGTTCCAATTCCTTCAGCAAGAAGGAAAAAGCAAATTAAACTTAACAAATAGTAAAGCATTAAGGTCCTCTGAAACTGAGGAAAGGGCAGAACTAGTGACTTTTGGTATCCTAGGTGAGCAATAATTTTCCGAACTGACCCACATGAGACATTTTTAGTACTCTGTGAAATCTATCCTCCAATTTCTCAAGTGTTTTATTCCTGTGGAAAACATATTAGTTTTTCTTCCTCAGTGTCAGGGCTCATTTTCTTTTGGTGGTTCAGGCAGCCCTTGATATTCACAGTGATTGTTCCAGCCAGGAAAACTACAGATAAAGTGACCATAGATAATACAATTATGAGAAAAGATACTTTATACATGCACAAAAGTCTGGCTACCATTTTTCAGATATCTAAACTCTATAACGTTCAAATTACAGCTATGTGAAATCCTTCATTGTGGATAACAAGGTCTGGTCTTCATTTTCTAGCCATGGATACAGCAGATAACAAGACCACGGATAATGAAGGCCTCCTGGTTTCATTTTCTTTTTTTCTTTTTCTTATTTTACTATTGTGTGATGCCAGAGGAAACTTATTCTTGTTTGTTTTATTGGTGTTGCAATATGATACCCATGTTTTCCTTTATAGACGCTTAATCATTTCTTTTTTCCTTCTTTTTTTTTATCCCATTCTTCCTTTGAGTAAATCCCACCAGATATTGTGAACAACATTCAAACACTATGCAATCAATCAGATTTCGATAAATGATTGTATCGCTGATGGTAAATGAAGTCCTTTGAGAGAGAGGTTAAGTCATAGAATCCAATCAGGTATCACAATCAGGTCCCAAAAAGTAACAGAGAGAACAAAGGAGTTTCAGTGCGACTGCTGATTTTCAATAAATAATCCTTCCCCTTCCAATTTAATCTTGACTATATCCTTATCACCACATGGAATATTAGTTGATCTGAAAACCTTGGAAGTTCTTCATATCTGTGCTCCTTTCATAGAAACTTCAGAAGCCAACAGGCCCCTAGAGCACCCAGTTGCTCAAATTCTTCCCATCACTTATCCTCTTGCATGACACAGTAGTGTCCCCTCTCTACTTAACAGACATCTACTATTCTGTTGTCCTTCAGTGCCTCTTTTCGATCCCCAAAGAGTTTATAGTCTGCATCTTCTGCAAGCTTTTTCTTCTTTCCAGCAGTACAAAATATATTTTATGGTTCTTGTTTCTGCTTAGTCTTTTTTAAAGAACTCTTCCTTAAGGTGAAATGCTTCCTCTGTCAGATTCTTTTTTTTCCATCTAATCAGTCTTTATCCTCTCATTGCTTGAAATTTCCCACTTGCAGTTTTGATCCTCTGACTTTTTGTTTCCAAAGAATGGCTACAAGCTAGTACTTGCTGTAAATGCCTGAAGCATTGCCCACCATGACTACAGTGTCTTGGCCATTCATCTTTGAATGAACTTTTCAGATACCACTGGTAGAAGGCTTTTCCTCTGTAGGTCTCAGATTATCCAAGTCTATACTGTTAATTCAGAGTTTTTTTAAAAAATAATAATCCCTGCTTAAACTTGCCAAGCTTCCCTGGGAGACTCTAGTTCTTAAATTTAAACAGAATTTTTCCAAAATGATGTACAATCAGTATATGACATCAGAAAAATTGTCTAGAATAGGGATCCCCAATCCCTAGCTATGGCTCATTGAACCAAGGCATGGAAGCAGTGGGTGAGCACGTGCATAGTTCCACTTGGACATACAGCAGGCATGTGAGCACAAGTCAATATGTGCAAGCAGCAGATGTATGTGCTGCATGTACATTCACACACTCGCCCACCACTCATCACAACTATCCCCTCTCCCCCCCCCCCCCCCCCCCCGGCTGATTTGCAAAGCTGGTAAAGTTGGAAACCACAGGTCTAGAATATATAAAGTCACATTTATGTCAGAAATGTGAACAAGAAGGATCTGGTGGTGTGTGTGCAAACAACAAACAAACACCCAGATAATGTTGGATTTAAATACATACACAGATTTAGAGGATTTTAAAATATACAATTGAGGGCAGAATTTTTCCTCTTGAAACAGTTGAAAAAAGTGATGGAACGTTGTCTTTATGTATGATAATTGCAGCAAGTACATACAAAATGAAAAGATTTGGCAATATCAACAATGGAAGAATGGTTGATGAAGATGGTACACCTTGCTGAGATGTCCAAATTACTTTGCTTGGTTGGAGAAAATGTCTACAATTTGCTAACTGGAAATCCCTAATGGATGTTTTTTGCATAAAACAAAAAAATGAACTTATGAATTATAGTTTTGATGATCAATTAGGATAAATTATACAAAGGAGATGATGTAGCTTTAGAGAAAGAGGTAAATTTATAATTGTACTTATAATTGGTGCAAAAATTGGAAGTTGATGAGTAGTCATTAAGTAACAACCATAATAGAGCTTACCTTTTATGTAACTGAACTGACTTTACAATCTTTTTACAGTGGCCATTAAATGAACGCTGTTTTGTTCAGAAAAACACGAGGTAGACCGGGTTCCAACAAATAAAAGTCTTTATTCAAAGGAGTCAGTAAAACGGAACGGTTGGCCGACTTAGCGGCAGCCTTTTATACAGGCTAGCCTGCCGGCTTGTAACCAATGGCAGCTGATCGAATTTACCGCCTTTTTTACTTTATTTGGATTGGTTCTTAGTGAACCAATCCAATGCTTACTTTAGTTGACCAATCAGATTTGCAGTTTTGGAGTAACCCAATTTGCATACAGAACACCCCTCCCTCCTTAGTTCAGTCCTACGTGGTGATGTAGTCACGCAAGTAGGCGGGGCTTTTCCTGACTCGACTGGACCTGCGCAGTTCACTTTCGGCGGAGACTTTGACCGGTTCGGATGGGGCTGCTGTGTCGTCCATCCTTCTCTCTGGAACCGTCTGGAAGGGTGAGCCATCCATTCTGCCGCCTGAGTTTCTTAGGCCGGCGGTTTTACCGCTCCCTCCCGTTTCCTCGGGGCAGGTCGAGCTGGCTTGGCTGGCCCCTTCCGATGGGCTCTTTCCGCAAGTCTCTTCAAACAGTGAGTCTTTTATTTGCTCTTTTTGTTTGTTAATCTCTTTGGGTTTTGTTTGTATCGGTTCTTTATTTGTTTCTCGCATTTCCCCCCCCCTTTGGTTTGCCCATCACCAGTTTTTTACATGTATGGGTGTATGTCTGTATTTCGTTCTATGTTTCGGGAACAGAGCTGGTCTATGTGCTGCTTCCATTCCCTGCCATCGTCAATTGTTAACCGGTAGGATTTGGGGCCTGTTATTTGCATTATTTGTCCTGGTAGCCAAACAGGGTCCCCGGTGAAGTTTTTAGCGTAAACCAACTCGCCTACTTCAAATTTCCTCAATCGTGTGGAGGAGTCGGGGGGGTTTTCTGGCGTAAAATTTGGGTGCCACCTATCAAGGTGTGATCTTAATTTCCTCCCCATGAGCAATTCTGCTGGGGACTTGTTGGTCGTGGTACTGGGCGTTATGTGTTGGAGAGTGAGCAATCGGTTTATTTTCTGTTGTACATCACCGGTGTCCATTCTTTCTAATCCCTCTTTGGTAAACCGGACCATTCTCTCAGCCCTGCCGTTTGCGGCCAGGTGAGCCGGCGCGGTTAGGGCATGTCTTATACCTAGGGAAGCGAGGTATTGCTCGAATTGTATGCTGGTTAGCTGTGGCCCATTATCTGATACGAGGACATCCGGTAGACCATGGGTGGCAAAAAGGTTGTCTAGTTGTTTGATTACAGTTTCTGTTGTCATTGATGGCATGATTTTTACTTCTAGCCAATTAGAATAGGCATCAACGACAATCAGGAATGTATGCCCCTTGGTAGGACCCGCGAAATCGATGTGATTCTTGACCAAGGGCCTCGCGGGGTTTCCCAGTCTCTAATGGGTGCTTTAGGCGGGGACAGTCTAATTCCCTGGCACTTGTTGCACGAGCTTACCCAATATTCTATGTCCTTATCAATACCCGGCCACCAAACATAACTTCTTGCAAGGCTTTTCATTTTCACAATTCCCGGGTGCCCTTCATGTAACATCCCAAGTACCCTGGGTTGTAGTTTGTTAGGAATGACTACCCGATCACCCCACAATAAACACCCTTTTTGAATCGAAAGTTCAGTCTGTCTGGTCCGGAAAGGTTTAAAGTGTTCAGTTTTTTGGTTTTCCGGCCAGCCTTTACCTACCCAGCTGAGGACGCGGGAAGTCACTGAGTCTTTCGCGGTGGCTCTGGCGACATCATAAGCAGATATGGGTAGATCGGGGCAAGTCTCTATTTGTAATGCTGTCATCGCTTCCTCGGTTTCTGGTAAGGGTGCTCTGCTCAAAGCGTCCGCATGGGAAATTTGTTTCCCTGGTCGATGTGTCAGAGTGTAGGAATAGGCTGCTAGGAACTCTGACCATCTGGTCATTCTTGGAGAAAGGATATTTGGTGTTGGCTTGTTTCCCGCCAAAATTCCCATTAGTGGTTTGTGGTCTGTTATAATTTGAAAAGTCCGCCCGTAGAAGTACTTGTGGAAGCATTTCACTCCAGCGACAATTGCTAGAGCTTCTCTGTCGAGTTGGCTGTAATTCCTCTCGGTTTTAGACAAGGCCCTTGAGTAGTATGCGACGGGTGCCTCTCTGCCATCAGGCAGTTGGTGGCTCAGGATGGCACCGACTCTAAATGGCGAAGCATCGCAGGTCACCCTCAATGGCAGTGTGTTGCTGAATTGAATGAGAACGTTTGTTGATGTTAGCAATTTTTTAATTTTCTGGAAGGAATTCTTCTCTCTATAACCCCAAGTCCAAATTGCTTTCTTGTCCAATAGACGGTGCAATGGTTCTGCTATTGTGGCTTTATTCGGTAGGAATACATTATAAAAATTTATTAATCCAAGAAATGCTTGTAGTTCGGCTTTGTTTCTTGGTTCTGGTGCTTCATTGATAGCTTTAATTTTCTTGTCTGTAGAGTGTATACCCTCTCCATCTATTAAATAGCCCAGGAATTCGACGTTATTCTAAACTAGGCAACACTTTTCTCTTTTCACCTTGAGACCAGATTCTCTAAACTTAGTTAGTACTTCTTTGAGTCTTTTTTTTAATTGGGTTTCATCTTTGGCTGAGATCAGGACGTCGTCAAAGTATGGTATGACTCCTTGTATGCCATATAGGAGGCGTTCCATTAGACTCTGGAAAACACCTGGGGCTACACTTACTCCAAATTGAAGTCGGTGACATTTGAATGCGCCCTTATGGGTAACTATCGTCTGTGCTTCCGCAGTTTCTGGGTCCACTGGGAGTTGTTGGTAGGCTTGTGCTAGGTCGAGTTTAGCAAAAACCTTTCCTTTTCCCAGGGAGTGAAGCAAATGCTGGACTACTGGCACCGGGTATGCACTTGGTTGTAATGCGTGGTTCAGGGTAGCCTTATAGTCACCACAGATTCTAACGGACCCGTCGGGTTTGATAGGTGTGACTATAGGCGTTTCCCACTTGGCATGGTCCACAGGTTCTAATACCCCTTGGGCTATTAATTTGTCTAGCTGTTCCTCTATTTTTGCCTTTAGTGCAAAAGGAACTTGTCTGGCTTTTATTCTTCGTGGGGCTATTTGGGGGTTTAAACTGAAAGAAATGGGATTTCCCCGATACTTGCCAAGTGAGCCGTCAAAAACGTCCTGGAATTCCCGGATGAGGTCTTCTTCCCAGCCGGTTTCAGTCACTCGATCGATCCCGGTCATCCCGATGCCCAATGGTGTGAACCATTCGATGCCCAGGAGACTTGGTCTGTCTCTGTCGACTATGGTCAGTGGTAGCACTTTGACGTGTTCTTTGTAGGTGACTCGGAAATGTCCCATGCCGACTACAGGGATTTGGTTTCCCTGGTAGTCCTTGAGAGTTAGGTGCTGCTTCTTTAGTTCTTTGGTTTTGATATCTGGGACTAGCTGTTTTATTGTGTCCCATGATACCATAGAGAGAAAGGACCCTGAGTCTACTTCCATCTTGCAGGGCTTCCCTTCGATTTCTACAATGACTTTAACTTTCTTCCCACTTTCCGTCTGAGCGCTCTTTATAATGACAGTTTGGTGTGTATTGGCTCACTTCTCTTGTTGCCACTTTCTCTCAGCTCGTTTAGGCTCAGCTCGTGTTGGGGAATTTCTGTGTCTCGTTGGGCTGTAGCATTTTTTGTTTCTGCAGACTTTTTCGATATGCCCTCGTTTCTTGCAGACCCTGCAGATGGCATTGAGAAATCTGCATTCGGCTCGGGGATGGTTTCCTCCGCAGCCAGCGCATTCCCGCCAATTTCTTCTTTCGCGCTCTTTTCTGTTAGTGTATAGGCAGTGGATCTCGTCGTCTTCTTCGCTAGTGTCAGGTGTTTCACCATACTCTTCGTAATGCGTGGTGGTGGTAGATTGTTTTTTGTCTTTGGTTGGGTTCATTTCATCACTATGTGTGTTCATTTTCTTCATAGTGACAGCCGATTTTTTCACGGCTTCAGCGGCTGTGGCTTCCTTGATAGCTTCGGCTACACTGATGTTGGGTTTGTTGAGTAATTTACTCTGTGTGGTTGAGTCTCTCAACCCCAACACCACTCGATCCCTCATTGCCTCATCGAGGTTTGAGAATTCACACTCACCACCTATTTGTCGAAGTGCAGCAACGAAATCGGCGACGGTCTCTCCCTCTCTCTGGTCTCTCCTGTAGAATTCGTGTCGCTCTATTAAGTTTGACACCATCGGAGCGTAGTGTGCTTTGAGAATTCATTGCAATTCTGGCCATGTTAGTTGTTTGACATCTTGGGGCTTCGCTAGAGCCTTTGCCATCTTGAAAACCGTTGGCCCACAGTGTGTTAGGAACACAGCTCTCTTACGTTGCTCTGAAATTCCTTCCATTTCATTGCTTTCCAGATACATTTGGAAGCGGTCTGCATAGGAATCCCAATCCTCTTCGTTGGGGTTGAAGGGTGCGGGCAGTGCGTTGTTTCCAGGCATCTTTGTTGTCATCTGGGCTTCTTATCACCACGTGCAGTTTTCGTGTTCAGGACGATCCCACCTTCGTCGCCAGTGTTTTGTTCGGAAAAACACGAGGTAGACTGGGTTCCAACAAATAAAAGTCTTTATTCAAAGGAGTCAGTAAAACGGAACAGTTGGCCGACTTAGCGGCAGCCTTTTATACAAGCTAGCCTGCCGGCTTGTAACCAATGGCAGCTGATCGAATTTACCGCCTTTTTTACTTTATTTGGATTGGTTCTTAGTGAACCAATCCAATGCTTACTTTAGTTGACCAATCAGATTTGCATGTTTTGGAGTAACCCAATTTGCATACAGAACAAACGCTATAGTTGTTAAGTAAACCAATGGTTTCCTCTGGGCAGGTTTTGCCAAAAACTGAAAATAAATGCCAGTTTTCAGCAAAATCATCGCAAAATATGGTCATCATGAGACACAGCAAATGGCTGTAAATGTGGACCAGTTGCTGAGTTGTCCAGTTGCAGTCATGTGACCATGAGGTTGGAGCCTCTTCATAGGAACTTTGAATCTGGGTTATAAGTATCCCCCAGGGACATCCATTATAATTTCGACTAGTCCTAAGTCGAGGACTACCTGTGTCGTCATTTAATTTATAGAACCCTTGTTTTGGTTCCTCTTTAATATTTCTCTTCTTACTAATCAGGAAGCTGTGACTGGCAACTTGCAAGACAAATCCATGATGCCTGTTTTCAGCACTCACAACTGATCCCATCCCTCAGAATACCGAACTTTTCTCTCCTACCTCATCTCTTCCTTAATTTTTGCTCTTGTTGAGCTCTCCTATTGGCAAACTCCAATCTATTTGTTGAGTGATCATTAGAAGCAATTTTCAAGACTTTTACATTTTGCCTAAAAGTTCAGTTGGGAGTTGAGCAAGAGGAGCAATGATAATATACAGCTATTTCTGTACTGCCTGTAGATAACAAACATTGTTAACCAATGGATGATGGAGGTCAATGGGCCATAAAGTCATTAGATTATTTAACAATGTATTGTGTGTTATAAGAAGACTGGGTACACTAATGACTTTCACTGTTTCTGCTGCAGGAATAGCTCCTGTGAGCAAAGATAAGCATTAGCCTAGAATGTATGTAACAGCCAATCATCCAAATGAGAAAAAATCACTTGAGTGGTGTTTAATCCACTTACTTATCCAGACCTTTCATGAAAATAGAACTCTTAGTAATTTGCCAGCCAGGAAACTTGCTGTTCAAAGAACAGGGTATTAATGCTAGGCAAACCTTATCTCAATTTAAAATGGGCTAAACTGAAGTACTCACAATCAGGTCTTTACTATTGGCATTAGTCTGAGATGAGCCAGGTGTCAAGCATCCAGAAAGTATCTATGACCTGGGTGCCAAAGAAAAAGTGATCAAATTCAGGAATAAATTAGAAGCAAACCACCAACAATGAGGTACATAAGATATACAAATGTAGTTTCATAATGTCAGTGAAGAACAAAAGCCAGTAAAAAATATTGTGTAAGGTTGTCATGAAAGCAAGGAGGGTTTAAAGTGTGGAAAAACAGAGTATCAAGGGCATTATCTACTTAGATTGGTCCAGTTTTTCAGTCTCTTTTCCAAAAGGCTGATTTTGCTAAAGAAGGAGCAAACTTAGGTCTGCTACACCATCAGCAGTCAGCTACCCAGGCACTTCTGGGTGATCATCATCATTCATGGTACTGGAAGAGAGTAATCTTGGTACATCCTGGAGTGCCACATAAGCAGAGGTGGTATTCAGCAGGTTCTGATCAGTTCTGGAAAACCTGTAGTGGAAATTCTGAGGAGTTCAGAGAACCAGCAAATACCACCTCTGAATGGCCCCACCCCATCTATTCTCTGCCTCCCAAGTACCAGCTGATCATCTGGGTCTTCTTTTGTTGCCCTGCACGGGAGAATGGAGATGGAAAGCAGGTTAGTGGGGTGCAGAGGGAATGGGATTTTGCAGTAACCTTCCCCTGCCACACTCACCAAGCCATGCCCACCAAGCCATACCATACCCACTGAACCGATAGTAAAAAAAAAAAAATGAATCCCACCACTGCACATAAGTCTTTTGTTGCTCCTGCTAAGATAGACATGCTCCTTCTTCCTCCTCCTTCACTTCTGCCTCCTCCTTTCCAGCAGTGGGGTCCAAATATATTGTTCCTGCATACTTTCTCCCTAGGCAGTCACTCACGCAGACATCATTTTCCAATTAAAGATTAGGACTCTAGAATAATATATTATGAGGTGTGACTATCAGGTAGACAGGTGTCTTTATATGCAGAAGAGACTAAATTCAACACAGAAAAGTTGTCTGGTCTTAGCTCTGCCTTAAAAGTGAAGCCTTAAGAACATGTTTTACTTGTCAATTCTGAAACAGAATGAGACCAAATTCTTCTACAATTGTGGTATTTTAAGGGCTTTACAGTTTTGTATGAAGAACTTGAGTGCATGTGCGGGCATGGGCGTGTGTGTGTGTGTGTGTGTGCGCGCGTGCAATGAGACGTGCTCTTAAATGGGTAATCAACAGTAGATGGAATCAATGAGTTGCAGTAAACACAGCTAAGAGGTCAGTGAATGGAGTTACAAACTGCAAACTGCCTCTGCTTCTTGTTCTTCAGAGCAGGCAACCTTACAGTAAATCACTAAATATAACAAGATACTGAATGCCAAAACATGGATGCCCAGAGAGGGAACAGTATATAAAATATAGATTATGAGAAGATAAAATGAAAACGCATGGGGGAAAAAAAGCAACCATTATAGGAGAGAGATTTGGAGTTCATAGAATGGGTAGAAAATACTGAGGCTTGTTCCCTGGAAAACAGGGAAAAAGATTTTCAACCACAACAATACAAGAGACACAACAGATACAAACTCAGTGTAAACTGCTTCAAACTTGAGTGTAGAAAGTACGACTTCAGCAACAGAGTGGTCAATGCCTGGAATGCACTACCTGACTCTGTTGTTACATCCTCTAACCCCCACTCCTTTAACCTCAAACTAACCACTATTGACCTCACCCCATTCCTAAGAGTTCTGTAAGGAGCATGCATAAGTGCACCATCGTGCCTACTGTCCCTGTCCTATTGTCCCCATTTATTCGTATCTATTCCCTGTATTCTTATTCATGTTTATACATATCTATTATCTTGTAAGCGATTGACAAATAATAAATAAATAAATATGAAAAACAATGGAAAGACATAAAGATAGCAAGGAATTGTGAGTTCTTGGACAACCTCCACATGTGCCTAAAATTACTCTCAGTACCCAGAATACCAAATGAAATTTAGCTTTTAGACTTTGGGATTTAAAGATTAGACTACATTTGATTAAAGAAATATTGTAGTTTTTTTAAATACAAGATTACTTGCATTTGATAATTTACTATGTGTTAGGTAAAATTAAGATGACAATATTTTACAAATAATGGATTTATGGTTTGTTGGTTATTAGCATTTTAAGATATTTTATAGATTGGGATTACTTGTTTAAAGATATGGAGAGGAAATCGTATTCTTATTATCTCTGTACTAAAAGAAAGTCAGAAGTCAACTTGTAACAAATTTATTTGATGTATTTTTAATTGTTTATAATTGTTTTGTTATTCCCTTTCCCCTTGCCCTTTATGATGTTTGTATTTTAATGTTTGATGTTGAACTTTAATAAAAATATTATACATGAAAAAGTAAAACTATCTAAATTGCCAAAGCTCTCTAGGCTCATTACAACACAAATATAAAAAAAATCAGAAAAGTAAAAAATATTGAACACTGGAAAATGTAAAACAAAAAGTAAGTTATTCCACAGATAATGCCCTCATATATCTACTCATACAATTGTTATTGTATGCACAATACAAAATATCCACAAATGTGCTTTAAAAAACAGAACTAAAATTGGAAAATAAAAACATTTTTTAAAACAATTAAAAATGGGAGAATTTTTTAGGAAGATTATTGAGAAATGGAAGCTCTTAAGATAATACTCTGAATTGCTTAGTATTGCCCCAAGGGTGTGTGTGTGTGTGTGTGTGTGTGTGAATTGGCATGGAATTTCAATTGGAAGCTTATGGGGATTAAATTTTGATCTCGGCAGTTGCGTAGGAATGTGAGGTCACATAAAATGGAAACTCTTTGGACTTCAACTTTTTCATAAGTCCTGGTCAGATTGTGGGTTTCCTCCCTGGAGAGGTGCAATATTTGTTTTCTGAGGTTTTCAGATCCACATAAAAATACCCGCGGAAACATCAGGAAAAAAAATATTGCACCACTACAGGGAGGAAACCTACCATCTGATCAGGACTTATGAAAAACGTGAAGTCCAAAGTGTTCTGTATGGAACTTGGTAGGTTCCAAGTTCTTCATTCTAATTGGCTGGAAAGGCCACTTACGGATTGGTTCATTAGGAACCAATCCGGGAAGCCGCCAAACAGCGGGAAGAATTAAATAACTGTCATTGGCCACAAGCTGGCAGGCTAGCCGCTATATAAAGTGCTGCCGCGGCTTGGGCTATGTTCCGTTTCTTTACCTAGCAGTTTGAAATAAAGAGTTGTTGTTTGGAACCCGATCTCATGCGCTTCTTTCTGGACGGAACACTGGCGATGAGGATGGGATCGTCGTAGAAGCAGACACCAAAGCACGTGGCAATCTGAACCGAGCGAAAAGAGATGGCTGGTAACAACGCACCACCCGCACCCTTCAATCCAGATGTAGAGGATTGGGAATCGTATATCGATCACTTTCTTATGTTCTTAGAAAGCAACGAGATGGAAGAAATCTCAGATCAAAGAAAGAGGGGCTGTCTTCCTTACACACTGCAGACCGGCCATTTTCAAAATGGCAAAGGCGCTGGCAAAACCCAGAGATGTCAAGCAGATGACCTAGTCTGACCTGAACCAAATGTTCAGAACACACCACGCACCAGTTGTCTCCAATCTAATCAAAAGGCATGAATTTTACAAAAGGGACCAGAAGAAGGATGAAACCATAGCAGACTTTGTGGTAGCCTTGAGACACATTGGAGGAGCATGTGAGTTTCAAAACATGGACGAAGCTATGAGAGACCGCATAGTCCTCGGCCTAAAAGACTCTAACCTTCAGAGCAAACTACTCAACAGGCTGAACATAACCATGGCCGAGGCCATTGCTGAGGCAACAGCCACCAAAGCAGCGAAAAAGTCAGCAGCCACCATGCGGAAAATGAACGCAGTTCCAGACCTGCCGACCCAAACCAGGGAGAAGAAGGCAGAGGGAGGAAAGAAACAGCCCACAGCGACAACCCACCACGAGGACGTCGAAACCCAGAGTGACACCGAAGACGATGACGAAGATGTCCATAGACTATTCAGATAGAAAATGGCACGAAAAGAGGAAGAATCGGTGGGAATTTCAATGTGCGGGCTGCGGAGGCAATCACCCATGGTTTGAATGCACGTTCCTCAACGCAATATGCCAGGCTTGTAATAAAAGGGGGCACATCGAAAGGGTCTTCTGCAACAAAAAGAGCTATAGTCCCAAAAGACATGGTAGCACCCCCCCCCCCCAGACACGATGATAGACAAGCCGGCAACCGATGGAACCGCAATAAAAGAACCGGTGACAGAGAAGAAATACATCAGACAGTCACCATCAATAATGCCAGAGCGGGAAGTGGAAAGAAGGTTTGGATAGAGATGAGCATCAAGGGGAGACCTCGATGAAGGGAGACAGTGGTTATGAACACATCTGATCACCAAACCAAGTTAACCAATCTACTCCAAGACCCCACATACAAACCCCTAAACACAGACCCCACCACCTACCTAGAAAAAAATCACCAGATCCAAAATAAAAGCCTCCCCCATTAGCGAAGAAATCCAGCAAAGAATCATACCCAGAGAGAAATCATCCAGATGCCCTAAGCTTTATGGTCTCCCCAAGATACACAAAGAAGGAACCCCACTTAGACCACTAGTCAGCTCCATAGGCTCACCTCTACAAAACCTAGCCAAATTTCTCGCCAAACATCTACAGCCCAATGCAGAATCCATCATCTCACACGTAAGAAACTCATTCCAGTTCATTGAGATCATAAAGAAACAAAACTTACAGCCCAGTGACCAACCAGTGAGCTTCGATATCATATCCCTCTTCACCCAAGTGCTTATAAAAGAAGCCTTGACAGCCATCCAAAACAAATACAACCCCCCCCCCAAGCACATCCTAGATCTGACCAACCACTGCCTATCCAATATATACTTCACCTACAATGGACAAAAATACAAACAAATAGAAGGAGCACCCCTCTCACCTGTGATCGCAAACCTCTACATGGAACACTTTGAAACACAAGCTCTTGAAAAATATGATCACAAACCCAAACTCTGGCTCAGATATGTAGATGACACCTTCATAATCTGGCCATATGGGAAAGAAAAACTGAACACACACCTCAACAGCCGACACCCCAAAATACAATTCACCATGGAAACAGAAGCCAACAATCAACTTCCCTTCCTAGATGTCTTAGTATACAAAAAATCCAATGGCTCCCTAGGACACACCATCTACCAGAAAAAAACACATACAAACTGCTATCTACACGCACTCTCACCCCCCCCCCCCAG
>BLBF01000004.1:5367130-5394848 GCA_015471245.1 Laticauda colubrina | reverse complement strand
TGTTCAGCTTCCTTCGGGTATTATCCCACGTCATTGTAGTGCTGTTAGTGAGAGTGTGTAGAGAAACGTTGCTACAACTTTAACAGAACTACAATGACGTGGGATAATACCCGAAGGAAGCTGAACAGCACACATGTAAGTCCCCGTGAAAGCTTAAATATATATATATACACATATGCTGTTCAGCTTCCTTCGGGTATTATTCCACCTCATTGTAGTGCTTTTAAAGTTGTAGCAATGTTTCAGCAGAATCTCATCTGCCATCATCAGGCTTCTGTATGATGGCAGATGAGATTCTGCTTAAACGTTGCTACAACTTTAAAAGCACTACAATGACGTGGGATAATACCCGAAGGAAGCTGAACAGCACACATGTAAGTACCCGCGAAAGCTTAAAAAAACAAATATATATATACATATATATATATGTGTGTGTGTGTGTGTGTGTGTGTATAATATATATATATATATATTATATATAAATTCTATATATAAATTATATATATATACACACACACACAAACCTTTATCTTTTTTCATGATATTTATTTGTTAATTTGGCTTCCCTTTTTTTTTTAAAGGACACTAAATTAAATGAACATATTAAAAATGACAATGATAAGAAAGGACTGAATGTTACTATAATCATATATTTATAGATGTAGACTTATGATTTAAATGATATTTAATTAGTTTTTATTAAAATTTCATCTCTGTCCAGGATGTCCTTCCTTTCTTGTCTTTTTCATTTAGTTTAATTAAAGAAATAAAGGTAAAACATATAGAGATGAAAGCCATTAGTGAAAACCATTCACTACCAGGCACTGTTGACCCTATGCAAAACAACTGATTCTTGAAACAAAATGAAGTAAAACTCACTGATATCCTCCAAATCAATGGTATCCCAATCCGATGTAGCTCCTCCCAGAAATGGAAGAAAACACAGATTTTATTTATTTGTGAAATTTATAGTCATATAAATGTACACTCATGTGTAATAATGGTTCTGCAACTCAACAAGATAGACACACATTTCAATTGATAGTTAAAACTACAGAAAAAACAATTGCTACCAACCTGCCTTCCATTGAAGACCTGTATACTGCATGAGTCAAAAAGAGGGCTGTGAAAATATATACAGATGCCTCGCATCCTGGACATAAATTGTTTCAACTTCTACCCTCAAAATGACATGATAGAGCACTGCACACCAGAACAACTATATACAAGGACAGTTTTTTCCTGAATGCCATCACTTTGCTAAACAGCTATTTCCCACAACACTGTCAAATTAACTACTAAAACTGTATTACTATTCTTCTTCTCACCCTTACAAGTACCTATCTCTTCCTACTTATAGCTATATGCTTCTTGCTTTTATCTTTACAACATATTGTTTGTATTGTTTCCTAGTATGATTTGATTGCTTGTTAGTACCCTATGACTATCACTAAGCGTTATATCTTATAATTCTTGACAAATATATTTTACTTTTTCTTTATATACACTGAGAACATATACACCAAAGACAAATTACTTGTATGTCCAATCACACTTAGACAATAAAGAATTATATTATATTATATTCTAATACAATACACAACGAGCAGTGAGGACTCAACTGGACACTACAAGCTGAATCCTGTGGAAAGTTATCACTGTGCTGGACAATAAGGATAAATGTGGTTGCTGAAAGACATTCCAATTGTGGAAAGTTTTGTAACTGATATAGTATTGTACTCAATATCTCAAAAGGATAACTGAGAAAAGATAATCTGAATAGAAACAAGGAGCAACATCATGCAGCAACATGGCAATATAGAAAATTACCTTCCCCTGTTTTGTAATCCTAGAATTTAAAATTAACCCTTGAAACTATTTGCAGTGATCTTTTGTATCATTTTTGTAAAGATAGAAGAAAAAGGATGATTCAAAATTTATGTATGAATTCAGTGTCACAGAACATGATGATGAATTTGAGTTGTGATTCTAATCCTAAGTAGGATTAGCAATAATTTTCCTTCCTGAATTTCACAGTGTCTGCAAGTTAATACAGTTACATGTATATATGCAACCTCTGAGTTTGGAGATGATGTGGCTCTGAATACCAATAGCAAGGGAACAGAAACTTTTTTCCTTTAATTGACTTCCCAAACTCCCTTGTGACAACTCCAGTGTTCCTCATTCTTCCTGAACCATTTCTCCAGAATACTGCCAAATACAGATGCAGCCAAATCTACATGAATTCACAACCTGGACTGATTTCCCCTAGGATTCAGCCTTGTGTCAAATGAGTTCTGCAGATACAATCTGAAAGATAGTTGATATGTATTGATTGATCTGCTTGAATTTCTTTCCTTAGAAGCTCCTCCATACCCATTGCACTCCTAAAATCTCTGTTTGGTGAAAATTATTTTATCTTCAAGTAGTTGGCAAACAATGACACCAAATGATGCTCGGTAAGAATCCCAAAAGATTACAGTTTCTAATCGACTGAGGGTTTTTTTTATTTAAGGCTAGGTCACACTGGCCGACGGATGCAAAACGTATGCAAAAAGGACACAGCGGACGAGCAAAATTTCAGGGGTGGCTGCATCCGTTGTTATCCGCTCTCAAAAGTGCCCCAAATTTGAATAAACAGAACGGAAAACAACAGAAAGGAACGGATGTGAGGAGGATATAGTGGGGATGTAAAGTGGATGTTCGCAGGAAGCCTAGCGGATGGAAGTGGATGGAAGTGGATGACACATCCGCAGGGCTTCCAAGGGAGAATAACGAAGTGGATGCGTAGCGGAAGGAGAGGATGCGTAGCGGATGACGCGGATGCATCACGGACGCCTATAGGATGCCTAGCGGATGCTTAGCGGATGTGTAGAGGATGCAAAGCGTTCACTGCACATGCGGGGAGGATGAATTGTGTCAGCTCCATGGATATAAAAGGATGCAGCTCGCAAGCAGTCAGCATTCAGAGGAAAGACCTGCTGCCAGAGACATCTTGAGAGAACACCATGGGGAAGAAGAGGAAGCCTGTGCCTACTCCTGCCAGCCCTGGCAAAAAGGACAGAACCACCATCCCACCCCCTGGCGCTGACTCTGAAGCTGCTGGTGCTTCTGCTGCTGGTGGTGGTGCTCCTGGTGTTGCTGCTGCTGGTGCTTCTCCTGCTGGTGCTGCTGGTGCTGCTGCTGGTGGTGGTGCTTCTCCTGCTGCTGCTGCTGCTTCTCCTGCTGCTGCTGCAGTGGTGACCAGCCCCAAGGCCCTCAAAGCCCTGCTGTTGAAGGCCCTGAAGGCCCTGCCAGAAGGAGGAACAGGCAAGGCAAGGAGAAGGGAGAGAGGAAACAGTACTCCATTTCCGAAGACCATGAGGAAGAGGTGCTGGAATGGCTGAGGGAGAACAAGTACCTGTGGAGGAAGGGCCACAGGCTCTATCGCGATACCAAGAGAAAGCAGGCAGCTTGGAGAGGGAAGGCGGAGAGCCTGGGCTACACTTCAGATGTCCTCCTGGGGTGGTGGAAGCACATGCACACCTGGTATGGCAATCTGCACCTGAAGAGATCCGGGCAGGCCGCTGTCAAGCTCACTGATCGGGAGACCTATGTCATGGTGAGATGCAGCTTCCTGGAGGGTGAGATCTGCCACCGAGGAGCAAGCTCACTGACCGGTAGACCTATGTCATGGCGAGGTGCAGCTTCCTGGAGGGTGAGATCCGCCACCGAGGAGCAGCCCCTCTGTCAACCCTCTCCCTCAGACAGCCCACAGAGAGCCACTCCTCTTCCAGCCAGGAGACAACTACTGTGTCCAGGCAGGTGTCTTCGGAGGGCCCCATGGCAGAGACCCCCCTGACAGCTGCACTCCCCATGCCAGAGGACATGGAGGATCCCCTGTCACAAATGGAGCAAGAAGCGGCAGCCACCAGAGACCAACCCATACCCACCCCAAGCTCCACCTCCACAGAAAGCAGGCAGAGAGGCAGATCGGAGGGACAGAGCTACACTTTCCTCTTGGAAATCAGGGACACAATCAAAGCCAGCACAGATCTTCTCTCCCAGATGGTCCACTTCGACATACCATCCTCGAACCACAAGCCCTTCATCACGTAAGTGAGCCAGACCCTCATGGACATGCCCGAGGCCCAGTACCAGGTGATGAAAGAGAGGATCACAGCTCTTCTGCACCACCCTCCAGGCCGAGATGAACCTGCTCCGACCCACTCCAGGTCTGCTCCTCCACCCCAGGCGATGTCACAGCCCTTCCACGGATTTCAACAGCCCCTCACCTACCAAGCCTACCACTACCAGGACTTCCCACAGCAGAGGCAGCCCTTCCCAGTCCAGGCCCAGGTTCATCGCACGCCACAGACACCACAGATGCCTCACCTGACCTAGCTGCAGACCACACAGCCCCACTACACTCCTCCATCCTCCACTCCACAGCCAAGCCCTTCCTCAGAACATCTGTCATCAATCTTGGGCCTCACATCCCAGGTACTTGATGAAGGGCCTCTCAACCTCACGGGACTGAGTCAGCTCTCTGAGAGCTTCCTGCACACACCATCTCCTCTTGTACTCTCAGGGCCAGGCACCCCAATGGCGCCTCAGACCAGCACTCCAGCAACAGCCACCTCCACAGTCCCTGGCCCCTTTACATCTGAGACCATGGGCATGCCTCAGAGTGACTGAGAAGAGTGCCAGAGACTGAGTTGTTACCTGTTCACTTTATCTTTCCTCGGACACTTTACTTGGGTCATTTTGATTTTTAATAAAGTCATACAGTTTGTTATTAATAAAGGTTATCTTTGCTTCACACACTTGGTTCATTTTTTTTACTTAATAAAGTGTTGGTGAAAACTTTGAAAAAAGGGTTAAGCCTTTGCATGCTTGTGGGATTGATAAGGATAGCTGTGGGATGGATAGCTGTGGGATGGGTAAGGATAGCGGTGGGATTGGTAAGGATAACTGTGGGATGGGTAAGGATAGTTGTGGGATGGGTAAGGATAGTTGCGAGAATGATAAACCTCCAGTGCAAGCATAGTGGGACTGTATGGTCCACCCTCCCAGCTGCCACACATGTGGCCCTTTATTATCAATAACAATTTATTCATTGATCAACACATTTCAAAATAAACAAAACTCTTTATTAATGCCCCATTCATTGTAGGACCACTCTACACACATGGCACAATCTCATCAGTGTCATGAGACAGGCTCAAGGAAGCATCCATTAACCATCTACCATCCTGTCTTGCCACTCCACTGCTCCAGCTGGGGAGTTGCACCAGTGTTTCAGGAGGTTGCGCTGCTTCTTCCCCTCACGTGAAGCTCTGTTGGGGCCTTGCACATCCACAGTGTCTATCAGGTTACGTCCTTGCCTCCATTCACCAGGCTCCATGTCCCCATTCCCTTGTTGACGGTCCACAAGCCTGTTCTGCAACACTGGGTAGCAGGTGCGCATGAGATTGTGCAGGATGCAGCAAGCTTCCATGATCCTCCTCACGGTCTCTGGGCAATGCTGCATGGTGGTGAGAAGTACCTGGAACCTGTTGGCCAGGATGCCAAAGGCGTTCTCCACCGCCCGTCTTGTCCTGGACAGCCTGTAGTTGAAGATCCTCTCTTCATGGGTGAGGTATCTTGAAGTGTAGGGCTTCATGAGGTAGGTTCTGAGAGAGAAGGCGTCATCCCCCACCATGAAGTAGGGCACATCTTGTGTGTCGTTGGGTAGGGGGTCTGGATCCAGAAAACCCATGATGAGGTTGCGTTCCAGCCCATCCTTGAGGTCACTGGTGTTGTATATCTGGGCATCTGAAGCTGACCCGTTGCCTGAAGCATCGATGTACATGAACCTGTAGTCAGCATCAACCATGGCAAAGAGGGTGATACTGAAGGAGACCGTGTAGTTGTAATAATTGGACCCTGAGTTGGCTGCAGCTTTGCAGGCCACGTGTTTTCCATCTATGGCTCCAATGGTGTGGGGAAAGTTCCACCTCTGATACCACTGCTCTGCAACTTTCCTCCAGCCTTCTTCAGTGGTGGGACACTGGAGGAACTCCTGCAGGTATTCTTCGATGATGGCCTGCACCACTTCTCTGACCACAATACTGATGGTGTTGTGTGGCACCCTCCAGGCATACTGCATGTTTCTGTATGTGGTCCCAGAGGCCAGGTGGCGCAGAGTCAGTGCCACCTTCAGTCCAGGGTCCAGGCTGGGACGGATGATGGTGTTTGCCTTGGTCAACCTGGGTCTTCATCAAACATGGCTGGTGGCATCCTCATGGAGTGCTGGAATGCACAAGGGTCTTCATTCCTCAGCTCCACCATCAGCTTGTCATACAGTCCAAACTCCACTCTTCTCCCGATCCATCTTCGGACCCAGACAGCTCTTGGACGTCTCCTTCTTCTCCTTGCGTAGAAAAGGTGAAACAGTCTGAAGAGGGCTTGGTTCTGTTGCTGAATGATGGCGGCTACCAAAAGGAGTGTGCAATGATCCATGGTGGAGATCAATGGATGATGTGGAAGAGCAAGAGCAAGGCTGAAGAGGTCTGCACACCATGGCTGCTGGACTGATAGTGAGATCCAGGTGATTTCTTCCCCTTTTTATAGGAAATGTTGGTTTTCCACTAGGTGTCCTTCCACATACTGTAGGCATCCTCCAGACATCCTAAATATCCGAGATACGTCCCATATATGAACGTTTTGTCCGTTTTAATGCTTTATATCCGAGCTGCATCCGCTTTCATCCTTTCTATGTCTGTGCTACTAACGCTGTGTGGACGTTCCACGTACCTTTCACTTCCTCCCTCTTTCCGCTTTCCGCTGGAGCGGATGTGAGTTGCACGGATGCCCAGAGGATGCCAAGAGGATACAGCGGATGTGTAACAGATGATAATGGACATAGAACGTTTGTTGCCCGTATGTATCGCGGATGTAGATCATACACGGCGGAAAGTTCATCCGCTCAAAAAGTTTTGTGCAGCTCAAAACTTTTTGAGCAGATGAAATAGCAGTAGACGGATGTTTGACGGATAGAGCGTATGAAAGACGTACGCAATGAGTACACAACGGATGCATCGCGTTTTCCAACAGATGGCAAACGTTTTTCTCCATTTTACATCCTCTTTTCATCCATTGGTGCAGTGTGGCATGGGCTTTGAAAAGAGCATCTGACTTTTTGTGACTTCTGCTTGCTCAGTTTGAGCAATATGCTGAACTGGAATCTTGATTTAGTGTTTCTGAGTTGATGTGTTACTGTTGTAAACTCTTCAGGTTCCCTTTGATGATGGTGATATCCATTCAGTCAAATCTGACTTTTGGCCATTCTATGGGCCAGGGTCTCTTTGGATCTTGCATTCTTTCTTTGAGCTTTTCTATGCTCTGGCTGTTGTCAGCTTTGATAGTTTCTGTATCTGGTTATGTTTCGTTTTCCACTTCCATAATCTCAAATTATTTGAGCTTCTGTAGAAACAAATTAATTTTAAATGAGCAGTGAATGAATATGACATTTAAAACTTATATATTACTGTAGGGTTCTTTTATTTCCTACAAATGAAACAAATAAGACCAATTCATTTTCATTAATTGGCATATTAATGAATGCCTCCAATGCAGCTACAGCTGTGAAAATCACATGACTGTATTTCATAGGAAAGAACAGTTTTGGCCCTTAAAAACAGTCATCATGTCTTGAAGTTTAAGCAACCATTTTATTCATTCATTCAATCAATCAATCAATCAAATGTATTATAACTACCCAACTAAAACACACTCTTGTTCAAAACAAGAAAAGCAGCCAGCCTTTTCAAGCACATTTGGCATTAAAAAGTTGGTCTATCTATTTTTATTTTTTGATTCATCAATCTGATATGCTCTTTGCAAATTAAGCCTCCCATGTTTTCCATATTTTAACAAAATTATCTAAAAACTCTTCTTCCTGCTATAAACCCATTTTATTTAACCATTTTATTTTTAGGATGAATTTTCAAACCACCAATGCTGCCATCTACCCCCAGACCCAAGTCTCTGTAATAGGGCAATGTTTGTCAACCTTGGCAGTTTGAATATGTGTGGACTTCAACTCCCAGATTCCCCAGCAAGCGTTCTAGGAGTAGAAGTCCACATGTCTTCAAGCTGCCAAGGTTGAAAAACACTGTAATAGTGTGTGTACTTTATCATCCCCATTGTTTTATTTTGACAATAGGTAGAAATCTTAACTATTTTCCATGAAAGGGGGATTTCTACTCTCTTCTTTCTCTTCTGAAATAGGTTTTATGACTCCTTATTAGTGTTGAAGCTGCTGCAGGATAAGTCAGGGATGCTACAAAGTGACACATTAGGAGAGAAGCTATATCATTTTGATGCAGCGTTGTTCCTCGAAGAATTCTAGGAAATGCTCTTTGAAGAAGTGGAAAAATGTCGCTGGGAATTTCACACCTAATGAAAAATAACATGGTTTCCAGAGACAATGTCTGGAAAAACCAAAGGACAGCAATTATCTGTTCTAGAATGTAACTGCATTATGACACCCATGTGTCTGTTTACTTGACTATCCATAGTATTCTCAAGAATCTTCTCCAACACTAAAAGCATTAATACTTTACAACAGAGCTCCATTAAAGCTAAAGTTTTCTGACAGAAATGGGGGCTAAGCAATATTTTGTCACCTTTTGTTAGATTTCTGAGGATTTATTATCTAGTTTTTAAAATATGTTCTTTTTCATAGTACAGGTGGAGCAAGTTACAAAGAGGGTTAATATTTGTTTAGAGCAATGTGTATGGTACAATGGTCAGCTTAGCAGAGCAAGTGATATTAGTTCAATAACACTCATTGCAATGACAACTTTGATTCTGGAAAGGAAGATTGCCGTCTGAATTTTTTGTGACTGAAAAAAATGGTAACAAACTGCTCACTGTAGCCCCTCTCACTGTAATACTAATAAATTGTTGACTGAAAAAAGCGTGAGCCAGTTAAAAACTTTTTCAACAACTTAATGGTAAGACCTATGAATCACTCAAAATATGAAGAAATCAGAACCCTCCCACTAAAGCATTTCATGTCAACCATAATTTTGATGAGCATTCACATCTTCATGACCTCTGGGCCACTAATAATATATGGAGTAGTACAGGTTCCAGAATTGAACATTATGGCATTGCATTTTATCTCATATTGGATGATCTGCTCTAGAACCTTCTCAGAAATCAGTGTCAGACTGACTGGTTCACAGTTCTCTGAATCCTTATTTTCCCCTTATTTTGAACATAAAGATGATTCATTCTAATCTTCAGGCAATTCAACATTTCTCAAGTATTGATAGCACTAGCATGTATAACCTTTGCTTGTTAAGGCCTCAACTGAAGCAACAGCAGCAACATATAATAATATGGAAAGTGGATTGTCAGCCACAAATAGAGGATGGAATTCAGCTCCTCTGAGGTGGTATACAATTTCAACTAGCTCTTTTATGTCACTGAAACCACTATTGATGAGTGGGCAGTAACAGCTTCCAACACCCAATTTAAAAATTGATTATAAACAGTCTGAGTGGTGGAAAGAATTCAACATTATGTACCCAAGGCCAGAATTTACAAATACCCATTTATTTATCAAAAGACTGGTGAGTTTCTTTCTTTTCTTAATACATTATGCTGCCAGGGTTTCAGTCAATGCTTGCTTTCTGGTATTTTTGAAAACTGACTTAAATTTCAAAGTATTTTAATATTAAAGTTGATTTTATAATATTCTCATTTATGCAAGCTCCCTTGGAAAGCAACCTAGAAATATAATGAATGAATGAATCGTTTTTTGTGGGTTCAAAGAGGATATGCTGTTGTACATTTCATCTGTGAACATAGAGGTGATTCTGCCATCCCAATCTGCAAGCGCAGAGTCTAGTACAATGGGGGCACTGAAAGTCCATTTTTGTAGTAATTGTAGGTGTTGTTCTGTGATGCTGTTCACCATTTTCTATCAGCATCTATCTTCAAAGCCAGGGGAAGCTTCAGAGTGCAAGAGTTGCCAGTGGATTCTGTCAGCAGCTGCAGCTTCTAGATTCCTGGGCTGGATGTCAAATGGCATAGGGTCTCTTTCACAGCATCTTTGTACTGTGTGTGTGATAGACCTCAGGTTCAACCTGATAATTAGGGACTCAATTCTGGTGGACTCTGTACAAACCAAGATGGCCAACTCCTCATTCAGATCAGGATCAGCCTTCTGAAAAAGTGTCAACATTATCTAAAGGCCCGGTCCCACTTGCCGACGGACGCAAAACGTATGCATAAAGGACACAGCGGACGAGCAAAATTTCAAGGGTGGCTCCATCCGTTGTCATCTGCTCCAAAAAGTGGTAAAAATTTGCATAAACAGAATGGAAAAGAACGGAAAAGAATGGACGTGGGTAGTATGTAGTGGGGATGTTAAACAGATGTTCATCAGAAGCCTAGCAGATAAAAGCGGATGGAAAGGGATGACACCTCTGAAGGGGTTACAGGGGATAATTGCAAAGCAGACGCATAGCAGATGAAGTGGATGCATCACGTACGCCTAAAGGAAAGAAAGGGGATGCCAGGTGGATGTATATCGGATGTAAACCGTTCACTGTGCATCCTTTCTATTTCCGTGCTACTCATGATGTATAGATGTTCCATGTACCTTTTCTTTCCTCCCTCTTTCCATTTTCAGCTGCAGCAGATGTGAGTTGTGAGGATGCCCAGAGGATGCAGAGAGGATACAGCAGACATTTAATGGATGATAATGGACATAGAACGTTTCTCGCTCGGTTGCGGCGGATTTACATCGTACACGGCGGAAAGTTCATCCGTTCACAAAGTTTTGCGCAGCTCAAAGCTTCTTGCGCAGATGAAATCGCAGTGGACGGATGCTCGATGGATAGAGCGTATGAAACACGTGTGCAATGAGTACACAACGGATGCATAGCGTTTTCCAACAGATGGCAAGCTTTATTTAACGTTTTACATCCTCTTTGCATCCTTAAATGCAGTGGGACCGGGCCTTTAACTTCCTTTTTTTCCTTGTTCTTCCTATAGACTTTGTCTTCAGAGATTTCTTAACCTTACATTTCTCGGAGACTACCATGTTTCAATGGTACCAGCCAAATTCTTTTTTAAAATCAGTACTCTGATTCTTCCATTTTAATGCAGGAATTTAACATAATATGCCTGCCAACAATATGTTTCTTCAAATAATTCTGGCATATGCATGTTCCCCTTTGTACTGGATTATGTTTTATTCTATTTTAAATTTAGAAATATTTTCACCTTCATCCCCTGCTGGAACCCAGTATTTTTAGAGTCTCAGCAAATTTTCCAGATTCTTTCAAATACTAACTATGGCAGACCTTTTGTCAAGATATACTTGAAATAAAAAGGCCAACAGACTTTGAAAGGTTTATATTCCAATTCACTCAAATATGTTGAGCATTTTACCAAATTGTATAATGGGCATTCTAAGCCACCCTCTTATCCTTGTTTTTCAGCACAGAACTGCAGGGTGGTCATCCAGCCTGAATGTTATGTCCTGTGCAATCTATTTATTTAAAAAAAAAAAAACACTAACCACAGAAAGCTACAGTTATACACATTTTCTACAGCTTTCCCAAAGAAACAGCAGAATAACAGGTTTCAGCTCCAAAATCATAGTGGTAGCGTCATTTCAGCAACACAACCCATGAACTATTTGAGAACAGCAAATTATGCTTTTTTAGTTGTAGACTTGAGACTTCTTATTTATGTAGATGCCTGGTACATACTTTTTTTCACTGCTTGCAAAAACAACAAAAATAATGTTACAGATTATTATGTATTTAGTAACCTGAAAACTCAATAAATAGCAATATTATCTGTTACCCACATGTATAATGTATATATATTTGGCATTTCTGTACCTGGTGATCTGTTTAAGAGGAAGAACACATCACATCACAGAATAGAATAGCGTAAAACATTAACCTTAACTACGAGACAGGCATGTGTGAACTTTTAATTGCCTTTCTAAGGTCACAACTATCCTTAGAATCAGTGTTGGAAAATATCTTAGTGATCATCTAAACTAACCCACAGTTCAGGGCAGGATCTGGTCATATTTAGAATAGAATAGAGCTGGAAGGGACCTTGGAGGTCTTGTAGTCCAACCCTCTTGCTCAAGCAGGAGATCCTATGCTATTTCAGATGGGTGGCTGTCTGGTCTCTTCTTAAAACCTCCAATGATGAAACATCCACAACTTCTGAAGGCAAGCTGTTTCACCGGTTAATTATTCTTATTGTTAGGAAGTTTCTCCTTACATCCAATAAAGGAGGCTTCCTATTCCACTAATCAAGAGTTCTTACCATCATAAAATATATCCTACTGTCTAGCCTGAATCTACTTCCCTGTAGTTTCATTGCTTTGGTTTTGATTGATCTACTCTCTTCTCTCAATGATAACTCTTTAGAAACTGAAGACTTGTATTGTATTTCCCCTCAGTCTTCTCTTCCAAACATACCCAGTTCATTTAACCAGTGCTTACAGAACCAGATTTGTGAGTTCCTTCACTTCCTTCTGAACTCACTCTAGTTTGTCAATGTCTTTTAGACTATGTGTTCAGTATTAATGCATTATTCCAAATGGGACCTCACCAAAGCAGAATGGTCGATTGATTGTGTGCCCTAAAGTCATTATCAACTCTCAGCAACTATATGGATAATATTTTTCTCCAGATAACCTGATCCTTCAGCTCTTCCCCCATCATCACTGTAATTGAGTCCATCTACCTTCTAGTCATCCTTTTCTACTTTTTCCTTCTAACTTTCCCAGCATTAAAGCTTTTTCTAGAGAACTAGGTCTTTGCATAATGTATTCAAAGTATAGTAATGTGACCCTGGTCATTTGCTTCAAGTGAGAATTGAGCTATTTGTTCAATAAGCCATTTGTTTTCTTTTTTTTCCCCTTAGCTGAACTCAGAGTAGACTGGGACAATTATTTCCTGTTATCTACTCTTTTCATCCTATAAATACATCTAAAGATATTACTTGACTGCTTAACAGCTGTATCACATTCTTGGAACATATTCAGTTTGTGATCTGCTAGAACACCCAGATCTTTTTCACGTGATTTACTCTTAAAGCAGGTCCTTGTATTTGTGTCTTCTCTTTTTCTCCCAGATCAGTAATTCATATTTCATCCCACTCATTTCAGCATGTTCCTGGCAGGATACTTTTTTAAAAAAATCATCTATTTTTCATCTGAAGCGATAGCCACTCCATCATGTTTTCTGTTATCTACAGGTCTGATATAACCCCCTCAACCCCTTCATTCTGGTCATTAATAAAACAGGTGAGCCACAGAGGGCACAGCACAGAGCAACAGGGCTCTCCATGCAGTGCTACTTTTCCAAGCCGGTATAAAAACATTTATGAGTATATTCTGGGAACAATCATTTGGCCAGTTATTAATCCAGCTACTAGTTGTATCATCTAGCCCATGTTTCACTATTTCATTAATAAGTATATCCCAGGCAACTTTGCTGAATGGCCAGCTAGAATTTTGTTTATGTTCTCATCAAAGACAGACAGATAAAAAAATATGAGTTAAGACATTCTGCCTTCTGACCATTATATGCTATTAATTTACCCCTTTCTCCATGCAACAGCTGCCAGCCCCCTTACATGTCTTTTTCTTTCTTAGTTACCCCAAATATTTTTTCCATTTTTGCCCAAAAAGAGATTTTTCACTCTTTTTTTCATAGGCTTCAGTTCAGTTCAATTCCTAAAATGCCTGCTGACTATTTTGCATCTTCTGTAGGTACTATGCCCCTCTTCCCATTTCCTATAGTTGTCTCTTTCGTCCCTTCTTCTATGCTCTGTCAAATGAAGATGCCAGCAAAAGAGCACATGAATTTATTTGTTGGACCTCAGACATTGGCAGATTTAGATTTCCAATAGGTGTCAGTGTAGTTGAAATCACCCACTGTCACCATTGTGTGTTCCAGGCAGGCAGCTGGGCATCTGCTGTCCAGACTGTCTATAAGAAACTCCCATGACAGCATCACTTTTGTTTCTCTCTTTTTATTCTTATCCAAATATTCTCAACAAGATTTCCATGCTGTGTTTATTAACTTCGATGGAGGTACATGGTATGCTTTCTTTATGTACAACACCATCACAGACCCTTTCTTTTGAGTCAATTATTTTTCAATAAATTGTAGCCTTCAAATCATGTTTTGGCCAATGATTTCATACTGTATTTGTCCTTTTGATGAAGAATTTCATGTTTCTCCCATCCACAAGATATTTGGATGCCTAAAACATAATGAATTACATCAATACCCTAAAAGCCACACACAACCAGGCACCATATAACCTTTGGTCCCAGTAATCGACTCAGATTGGATCTTGCATCATGAAACATGAGACCATAGTGTGTCCCAAGTTTGTGGTAAATTGCTATGGTTGAGAATATAAGTGGAATATATGAATATATGAAGTTGAAAGGGTTCTTTGAGACTGTTTTCATTTGCACACATTTCATTACCTACTTTGATAATTTTTTAAATTTTAATTTGATTTGATTTGTCAATCACTAAAGGCCCTGTCACACTGCCCAACGGATGCAAAACGGACACAACGGACGAGCAAAATGTTTCATCCGTTGTTATCCGCTCTCAAAAGGGTCAAAAATTTGCATAACTGGAGCGGATAACACGGACACAGGGAGGACGCAGAGCGGATGGAAAGCGGATGCGGAACGGAAGCCCAGCAGATGGAAGCAGATGGGAGCGGATGGCACATCCGCGAGGCTTCCGGGGGGCCTCAGCAAAACGGACGTGGAACGGATGAAGCGGATGCACAGCGGATGCACAATGGATCAAGCGGATGCACAGCGGATGCACAGCGGATGCACAGCGGAAGCCTAATGGATGCCTGGCATTAATTGCGCGTGCGGGGGGGATGCATTGCATATATAAAGGGGATACGCGGATATAAAGGGAAGCAGCTCGCACGTGGCCAGCATTCGGAGGAAAGACCTGCTGCAGGATACATCGAGTCCTTGCCTGCCCTGCCTGCATGCCTGCCTGCAAGCCTTGCTGCCAGCATTCCTGCCAGCCTGCCTCCAAGCCTCCTGGCCAGCCTCCCTGCCAGCCTTGCTTTCTGCCTGCCTGCCAGCCTTGCTGCCAGCCTGCCTTCCAGCCTCCCTGCCAGACAGTCTGCCTGCCAGCCTTGGTGCCTGCCTGCCTGCCTGCCTTCCTGCCAGCCTTTCTGCCAGCCTTCCTGCCAGCCTTCCTGCCAGCCTTGGTGCCCGCCAGCCTCCCTGCCAGCCTTCCTGCCAGCCAGCAACCCCACAACCATGGGGAAGAAGCGAAAGTCTCAGCAACCTGCCGCCATCCCTGCCAAGAGGGACAGGGCCACCCTCCCACCCCCTGTCTCTGACTCTGCTTCTGCTGGGGCTTCTGCTACTCGGGCTCGCTCTTCTGGTGCTGGAGCTTCTGCTGTAGCTGCTCCTGGCGGTGGTGCTTCTGCTGCTGCGTACTCTGCTGAAGCTGCTCCTGGCGGTGGTGCTTCTGCTGCTGCGTACTCTGCTGAAGCTGCTCCTGGTCCTGCTGGTCCTGCTGGTCCTGCTGGTCCTGCTGGTCCTGCTCATCCTGCTCATCCTGCTCGTGCTCCTGGACTTACCCATACTGCTCGTCCTGCTCGTGCTCCTGGTCTTGCTCGTCCTGCTCGTCCTGCTCGTGCTCCTGGTCCTGTTCGTGCTCCTGGTCCTGCTGGGGCTGCTGGGGCTGCTGCTGCTGGGGCTGCTGGCGCTCCTGGTGCTTACTCTGCTGCTGCTGATCCTGCTGCTGCTGATGATGATGATGATGATGATCCTGCTGCTGCTGCTGCTGATGATGATGATGATTATGATCCTGATGATGATGATGATGATGATGATGATGATGATGATGATGATCCTGCTGGTGCTGCTGCTGGTGGTGGTGTGGAGGAGCAGCCCCTACCACCTGGGAGCCCCTCTGATGAGGGCACATCTGGTCCTGCCAAAGGGAGGAAGAGACGTATGCGGGGACGGGAGAGGAGGCAATACTTCATCGAGGAGGAACACGAGGATGAGGTGCTGGAGTGCCTGAGAGAGAATGACTATCTGTGGCAGAAGGGACACCGGCTGTACAGGGACACCAAAAGGAAGCAGGCTGCCTGGAGAGAGAGGGCGGAGAGTATGGGTTACACTTTGGAGGTGCTCCTCGGCTGGTGGAAGCACATGCACACCTAGTATGGGAAGCTGCACCGCAAGAAATCTGGCCAGGCCAGGGTTAAGCTGACGGACAGAGAGACCTACGTCATGGCCAGGTGCAGCTTCCTGGAGGGTGAGATCCGCCACCGAGGAGCACCAGGAGCCCCTCTCACAACCCTCTCTCTCCGGCAGCCTGCTGAGAGCCAGTCCTCTTCCAGCCGTGAGTCAGTCCCTGTCTCCAGGCAGGTTTCTGTGGAGTATGCCACAGCGAAGAACCCGCAGACAGGTGTTGTAACCATGGTGGAGCGTGTGGAGGACTCCCTGGTGCGGTGGGAGAAAGGAGACATCGAGTCCACCACAGTCGTAGCCGCATCCACCACCACCCCAGCTCCACCTCCACAGAAAGGCAGAGAGCGAGACAGCAGGAGGGGCAGAGCCACACTGTCCTGCTGGAGATCAGGGACACCATCCAGAGTAGCATAGATCTCCTCTCTCAGCTGGTCCACACCGACTCCTCATCCTCCAACCGCAAGCCCTTCCTCACCTATGTCAACCAGACCCTCAAGAACATAGAGGAACCCCAGTACCAGGTGGTGAAGGACCAGATCACCGAGCTGCTTCACAACCCTCCAGATCCAGAGGAACCTGCTCCCACCCAGTCCAGGTCTGCTTCTCCACCCCAGGTGATGTCCCTCCCATTCCAAGGCTTCCCACAGCCCCATACCTACCAGGGCTATGGCTACCAGGAGGTCCAGCAGCACAGGCAGCAGCCCTTCCCAGTCCAGGCACAGAGTCATCGGGCAACACCGTTGCCACCAGTTCCACTGATGCCACCGATGCCACCCACGCCAGTCCTCACCCACCTGCAGACCAGACAGCCCCACTACACTACTCCTTCCTCCACCCCACAGCCAAGCCCGGCCTCAGTACATCTGTCATCAGTACTGGGGCTGACACCCCATGGCATGGAGGAAGGACCTCTCAGCATCGCGGGTCTGAGCCAGCTGTCTGAGAGCTTCCCCAACACACCGTCCCCTGTTGTCCTCTCTGGGCCAGGCACCCCAATGACGATACAGACCAGCACTCCAGCACCAGCCACCTCCACAGCACCTGGACCCTTCACCCCTGAGACTGGGCACACCTCCGAGTGCCAATAAGAGTGCCAGAGACTGGGTAGCTGACTACCTATGGACTTTATTTGGACACTTGACTTGGGTCATTTTTGTTTTACAGCTTGTTGTTCAATAAAGTTTATCTTTGATTCACACACTTGCTTCATTACTTTTTTTGTAATAAAGTCTTGGTGGAAACTTTTAGAATCGGTTTAAGCCTTTGCATGCTTGTGGGATGGGTTAAGATAGCAGTGGGGTGGGCAGGGATACCTTTGGGATGGGTTAAGATAGCTGTGGGATAGATAAACCTCCAGTGCAAGCATAGTGGGACTGTATGGTCCACCCTCCCAGGTGCCACACCTTTGACCCTTCATTAGTAAGCATTGATCCACACATTTGAACATAAACACAACTCTTTATTAAATGCCCTGTTCATTGTAGGCCCACCCAACATACATGGCCCAATCTCATCAGTGTGATGAGACAGGCTGAAGGAAGCATCCATTAATCATCTATCATCCTGTCTTGCCACTCCACTGCTCCAGCTGGGGAGTTGCACCAGTGTCTCAGGAGGTTGCGCTGCTTCTTCCCTTCATGTGAGGCTCTGTTGGGGCCTTGCACATCCTCAGTGTCTATCAGGTTTCACCCTTGCCTCCATTCACCAGGCTCCATGTCCCCATTGCCTTGTTGGAGGTCCACGAGCCTGTTCTGCAAGACCGGATAGCAGGTGCACATGAGATTGTGCAGGATGCAGCAAGCTTCCATGATCCTCCTCATGGTCTCTGGGCAATGCTGCATGGTGGTGAGAAGTACCTGGAACCTGTTGGCCAGGATGCCAAAGGCGTTCTCCATCACCTGCCTTGCCCTGGACAGCCTGTAGTTGAAGATCCTCTCTTCACGGGTGAGGCATCTGGAAGTGTAGTGCTTCATGAGGTAGGTTCTGAGGGAGAAGTCGTCATCCCCCACGATGAAATAGGGCACATCTTGCGTGTCGTTGGGCAGGGGGTCTGGATCTGGAAACCCATGATGAGGTTGCGTTCCAGCCCCTCCTTGAGGTCACTGGCATTGTATACCTGGGCATCTGAACATGAGCCGCTGCCTGAAGCATCGATGTACATGAACTTGTAGTCAGCATCGACCATGGCAAAGAGGACGATGCTGAAGAAGCCCTTGTAGTTGAAATAAGTGGAGCCCGACTTGGATGGTGCTTTGCAGGCCACGTGCTTGCCATCTTTGGCTCCAACGCTGTGTGGGAAGTTCCACCTCTGATACCACTGCTCTGCAACTTTTTTCCATCCTTCATCAGTGGAGGGGCACTGGAGGAGCTCCTGCAGGTATTCTTCGATGATGGCCTGCACCACTTCTCTGACCACAATGTTGATGGTGTTGTGTGGCACTCTCCAGCCGTACTGCATGCTCCTGTAGGTGGTCCCTGAGTCCAGGTGGTGCAGAGTGAGTGCCACCTTGAGCCCAGGTTCCAGGCTGGGCCAGAAGTTGGTGTTTGCCTTGGTCAACCTGGGTGTCAGGCACTGCACAACTTCGTCAAACATGGCTGGAGGCATCCTCATGAAGTTCTGGAATGCCCGAGTGTCTTCGTTCCTGAGCTCCACCGTCAGCTTGTTGTACAGTCCGTACTCTGCTCTTCTCACGATCCATCTTCGGACCCAGACGCTTCTTGGCCGCCTCTTTTTCTTCCCGTAGTAGAGTTCACAGAGCCTGTAGATGGCTTCGCACTGTTGCAGAAGGATGGTGGCTGCCAAAAGGACTGTGTTACGATCCACGGTGGACATGACTGGATGCTGTGGAAGAGCAAGAGTCAGATGAAGGCTGCAGAGGTCTGCACAGCTAGGCTGCTGGTCTGAAAGTGAGATGCAGGTGAGTTGCTCCCCCTTTTTATAGGCAGTATAGGTGTCCCTTTGCATCCTCTAGGCATCCTCTAGGCATCCTTAATATCTGAGATATTAATATCCGAGATATCCCTCTGCGAACGTTTTTTCCATTTTAAACACTTTGTTTCTGTGCTGCATCCATTCTGCATCCATTCTGCATCTGTTCCGTGTCCATTCCGCTTCCTCCCTGCGTCCAAGCGGATGCAAGTTGCACGGATGTGCAGCAGATGCCTAGAGGATGTAGCAGATGCGTAACGGATGCAGAATGGATGCATCGCGGATGCAGAACGGACGAATTGGATACATTTTCCGTGCAAAAGTTTTGAGCAGCTCAAAACTTTCTGAGTGGATGAAACGTCAATAAACGGATGCTGGACGGATAGAGAGGAAGCAAAACGGAGGCAGTGAGTACATCGTGTTTTCCAACGGATGGCAAGCTTTTTTGTCCATTTTACATCCTCTTTGCATCCATTGGTGCAGTGTGACAGGGGCTTTACAAGATAATAGGTATAAGAATAAACATAGTTATGAATACATGAAATGAATACATATAACAAAAATAAAAGAAACAATAGTACAGGGACGATAAGCACATTGGTGCGCTTATGCACACTTTATTTCAATATAAATGAAAAATATCAACCCATGTTCAACCCAATCCATGTAACATTACTGCTTTGTAAGTTGTGGTGGCTTCAGTGGATTTATGGAAACAATTTAGGATGTTGATTGTCCACTTTAAAGCCTACATGACTAGTAGCATTTTGTACACTTTTTTGATGCCTCAGCAGTTAGCAGTAATGAACCGACTTTAAGCTTGGAAGCTAAACATGATCTGGCCCAGCTAATACATGAACAGAAGACCACAAGGGAATAGCAGGACTCAAACTAGACTGGCAAAAAACAATGGCAACCACCTCTAATTATGGTCCATACACATGAACATGAGTCAGACACAACTCAAAGCAAACTTTTATCTGTAATGTGTTAAGTCTAGTTCCATTACAGTCCAAGTGAAAGCTGTATTTTTTACACTTGCCCTTTTCACTTGTTGTTCTCCAGTTCCTAAAAGAAATCTAAGCACTTTAACAGTGAACTATAATTCACCCACTGAAATTGTCCAACTTCATTAGTCTAGTTGTTTATGTACCTGGAACATGCATCATTTCAGACAAATCTTTCTTGAGCTTTTTAAGATTTGAGCTTCGCAGTAAGGAATTTTACTGCCACAGTCCAAAACCTCCCAATGATCTCTTTTCATTTCATTTATAGAAACATACAAATTTACTCCATAGTCCCCCCTGCAGGGATTTGCACATTAATCAATTTCATGTCCTCTTTATTGCTCACATAAGCTAGCTGCAATTCCAATATTTTGTTAATTTCTATGCATTTTATGGGACACATTAATTTCCCAAAAATTTCTTTTTTTCCTTTTTTTAATGTGCATTTCCCTAAAGCATGTTTTTCAAAGCAAATTTCCATAATTTAAGCTCTCTTTTAAAATCTTGACTCGTGTAGGAGGAATAATGTGACATTCACAGATGTATTCATCTTTAATACTCTAATACCTACAGAGATATGGCACATACAACTGCACTATACTAATTTATTCCTATGGGGATTATATTAAATTTCATGTAACAATACAGATAAATATCAGATTGGTCTACCAGATCAGTTCTACAAACTTTCCAGTAGCATTAGTCAATTTCACCTTTAGAGCAAGGAACAATATATTCAGAAAATTGGCCTATCCATGGCAATTTATCCCCCTTCTAAATTTTCCTGCTTTTATTTACTCTTTTTGCACATTTGCTTGAGATTTATTGTGAAAACACATCCCATGAAAATTGCAATATTTTTTTATTTTTCACAGTGTGCTTTCATTCACTTACAAATCAACTGGGTAAAATAGGATTAGGATTCTGTTCAGAGCATAATAATAATAATTTATGGTACACTCAGTTTAGATCAGCTTCTTTTCTAATTCATGACAGAAGGGAACTCCGTTTTTTGAAGTTGAAAACTTTCCATTGAATTGCTAACTGCAGATTATAGATATTTATATGAATGGGAGAATACTTCATCTACTTCCTTAAAATAAATGGGAAAAACTCTTCCCATTGGTTATAGTAGCAAAAACTATGTTTAGAAAATCTTCCAAATTAATCCACACCTCTTTCTAGGTAAGAATGATTAATTTTGGCATATGAATATCCCATTCAAAAAATTTTGCTACCTTACCCTTTGCTTGAGTTACCATGTATTGCCTGCAAAAATCTGGATCACTATTAGATGGCTATCTTAACAACCTCAACTATCTCTGGTTATATCATCTCTCCTAGAACAAGGGCAGAGGTGGTATTCAGTGGAAATTTTGAGTAGTTCAGAGAACTGGCAAATGCCACCTATGACTGACCCAGCCCCCATCAATTCTCTGCCTCCTGAGTCCCAGCTGATTGGCTGGGTCCTCTTTTGTTGCCCTGCACAGGAAAATGAAGCTGGAAAGCAGGTTAGTGGGATGGGGAAGGAAGGGGATTTTGCAGTAATCTTCTCCCAGGAGTGGGGAGGGAATGGAGATTTTACAGTATCCTTCCCCTACCATGCCCATCAAGACACACCCATCCAACCATGCCATGTCCACCGTGCCATGCCCACAGAACTGGTAGGAAGAAATTTTGAATCCCACGACTGAACAAGGGCTTTACAAAGGTCAGGTACATCACTCATTCACAACCTTAAATTCCACAAAGGGATTCAGTGGGGCTATCTTTAGAAAGTGAAACTGAGTATTTTTGTTCCATCTAATTCCTCCTTTGTACTACTGTACAATTTGAAGGTCACTCTTAGTAAGTAATACATATTTTTCAAATACCATTCTTGGATTTTTGATAGTTTACCCCAGTGCAAAGTCCGAGGTCAGGTCCAGAAGAATTTGTGACAGAATTCTTTTACAGCTTGACAGCTGAGTTCAGCCCTGGTTGTCCCAGGCTATTTACAGAAGACATGAAATATAGCTTTTCTACCAGGTGGTAAGTTAAATGAGATCTACATGTGGATCACAGACCTAGATATCTCTGTCTTTGAGTGTCAAATTACCCACCAGTCCCCCACTTCCAAAAGTGAAATCCTTGGCATTTGAAGAATTCAAGGAAGGCGTCACTTCAAAAGAAACACTGCCCTCTTCCTTGATGTGACATTTTCCTTCCTTCAGACCTTACCTTATAAAAGGAGAGAAGGTGACACTCTGCAAGCGAGACGTCATGATTATTTCCATTTATCCACCAGATTCTCCATCTCATTCTCTCTCATTTTCTCCACAGCAACAACTTACTCCCTGAGAAGCAAGAGCTATTTCACAGTGTGTGCAATTGGAAATGTGGTTCAGCAGGCAGATATAATCATACACCTGAGACAGTCAGGGAGAATCAACCCACTTCAGTGAAGTTCCAGAAACAGAATGTTGCATGCTGGGCCATTCATTGGTCAGTGTATCTCACTTATTCCTGCTTCTCCAGGGTATTTTGAAGAAATTAACCCTATTTTTTCAAAACCATCCTGTCCCTTTCTGGTCTTTAATTCGTAAAGCAGTTGAATTCAAGCCATTGCAATGTAATTAGGCCTTTAAAAAACAATAACAAAACAAACTTTTCTCTCTTCAGATTGTCTGAAGATAACTCATTACAAACAGGTCTATTCCCTCCTACTTCGATAACACATGGAAAGAAACTTTAGTGTAGTGCTTAAGGGATTAGACTTCAACCAGGAGAGGGGTTATTGGAACAAAGATTCTTTTTAAAAAAAATCACACACATGTAAAAAAAAAAAAAAAAAGGAACCAGAATTACAATTCCACAGTTACATTTGCCATTTTGACTTTTCATTTTTCTCCTCCCCTGCAGAAATGGCTGAGCCAGGCTGAAGTCACTATTGGAATACTGGGTGAGTTTGGGAGATTATTCAATCTCTCGCCTTGCTTTACTTCACAAAGTTGCTGTGGGGAGGAAATTAGGATCAGCCTAAACCATTTTGAGCCAATAAATAACAATGACAAATATCTACAACAAATATACCTCAAATGTTTAGTTGGATGTTGCGGATTTTGTTTGTTTTTTGAAACTTGAATATATTGATCTCTTAGGAATATAGTTTGCTTATTTAAATTAAATTCAGTAGTGTGGATTAAGGACTTTTTAAAATAATATCAAAAAAGGAAAACAAGCAAAAAGAACAAAACATAAAAATATATTATGAAAAAATACTGTATGTAAAAGCACTTTTAAAACAAGTAAAAAACTATAGCAGAAAAAATAAAATATACAGCAGTATAGAACAATATAGTTCAGTGTATAATCATCTAATGCAAACATTATTCAAATACAAACATATAATAAACATGCACATATATTCTATTACACTTACATAACTCATTTTTTGTAACCTAGTCCTGAACCCATACTTTTGATATTTATTCATACAAAACCTACATCTACCAGCAATCAGCTCATAGATAGGAAATGTAATAAAGTCTTCACTGAATAAGTGGAGTTATACACATTTATCTTTCTAATGTTGAACTATTAGACTTTTACCTATAATAATGGCATGCAGATTCCATTTATGTTGTCTCTTATCATATTCCAGGAACTAGTTATGTAATTCAAGAGAATATTATTCTTTGAAAATGTTGGCTTTCTGCATAATTTACATTTAACTTCTTTCTCTCAAACTTAGTAAACATAGGACATTGTAAAAACATATGTTTTAAAGAAGTATTTTCTTTATTACATCTCCAACAAAGTGCTGTTCTAGAGTTTACTCTAGACCACCCCTTTCTCTAAAAGAATACAGGAATGCAATAAATTCTAAATATTATTTTTTTGTTCTATAATGCATAGGGCACCTTTGTTATAGAAGTTAAGACACTATCTCATTGTCTAGGCAATATGTGATAAAGTATAGTTTATTGATTAGTCAATTGAGCATATCAAACATGAGCATCAGCCACAGTAAAATACAATAAAATGTGTTAAGATACATTGATAATGTATGTATAATATATTGATAATGTATTGATAATGTATAATGTTAAGATACATATACATAAGTGATATGTAATAGCTATGATGAGATAAAATTAAATTAAATACAGTCGGTAAGATAAAATGAAGTTAAAAGAGTAAGATGAAATAATCTAACAGAAGAATAAAGCAGAATACATTTTAATAAATAAATATTTATTTTAAATAAATTTTAAATATTTTGAAATATTTCTTTTGAATAGATTAAAAAATAAATTTTAGAATAAAGCAATATAGTAGCAGAAGAAGAGACAGAACTTTGCTCATTAAAAATGTATCAAATATATAAAGCTGATACAAAAATGCAATAGTTAACACAAATCTGACCAAGACATTCTGTCCTCTTTGAGATGGCCTTTGAAATGAAGAGTGTAGTCTTACTGAGGATGTGGAGATTTGTTCCCTGCATCAATAAGACCGTTTCTCCCAAGTGCCCCGATATCTTTTTACTTTTTAAATAAAGATCTAAACATGTTTTTTATGGAGAGTACAATCTGCAGTTGATAAGAATGCATCCAATGTATTCAATGTCTGGTGCTGCACAAACACACAAACTTTATTCCTTTGAGACTCCATGTACTTCCCATATCTTGCCATGAAGTCCAGTTGTTCAAACTGAGCTCTAGAAAAAGCTCTTCTGAGAAGTTGTTAAATATTTTCTGTAACTGGGAGGCTGATTTGTGTTGAGCCAGCCACTTTGGAGACTTGACACATTTAAGTGCTTCAATATCATCTTGGGCAGCCACATCAATAATTCTTTGTTTGAAAGCTTCCTTGGCCTTTAGAGCTGATTGGACTGGGAATTGGAGGGAGAATCCATATTGAGAGATGACATTTGAAAGTTGGGTGGCCCAAGGTTGCTTGTTGTGGTTGTGTTCTTCAAAATGCTGTTTATATAAGCAATATAGGAACTTCTCTTTATTCCACTCATCTCTTATCACCTGCATATCAAATTGATTAATACATAAGAAATAACTATAGAAAGTAACAGGTGTTTTTTTTAGTTTTAAAATATTCAACCAATTGTTCTTAGGTGTTTGTGAAGCTAAAAATGCTGCTGGTCCAAACAATATTGTTAACAGATGTTGTAGCTGGAAATATCGCTACTGAGTTACATCTGATAGATGATATTTGTCTCTTAGCACAATGCATTTTAAAAATTCATTGCCATCATCTATCAAGTGATCCAAAGTCAATATCCCTGCTTTAATCCAATTTTTCCAGATCACCATTTCCCCCCCAATTTTTAATGTTGGATTTCCCCATAAAGTTAATTTTGCATGGCAAAAAGAATCAGATCTCTTTTTTTAGATATTACATTCAAAGCTTTCTAACTAATACGATAGTTTTCAGAGATACTAGAGTTCTGTCAAATAAATTTATCTGAGTTGTTTAGCAATTAAGACAAACACAAATTAATCAAAGTGCCTTGGAAATTTAAATAAAAGAGGGGTGATCAATTGGTAATCATCTACAGAATGGCCCTATAGAACTGGCAGTAGAGAAGAACATGGGCTGCGGTTACTATGGCACCCATGTCACAAGGGCAGTATTGGATTTCATATCAAGTTATCATTCCTCCTGCACATAAAGCCTCAGAAAGTGTTTTGATGATGACATCATACTGTAGCATGGCAACCAGAAGCTTTTCCCAACAACTGCAACCAGAATTTTCAACAGTAATGGAATACTTCTGTATATGTGTGTTTGGGGAGTGGAGAGTAGTGATTCATTTGTGTCCAGCTGCTGAGGGTGGGCTAAGGTAAGTGTTTCCTGTAGATATATATATGAACAGAGATAATCAGGCAAGGCAGATTTTTAAATGGTTAGTTAATGATGAGAAACTGACTAAAAGTCTTAGGAACAGACAAGCCCATCAATAAGGTTGACCCTACTACTAAGTTCATTTCTCAGGCAGTGGGACTGATGTTGTGCAATAGTTCTTGGAAGGGCATATACAATCCACCACCACATCCTGTAGATCTCTTAGGTCCCACCTTAAAAAATGGTATTATTGGACTTCACCCTGAGGAGCCATTGTGCAATTTTAAGAATAAAAGTTGGGGGGGGGGCAGGGATGGTGGCTAATAAATTAAATTACTAAATGATTTTGCTTAATTTAATTCAATCTAGTAAATTCAAATGTCAATTCAAATTCAACATTTTATTCTGTCAAAGAATAAAATTCTTTTACAGTGATGCCTAACTGAATATTACAGTGAAAGTTTAAGAGAAATTTAAATGTTCCAAAGTGTTCATAAGAATAATTCTACTTCCTAAATGGGCTCACAATCAGAGTTTAGCCACAAGATCCCAGATTATATACATTTTAAAACTATTGTATTTGGGTCAGTCTTCACCAAACTACCTATGATGTTCCTACAGGTGGCCCAAGGCTTCTTAGTTCCCATTTTGATATTCCTAAAGTGTCTCCCTTGTATTTTATGAACAATACAGTGTTTTGGAACATTGAGAAAGAGAAAAAGGGATGATACAGTTGAAGTTTCATGAAGAGGCTATGCCATTCTATTATATTTCTATTTTAATATTTATTAAATATTTTTTTAATTTTTTTCCAAATTTTGTTCTTTTGTACTTTACTAATTTATTTGATTATTTTTGTTAGTTTTTATTGTTTTTTATTTTTTGTTTTAAATATGGTTTTACATTGTGAAAGCTGCCCCGAGTCACCATGGGTGAATAGACGGCAATATAAATTAAATAAATAAATGTGTTTTTCCCTCTGTTATAAAATAATATGTGGCATCGCATGTGGTAAATGCATTGAAGACACACACGCACACAAACACACACAGTCTGTATGCATGTTGACATTTCAGTTTCTGTAATATGTATCATAACAGAACAACTCAAGTCTTATTTAAGTCAGTGGCTATTAAGAATAAATGCCACAAGGGTTTAAAATCTCTTGGAATTAATTTTAGGGTTAATTATCAGATTTGTTTGCATATTTCACCCAAAAAATGAATTAATTTGAAGCTTATGAATTTGCATATTATTAAAAAAAAGTATGAAATGTGACTTATCATACTTTTATCCTGAAATAAAGACAAGAAACACATGGATGACAAGCTTTTTATTGGGTACTCATCTATAACCTCTGTCCCCAATTAACCTTACTTGTTCTTAAAAAGCTGATGCCACCCATCACTGTGACATCACCTTGGCTCAGCCTCATGTGCCTTTTTGTAATTAATAACATATGGCCAAGGCACTCTCAAGTCAAAATCAATTCAAAAGCCAGCCTGGAAAAAAAATGAGACTACTTGAACCCAGATAGCAAGATTTATCTCTAAAGTAGAAATATTTTCAAATTCACTATCATAGAGTTTTGACATAAGGCCACTATAGTTAGTTCGTGTTAAGCCTGGGTTCCCCAACCAGGGTTAGGTAGGCAAGCTAAAC
>BLBF01000004.1:5314009-5337130 GCA_015471245.1 Laticauda colubrina | reverse complement strand
TAATACCCGAAGGAAGCTGAACAGCACACACACACACACATATATATATATATATATATATGCTGTTCAGCTTCCTTCGGGTATTATCCCACGTCATTGTAGTTTTGCTTTTAAAGCTACAACTTTAAAAGCACAACTACAATGACGTGGGATAGTACCCAAAGGAAGCTGAACAGCACACATGTAAGTACCCACGAAAACTTAAAAAAAACATATATCTATACACATTAGTAAACAAAATAGTGATTCAAAATCATTCTAGTACTGGTATAAACCTTGTAAATCTTTCACATTTCTTTTCAATATCGATCAATCTTTGAGAACAATTGAAATGTTTCCCTCTCTTCTTCATTATTACTTAACTGTTACTAAGCATACCATTGGATAGTCATACAGTTTTATCTTATAAATTATTTACTATTAATAAGCAAAATAATTATTCAAATTCATCCTCATAACTGGTATAAATTTCCTCATAAATCTTTCAAATTTCTTTTCAATATTTTATCAATCTTTAGAAACAATTGCAATGTTTCCCTCTCTTCTTCATTATTACATTAATTATAAATAAACATACCATTACATAACAATATAGTTTTATCTCATAGATTATTTATTTATTTCATTTCTAGATTATTTACTTATTTCATTTCTTATTTCATTACAGTATTCTACTGTCAGAACACTATCTTTTGTACCTTTGCAGAATCCTCACTTTTAACTTAATGTAACCATTGTCTCTGTGTTTTCTAGCTGAGCAAATACCTTTAATCCTAGTCCGTTTCCCCTTTTTCTTTATTTCCTGTTTTTATCCCTCATTAGTTCTTTCTCTTTCTATCTTTCCTCCCTTTTTCTCATCCCTTTTTTAAACCCTTCTCTCTCTAATTTTCCCTCTTGTAATTTTCTTTTCTGCTTCTCCTTGCTGTTTTCTGCTTCTCCTTTTCTGCTGCTCCTCTGCTTCTCCTTACTTCTTTTTCAGACTTTTTTTCTTTTTGGCTGTTCCCTTTGATCTCAAGCTCCTTCCCCCTTTTTCCCCCTTATTACCACACTTTGCGTTATTTGATTATTGAAAATGGCTTCTTCTTTGTCCCACCCTTCTTCTTGCTCTTGAAGCTTTTCCTTTTGCTTTTCATAGTTCAGGATCTCCATTTCAAAAATTCAAATACGAAGCCAAAGGATCTTTCTGCCCTTTCTGCATCTTCTTTCTGTTTTTTAAGACTCATCTTCAACTCATCCAGGAATAATGGCAATTTAAACACTTTTGAACAACCACCCAATTGACTTTAAGTAAAAACAGAAAAAGAAAGAAAAACTCAATGCCAAAAACTTTTTTTTTTAATCACCAAATGATCCCAGACTGTTCCTTCTTGTTTCTTTCCTTTACTTTTCCTTTCTGTGGGTTACTGTATCTTTTAATAAGATTTCAGTTACAGTGTATCCTCAGGAGTCTTTTCAAAGTTTCACTGTTAATCCTCTTTATTTTTCCAGCACTCCTTTTTTCAATATTCCAAGTTCCATCCTTTTGCCTCCACTCTTCTCCTTTTTAGGGCTTTAAAATGACCAAGAAAAAATCTTTATTCTCCTTTTGACACCTAGATTTCAGCTTAAGGTTGCCTATTAATGTCAAAATAGATTAATATAAATTTCTTTCCATACCATTTGTCAGTATAAAGGTTTTAAAAAGGGTTTTTAACCTCCTTTTCTCTCTCCTTCACCACTTAAAAATCTTCTTTCAAAAGTATCCCTCTAGGTACTTTTAGATTCAGGGTACCTTGCTTAGATTTCTCTGTTGTTTAGCCCAGTCTGTCCTGCTTTCCTCTTTGTCTTCCTCCTGCACAATCTTATCCAGCCGGGTTCTTCTTTGAGGTGGTCATTTCTGACCACTGCTGTAACCGCCTTCGGGGAAGGGAGTTTAGACCAGCCAGGGAGGAGAGATGTAGCTCCCCTCCACTCGGCTAGCAATCTCACCCCTCTTCACCACCTCTACGTGGTGGCTTCATCCCTGAATGCAAAGGATCGGGGCGCTCCAGCGGCAAGCACAGATTGAAACCACGCATGATCACGGATTTCGGTCTGTCGCTGAAGAGACCCAAACTGGAAGTCCATGGTGTTGCTTCAGTATAAAAGTTAGCAACAAGTTGGTTTCAGGGAAAATGCAAAGGACTCATATTCCATCTGTCATTAGATCCAATTTGTTTCTGGACAATATACCTAATCTTAAAGCCCTCCATAGTTTAGCTCCAGGCTGTTTGTGGGAACTCTTTTATATGAACCTTCACACTTAATGAGATCATCTGAAGAAATTTACCAGTCACTATGAACCTTTTCTGATGATGTCCTAATGCATTGGAAAGTATACTCTGCAAAGTTCAGGTCTAATGTTTTAATTAACGTTTTAAAAACCTTAGAGCAAATCATCTTCAGTAGAAGTCTATTTATTGCTAGTGTTTTAATGATTACTTTTAACCATTAATTTGCTGTTTTTATTTTTCTTACCAGCTACTTGACCATTTTTAATATCTTGTTTCTGTGGGGTCTTTTTTTTGTAAATTGCCAGGACACACCTGTAGTCAGTGATATATCAACTTAAATAAATAAATCTCTGCCTCAAAACAAGTACAAGGAGAATATTCCAATATTTTATTGCAGTGAAACTCTTAAATGAGTCTTGGCAATGCCCGCTAAAGAATCAACCATCTCTGTTGTTTTCATATTATTTCACAAAAAATGAAGTGGTTGCAGACAATTGATACTTTCATATAATAGCCAATTAATCTTTTTTAAAAAATTGAATTTCAAAACAAGTAGGACCTCAAATCATACATTCAGATCAAATCCTGCCCTCTTCAAAATTCAGCCTCCAATGAAAATTGAATTAGGGCAGATTTGCCCAGACTTAAGACTGTAGATATTGATTGTGCCAAGATAGATTTTTCAATTTGTATCTTCTTGCTCCAATCCCTCCCTCTCCTTGACCAATTATGATTTCCTCTTCACTTAGCATTCTGTAATGTTTACTGTGGTCTTTCTGAATGAATCAAAAGACCACTGGCAGTGGCTTATGGTTATCCACACTGTTGCTGGGATATCAGGAATATATATAAACCAAGAGGAACAATGTTTAACTGTGCAACTGCTAGAAAACGTTAAGCCATGTGATATGAGGTCACAACAGGTTATAAAGTAATATTAATGTAAATGATTCAAACCCATATATACTTTAAAAAGCAATCTATCAGAAAGCCTACCAAATTAGAAAATTTACCAACCGGTGCACACAATGAAAGGGACAAGATGTTTAGCAATTTGCAGATTCCAAGATGTAAGTGGCTTTAACTTTTTAGTGACTACTAAACATAACATAGTATGCCATCAAGGGTATCACCAATTTCTCTCTGGACCAGATGGCAACATGCCTCTCACCATCTGGAAAAGCTCAGCTGGATAATGCTGGGAAGATCTGCTAGAGGTGATAAAGAAATGTTTTACCACTTATTTCCAAAGAAGGGCTCAGCAATACATCTTGAAGGGAACTATAGCTATTGCTATGGCGACCAAACCTCGCCATCCTGTTTCTTTTGCTTCCTGCTGCATTTGATCTCCCCTTTTGCGCTGCTGCCTTGATGCCACAGACCTCGCAATGAGTTGTCACAACAGACTCTAAGAGTGGGTGGTAAATCAAGACAAAAACTTCAGAAGAATTAACACCTTGAACTGTTTGGTGTGGTTCTTTGTTTCTCTGGGCTTGTTCCCTATTTTAGCTCAGGTCTCCAGATATGAGGTCATGCTTAATTTATAATGCAAAGAGTTATAATGCACGTCAGTCCCATAATTTAGGTTAATCTCAATGCTTAGTGGCATAATTAATCTAATTTTATTTCAAGGTTAACAATATGAATATTGGATTGGAGAAGGGAATTAATGGGGAGAAATAGAAATAGCATTACTAAATTTTATCAAGAGAATCCAAGCTGATGGCAATGATTGCCAGGGTAAAGCAGCAAACTCGAACCTCTACCACCATTTCTGGGACATTGATATCAAAGCATCTATTTGAAAATAAAATACACCAAGAATGTCATTGTGATGAAATCCAATTATGTTTAATTTCTCAAGATTATATTTATTTTTATGCCCCCATTTAAAATCAAGTTTACCCAGGCTGGATTAGAATAATTAAAATCGGATAATTTTTGAATAATAATGAAAACATGCCATAAATACATTAATTAAAGTGCTCCCCCAAAAAGCAGTAAAAGCAGCAGACAACTTGGTGAAAATGTCCTATGTACGGTAGCATAGAAAATTAGCAAAAAAATCCTACTCTTAAGAGAATAAAACATTTTTATTTTCTCAAGTGTGCTGGAAAGGCTATTTTTTGGTGAAGTATTCAATGGGGAAAATATTCAAGAATCAAGCGGTCAACAGCTAAAAGCTTTATCTTAAATAATCCTTCAGTGCACCTCACAGATTTATAGCAAGTTAAACAAAAATGATATTTTAATACAAACAGACTGTTGCTCAGTGAGACATTCAGCTACTGTGATCCATAGTTATGGAAACTTCAGATAACTACATAGTATCCTACATATGAACCAATAATGAACTGTTCATTATTGATTTTTGCTGTCAGTAAAGATAATAAGAAACTGGCATAGTTCATATTCCCCAAATCCACTCAGTATTTTGTAATCACTGTGATTTCCAGAACTTTCTCAAAGGAATTCCCATATATGACTTTGCAGTGATTAAAATTACAGGCTAATGAAGCATCAGTTGCTGTAGTATGACTTATCCGAAAAATAAGCCCTAGCATGTTTTATACATTTGCAACTGTTAAAAGCCCTAGCCCCCCCCCCCCAAAAAAATAACCCCTACTTAACAGCCTGCGCAGTCGGCCACACACCCATTTCATCTGGTTGCTCATGGTGCTATGGCTACATGGGGATGTGGGGGGGGGGGTGGAGCAGCCCCATGCACTCTGCACCAGCTTACCCCAGGACCCCCACAGCCAGGCCTACAGCTCATGGTGATAGCATGAGCTACATGCTACATCATGTGTAGCAGGACCCTGTGTGGCCATTGGCCCACTTCTTCTGTTTGCTCGTGGCTGCAACTGAGCAGGAGGCTGAGTGGTGTGTTGGAGCCATGGCCATGAGGTGAGACAGGTGTTGGGGCATGGATGGCCTGGCTGCAGGGGCCCTGAGGTAAGCTGGTGCAGGGCATATGGAGCAGTTCCACCCCGCTCTGCCTTGTGGCCACAGGACCAGCACATTGCTCGGCCACCTGCTCCATTGTAGACGTGAACAAGCAGAAAAACTAGGCCAGTGGCCAGGGTCCTGCTGGATGGGGCTACTGGAGCTGCCACTGCAAGGCAAGGCAGGTGTTAGGGCATTGATGGCCTAGCTGTGGGGGCCCTGAAGTAAGCCAATGTGGAGCACATAGGACAGCTTCACCAACTCACACTTCATGGCTGCAGCATACGCGCATCACTCATCTTCCTGCTGGAGCTGCCATCACAAGGCAAACAGATGTCAGGGCATCCGTGGCCTTGCTGTGGGGGCCCTGAAGTAAGCCATCATGGTGCACATGGAGCAGCTTCACCCCCCTGCCTCACAGTGATGACACTGGCATGCCATGTGGCCTCCTGTCCCACCATGAGCAAGCAGAAGAAGTGGGTCTCCCATACATAGAAAAAAAATTAAACAACCATTGAAAGTAAATCCCTGTGCTTATTTTGGGGCCCAAAAGAAAATAAGACCTGTTCTTATTTTCAAGGAAACACAGGTAGTTAGTACATCAGTTTATATAAATAAAAATACTCCGTCTATAAAAGCATTCTTCTGTATGCCCTTAATGACAAAGGTAGATACAAAAGCATCTTCAAAGAATGACCAGATCTCACACAAAGCAGTTTCACCCAATTCAGAAAGTATTTCCAGAATGGTATTAGGTGAATTCACTGTGTCTTCAGCCTAGATCACCCTACAAGGCAACCGAGAATCTAAACAATCCACTCCAGAAGGAGTGTTTGTATCTGTTCAGTCACTACTCTTTGAGCACCTTCTCAACAAGAACCATTGGCCATGAGATTAAAATTATTCAGATCTGAATCTTATGGTTTTTTTTTCAAGACATCTCACAAAAGGCTCTTTTTATGTTGCCAAGCCCCCTTGCCTTTAACCATGACACAATGATTCCTTGCACAAGCATGACACTGTTTTCATCTTCTCCCTAGCCCATGATTAAGATAGGTTCAGTGCATCCCTAGTGGTACCACAATTTAACCTTATTTATATGAAAATCTCAAAAGTATGTAAAATTAATGTGGAGTGAATTTAATTAGACATAAACAGAGAAGTGTTTATGGGATGAGTAGAAGGTATCTTTCCCCTTTTCCAGTCCCAGCCAGAGATTGCACCAACCCAGACTTTTTAAAGGATTCATAAGATATGCTCAAGAACAACAAACCACTCTGCAGCAATTTAACCAGGAAACAACAGGACCAACCCCATTTCCTCTGCTATTTTTGCCACCAGAACACAACACAGAGAAATTCAGACATTTATAAAGATGACTGTATAGAAAAAGGAAAAGAAGAAAAGTGAAGTCCTAAATAAAAATACTCTCCCCAAAGAGCCACTGTCAGAATTCTTTTTTATTCATATTTTTGCATGCTTTATTCAACTTGTTTTTGACAAATAAGAGGACTTATTTCTGTCAAATGGTGGCAGTGTGTGTGTGTGTGTGTTTCTGTATAAAAAAATCATTTCTAACAGAAGTAGCTGACAGCAACTTGATGAAAGATCTATCCTTCTACTATGCTGTGATTGGTGGATGTTTTTCACACTGTCTAGTGACAAACTAAAGGTCTACTGAACCAGTCACTTTCTTATCACACATTGCACACTATTCGACAATGATTTGGAATAAAGATAGGATAAGGACTGGCACTAAGGACAGCAAAATTCATGCAAATATTGGTGGGTTTTTTTGCCAACTCAAGGATAGGTCAATAACTCTTTAATTGTATAGTGAGAAAAGGCACTGAGGATAGCAATATACCTTTTTATAATGAGTAATTTGATGGTCTCAGATGAGCATTTCATTCCTACAAGAGGTAATCAATCTAATGGGTAAGGTCAAAGAGGCAAATCAAACTCTTCCAAATCCATATGTCTTAAGACATCAAATCCATGTAAGAGAATTTGACTAAAAAAATGGCCTTTAATTTAATTTGGCTATTTAATGATCAAAATGGCAATCTAGGTCATAATTAAAATGATGACATTTGTTTCAAACTGTCTAACGAATGCAATATCAAGGCTTCTGTGGGATTTGCTGGGTCAGATCTTCAAAGATCCCAAAAAAACAAAGATCCCAAAAAATCCCCAAAGCACCATGGGTGAACTGAAGATACAGTAGGAAAGGAGAATAGTTACTTTTTTGCCTTTATTATAGCAAAAAGGTACCCTTCATAATGCACTCTTAATCAAGCCTGAGATTAGTTCTCCTCTTCCCATATCCTTGTCATCTACCAGTTTGCTCCATTGCCTGCAGCTGTGGTTATATCAAGAGGCTGAATGAGCTCTGCACATAAGGAGAGAAAGTTCAGGAGGCATTCTGTCACCTGTTCAGTTTATCTCCGTATTCCAGAGGGCAATATAAGGTCTTTGACAAGGACATCTCCCATACTAGCCAGAAAATCCCTTAAAGGTCTCTAGAACCCATTGGAATCCATTCGCTCCTTGTGGTAGATAATGCTACACCCCAGCCACATATTACAATGAACCACCAACAAAGTTGTTTCAACTGAAAAAAAATATAAGAAAGATAAAATAAAAATATGATAAAGGAATCTCTTAGATTTGGGAAGAAGAAATGATAAATGTAAAAGCAACTACTGTGTTATAATTGTAAAGAAATTAATTGGATATGTATAGATTTTCCATCCAACTTCAACATCAACATATTTTCTTTTTATCTCATTTTCAACATTTTCCCTTACTGAGCCTCAATTGCAGATATCTCAGTTGAATACCCACTGGCTCTTGGATTGCAAGGTTAGGGCCTGCCAAGCTTGTTTCACCAAATCAAAGTTTGACTTCTCTGAGCAGCCCATAACAGTGATCATGAATCAAGTTCCTCTTCACATCTACTGAAAGTATGAAGTCAGGAATACATGGATGTCGGGGTATTGTGGGCATATGTCTGTGTCACCACTTACCTACTGTGTTTCTCACAAAATAAGGCCGGGCCTTATTTTTTTTGACCCCTGAAAAAATGGCTAGACCGTTTTTTGGAGGGTGACTTAATTCCCCCCCCCCCTTGCATTCTTGGGTGGGTGGGTGGTGACGGCTTGGATGTTGACCTCAGCGTTGGTGGGGCACTTCATATCAGGAAACCTTCCACCACTGTTGCTTTTCCTTCTCCCCATGCTGCCGCAGTGTTTAGAGAAATGCCGCGGGCATTTGGCGCAGCCACGCATGGCCAGCCAGGGCTACTCCCTGCAACCAGAGCCCGGCGGAGACACTCGACTTCAGGAGCTCCTGCCACCATCTTTCCTTAGCCTTCGAAAGCAAAGCTAATTCTTTTAAAAATGATGCCCTACTACCGGTACGACAAAGCCTCCTCTGCCCGAGAGGGCATCCCAACCCCACATGGGGAGGCGAATCTCCCACGGCCACAGCACAGGATCAGCCCACCCCGGGAGAAGCACCCAGACGCCATCCCTGCCGGCGCCGGGCAGAGAGTGAAGAGCTTCACCTGGAGCACCCAGTGCAGCTGATAGGCGGGACCTCCTGCCTGGTGGTGGAGCTCTCACCAAGGCAATGAGCATCTTTCCGCCGTGCCCTCTGCTCATCCTGCCAGGGCTGAGCCAGAGCCGTGTGGGCTGGGCAGAGCCAGGAAAGTGAGCTGTGGGTGCGTGCCCATCTGCCAAGCAAAAGAGCCAGGCCGACCCAAGCTTGGCTTCCTTCCCAAGTCCCTCCAGCCCAAACCCGAAAGGGCTACCAGGAGAGGCTGCCCGAGGCAGTGATAGCACCCACCCATCTGTGGACAGGGAGGCTTGGCAGGCAGGTGCACACCAACGGCTCACTTTCTGGGCTCTGCCCAGCCTGCACGGCTCTGGCACGGCCCTGGTGGGATGAGCGGAGGGCCCGGTGGGGAGATGCTCGCTGCCTTGGCGAGAGCTCCACCACCAGGCAGGAGGGCCTGCCTGTCAGCTGCGCTGGGCACCCCAGGCGAAATTCTTCACACTCTGCCTGGCACCAGGCAGGGATGGCATCTGGGCGCTTCTCCCAGGGTGGGCTGATCCTGCGCTGCAGCCCTGGGAGATTTGCCTCCCCACGTGGGGTTGGGCTACCCTCTCGGGCCGGGGAGTCTTTATCATACCGGTAGTAGGGCATCGTTTTTAAAAGAATTGGCTTTGCCTTCGAAGGCGAAGGGAAGGCAGTGACAGGAGCGCCTGAAGCTGAGTGTCTCTGCAGGACTCCAGTTGCAGGGAGGATCCCTGGCTGGCCGCATGTGTCTGTGCCAAATGCCGCGGCGTTGCTCTAAATGCCGCAGCAGCATTGGGAGAAGGGAAAGCAATGGTGGCAGAAGGTCTCCCGATACGAAGTGCTCCACCAATGCCAAAGCCAACGCAGGCAGCACCATATCCAGGTATGCAACAAAAGTACTTCCTAACGGCAACCCCCCCACCATTTCCCCCCATTTCACATGTTTAATATAGGCCTTAATTTGAGGGGAGGGGCTTAATTTGATTTTATGCCTATAAAACATGCTGGGACTTCCTATTGGGGGAGGCCATATTGTTGGAGAAACACAGTGTGCCCTATGTGAAACTTCTCATGAAATCAGGCAAACACATGAATGTGTGTAAAACCATTACCAGTAAATCAGTTTATATAAAATTTAAATTTGAAACCCAGAGTATAATTTAGGTGAGAAGAGAGATGGGAATTGGAGGATAATATGAGAAATGGAGGCTTATTTGTATATAATCCTTTATAGTAACTGGCATGGATATAGCAAATTCTTTTTCTACATAAGCCTTTCCAGTAAACTGTTTCTTAAGAGGGAAGAAATGACTATGAATTTGGTTCTAAGATCAAGAAGACACTGACATTTCAGAGCTGAAAATATTAGGCTACTACACAGTTTTATCCAATGAAAGCCTTTCAGTCAAACGCATCTGTTAAGACAACCTTTAATCCATATGAATCCTGAAATGAAAATTGACCTTAATAATGACAGGTGGATGAATGTGGAATGAGGAAGAAACATTGACAGTAATCCAGTCATATTCATTTTAGTAAAAAGAATTCTCTTTTGGAAGTTTTGAAGTGAGACTAAATTTGTTTTCTCAAAATTCTCCAAATACATAAACATGCTTTTCCCCCCTCCTAGCCTGCTATGCATGTTTTGCATGAAAGTCTGCTTTCTCATGTAGGCCTCTCACATGGGAATGCATTTGACTGTTTGCCTGTTGCACAAGAGTGAAATATGGACCTTATTTATTTAGATGGAGAGCATTATAAACAGGACTGTAGATAACAAATCTGCAAAGTTTCAGGATGCCAGAAATGGCTCTTGAGAAAATGTCTCATTTGGGGGAAGGCATGAAAATGGCATTTATCATGGATGAATATTTAGACAACATTCTTAATTTTTTCAGGCATACTAGAAGATTAGCTCATGACTTCTCTCTGGCATAAAATATTGGCTTTCTGATCTGCATAATTGTAATTGTATTTGTTGGCATATTTCATTGGACAAATATTGGGAACTTTAGAATTGGACACTGAGCAGCATTGTTTTTAATATTCTGTGTATATTTATATGATCAACAGTCTGGTTTCCTCATCCTGCTCCCCAACTCTGTGAGTATTTAAGTTGAGAAGCTGCTTTTCATCCTGACCTCTTGTCAACAAGGCCAAGATGGTGTGACAGCTGGCATTTTCATAGTGTTTGAGAAATGCCAGTTACTGGTAAAAGTAAGAGCAATGCAGCTATTGCAAGTATCCTCAGCACATTTATGAAATTCTGCAGCAGACTTTTTTTTTAAAAAAAAAGATGCATAGAGATATGCTTAGGATTTGCTCATTGATATTCCACAGATCCTCTCCCCCCACCTACAAAAAAAAAAGTTTTTCTTATGCCGTGGGCAGCAATCAGTGGGAGGTATACAATCATATCAGAAAGCTTGTGTGGTCAAAACGACAGAGATATGGAATCTCTTAATAACTTAGCTGAAAAATATGGGGCTACACTGTAAGGATTGTTATATGATAATTTGCCTCATAGTTGCATCCTCTAGGTGAATAAATTCTTAAGTATTTGGGGACCTATTCAAATTGAGGTTTTGAGTGCTTTGCAACTATTACTTGTAGCCTTTCATTAATATTATCTGTACTTAGAATCTAAGATATCTTACAAACTGTGTATTTCTTAATTTATGGAAAGCATAATTAATCTCCAGTGAAGGCTTTCAGCTGTGTAAAGCTGTATGTTCTATTTTTAATGTCCTATTTTTTTCCCTTTAAGGGGCTCTCAAGTAATTCACAATTAAATAATATAGTGAAATTTTTAACATTAAAACAAACTTATAAAATAACTGGCAAGTATAATCCATTAAAATAAAACAAACTATTATAGAATGCCTATCATAAATGAAGAACAAGAGAATAGCTGAATCAAACACATTAATGATAAAACTGTTTTAATGATCCTTTTGGAAGCTCCTGAAATAGAATCTGTTGTTGCAAATCTTATAAAAGGATGCCACTAAACATTGAATTCAAAAGTTTCTCTAAGCTTCTGTTTTCTTGTCAAGTTTTCTACAAATGCTTCTCTCCATAAAATCACAGAGCAGAATTGTTTGTACACTTATCGTTAATGTTACGCTTACCTTAAATTTCACAATTCAGAGCACTCCCTCCACAATAAAAATTGGATATAAGAACTCAATATTGAAGTTCACAAATTCACAGAAAGAGTGACTGCAGCCATGAAATACAGAGATTGGGGAAAATACTATGACAGATCTCAAAATAATACCGAAATGCAGAGATGTCACACTGATAAAGGAACATGTTGTCAAAACCAAGATTTTCCCAGTTGTGCTATCGGAAAGCCAAGAAAGCTGTGGTATCAGAAAGGCTTAATCAAGACCAAGTAATGCCTTTGAATTGGGTTAGAAAAATGGCTGAGAATATCTTGGACTGTAAGAAGGACTAATCATTTGATTCTAGTTGAAATCATAAAACTACTAGAAAAAGTACTAATAATGAAATTCAAGCTAGATATTTTGTGTTTATCATGAGAAGGCAAGACACAAGCCTCATAAAAAAACTAATGTTTGTGCATGTCCTTTAAGTCAGTATTGACTCATGACAATTACCTGTGTTAACTAAAAGCCTGGCTAATTCACTGAACCAAGCCAAAAAACACACTGAGTCTGGGAAGGCTTTAAAAGCTCTTTATTTCTGCACAGGAGCAAGAGTCCTTGATTTCTTAACCAAGAGGGACAGTTTAGTATTATTTGTGCATAACTTTCATACCGTTTTAAAACAATGAAAATTATTCATTAGTTAATGCAAACTCACAAATCTAACATTTGTGTCCAAGCTTTGTCTATCCCATTATATTCTTAGCATATAACATGTTTTCTTCATTATAATACTGAAGGATGGGTTTTTAATATTATAATGAAGCAAAAAGTGTAAAAGTTCACAAAAAGTTCACATCTTTGGAGTAAACTAGTTTGTTCTGGTTGTTGCATTCCTTCTCTTATCTTACAGGTGTGCAGGCAAGTATTTATAAACCCTTCCTTGCCCTTTTTTGAAGACCAGAAATACTGCTACTCTTGAATTGGTCCCTGTAGTTTTCTTAGGAAGATTTTCAGAAGTGGTTGGTTTCTCATTGCCTCTACCAAGGTCTCAGAAAGAGAGACTGGCCAAAATCATGTAGCTAGCTTCATATCTCAGACAAGACTAGAACTCTTTTGGCTTGTGATTTCTAGCCTGGCATACACCAAACTGGCTCTGTAAAAATCACTCAATCAAAAATAGCCTGACAAAAGTTCATGTAGTTATAATCAATCAATGATGACCCAAACATATGCTTTCAAGAACTCAAAGAAATTCAAGTTGAAATTCTGACAAAATAATGCTCATTGAACCATGAAAAGTCAAAAGCAACTGAGCTACTGAGGAACTTGCAATCCAATAATCAAAGTGTTCCAAGGTTTTTTTTAGAAAGTCAAAAAAGTTGCCTAATCTTATCCTAGAAGCAACATCATTAATAATGGGATGACTTTGCACAAGATAAAAAAATTTCTGAATGCTTTCTTTGTTTTTCTTCAAGGCCGCATTGCTGTTGTAACTGCTCTTCATTGTTACTTGCATTTTCTATTGAGAGAGTAGAAAAAATGTTCAGTAAGAGAAAAAGATAGGATATTTTCTGTCTTTTATGTTTGCATTAAATGCTTTTTCAGACATTTGAGATGTGAGCAAAGCAACTTGACATTGCCTCTCTCCCATTCTGCTTATAAGAAAATGTGACAAGGTAAACACACAACTGAGTCACAAATTTATATATTTTTAACATTTTTTAAAATTATAAAAGGCCAGAAAATGCCAGACAATCCACTGAAAATGCATTCTTTGGAAATATTTAAATATCAGTTTAAAATATATCTAATATGCTAACTGAAATTATTAAATTAAATTTATGTTGTGGTTTATTATATATTATTTACTACCATAACTTGGAAGAGGGAGATCAGCCCACACTTATAATCAGTCTTAGTCCAACATCTTAATTATACCTCATTGACTTTGAAATTCTAGTTTAAAAATTAATACAATGCATTACTAATGTTAAGTCTTCAGAGTTTCCTGAACCATGAGAAGGGTGGCAAATAAATTTGATGAATAAATGAATGAATGAATGATTCAAAAGTCCTAATTTTAAAAAGTATGGTGTAGCATGAAAAGTAAACCCTCTGAAATGATTGCATTCAGCACACAAATATCACAAGACAAATTTATTTATTGGGATCTCCACTTCACACCTGCCCCATTTTTTGTTCTCCAAAACAGATTTAATTAAGAAAATAGTCCATGACTACACATTTCAGCATTTTAAAAATTGTTCTATTATTTATTACCCTTTCTCTAAATCCAAGACTTCTACCACAACACAGCTTTCAAATGTATTAATTGCAGTAGCAAATTGAACTCTTTATATTCCTTCTTATCAGTTGATTCTTGAAAGGAACTATGTGTAATTATTCAGACAGTAAATTATTAGGAGGAATATAGAAAGAAAGTCAATTGTCAGCCACAATCACTTTGGAGAACAGAAATTACATGAGTTTCTGGAAATTATTAAGACTGAAAATGGACACTACAAAACTGCCAAAATGAATTGTTGCCACTGTCACGGTGAAGCCAGTTATGGAATTTTCTAAAAGTTCTTGAAAAAGCCCTCTCAGTTGTTCATATTTAATAGAATATGGCTGCCAAATGCACCTGCAAACTGAATTCGTCATTGATTTGGGACATGACATAATAAAAGCAATATTGTTAAAGTCTACTACTACCCAACTTAGGGATGATACTTCTCAAAAACAAATTGGAGATAATCTAAAGTAGCATGAAATAATAGTGATGGGAATTTTGTTATTTAATTATATATCTATTGGGAATGAAATATTTAAGGACGACTCTCTCTAGGAAATGCCAAATTTTTCTTCATGGGCAATCTGCAGAGAGGAATAACAGCCTGTTTCAGAAAACTCATAATCTCATTTTTCGAAGTTCTTTATTAAAATAGAGCCAGTATAGAGGCCTTATATAAACTGAATTATGGGACTAGAGTATTGTCATGATTCTACTCATTTTGCAACTGATGCCTATTCTTGCTTTGCAGTGTTTTCAGACAAGAAACACTTGCAATGACTGATACATACACTTCCTAGTAGGAAGCAATTGCTGTCTTATTTTTTTTTTTAATGCCTTCAGAAGACTTTTGTTGCAGAAATAATTTGTCAGCAGCTTGTTTACAAAAAACAAAACAGTAGGAATAAATACAAATTTGTAGTATTTTTTTATCTCTGTTCTAAATATCAAAATATTTACCTACTACTACTCTCTCTATAAATCTCACGAAGGCTTCAGAAGATGAAGAAATTGATGTTTAGCCTAGTGCCAGACTTTGCAGGTTCCCTAGTTTTAGTGAAAAAAACCTGCAGTCTTAAAACTTGGATTTCTTGCAGTCATTCTTGATAATAAAGATGGACTGTGGTCTGAATCAATAAAAAATGTTTCTCATGCTGCTGGACCCGCTTCCCAAGAAAACATATGGAGCTGTTAGTTTAATTAAAAAGACATCTGTATCTCAGTCTTGGAATGTGGCAGTGAACAAGGCACACACAGAACTCCTTCTTTGAAGTTCTACAAAATACCCCATAACATTCTGATTAGTAAGCCGGTTAAATGTGGATTGAAAGACATATTTATTATATGCAGGCACAGCTGGCTTGAAAAGTGTATTCAAAGAGAGCTCATCAGTATGGATGAATTATCAAATGTGTGCTGCAAGGGTCAGCTTGGTGTCTTTCAGTATTTTTATTAATGACTTGAATGCAGTGATAGAGGAAATTCTTCTAAGATTGGTGTATAACATTTATTTGGATGGAGTAGCTAATATCTGGCAAGACAGAAATAAACTTCAACATGGGTTTGGTAGTTTAGAGAACTGAAATGAACAGAATGAAATTTAGCAGACACAACTTACAATATTTTTACTTAAGAAACAGAAATAAAATAGCAGATTAGGGTGGATGTATCTGACTTGATGATAGTACTTGTGAAAAGGAACATGGGCTGCTGAGTGGCAGTCAGCAGTGTGACCTGGGAAAAAAAATGTCAAAAGTTAAATTTAAGACTGAATTAATAAAAGTTTCAAAATTGAAGAAAGTAATAATTTCCAGTTTATTCTATATTGGTTAAATCCATCCTTAAACATTGTGTAAAATAGAAACTACCTCCTTTAAACAATGTATTTGTTCAAAATCTAAAAGTAAAAAATATTGATGTTATGAATGCAATGTGATTTATTTGAATAAAGTTTTCTTGAATATAAATTATGTCAGCCTTCTCTTAATTTATAAATGGTAGCTTTAAATAAATTGAACTTCAACTCTTGCCATCTTCAGGCAGCAAAGTAAAGAATGAAATTTGGTGACTTTTTGGTGTGCTATCAATTCTTATAATAATATAACTTAGTGTGGGAATTCTATTAAAAAAAAACCTATCTGTTGATAATACCAACAATTACAAGCAGCCCAAAATCATGGTTTGGTACAAAATGCATAGAAGCTTGAAAAAGGGCTAATATAACCTACAAAAAGCCAGCAGTCTAATGACAATAGCACACAACCTACTTAGCCAGAAGCAATGCTATTAACAGCTAATTAAGCAAAATAAAAACGAGATAAAAGCAGTTATGGCTTTCCCTAATCCCAATGTTACAATAAAGAACCCAATCCTTTTTTTGGTGCATCATGACAGGGCACCCGAGTAATGGTCCATCTCAAGATCTACCTATTGAGAGAAGTCTGGGAAAAACCTTTCAACAAACTCTGTAGAGGTGGCTCAGCATGGTTCATCAACGCTGAGATAACTAAAAATAAAGCAGTATGATGTGTGTCCCTTTTTACAGCCATCAACAAATATGGATGCATTTCAACAACTGGAAACTAGCTTATCCTTATGTCAATGTATGTCAATCCCTATATTAAAAGAGTAAAACTGACTCTGCCGAACCCATTAGCTTCTTCAATATTTTCAGTAAACTCTATGGGAGAGACCTGCAATTAAAATTTGGAAACAGGCTGAAACAGGAAGATCTGCTTGCAGAATAAGCTGTCCATGACTGATCAGCACAGCATAATTCAACATATGTTTGACAAATTCGCTTTGTAGAATATGTATCTCTTTCCTCTCAACTTTTACTGATCTTAAAGCAGCACTGAATTCCATCTCCCAGACTAAATTGGACTGGCTGAAAAATAATTTGGACTTAATATCATGCCAGTGCTATTTGGCATAATAGAGGTTATTCAATATCCCAGTCAGGGCTCAAAAAGCAGTACTAGGCCTAAGTCACCCTACCAGCTTCTAAGGGCAGGCAAAAAAGTGGTTTTCACCCATGCTTATTTATTTATTTAAGAAAATTTATATGGTGTCCAACTCGCTCTTGGTGACTCCGGGTGGCTTACAAGGAATACTGCAATACAAAAATAATAACTCCCCCCACCCTAATAAATTCCATATCTCCCCAGACCCATTGGCAGAACCATGTCTTCAAGGCTTTGTGAAAGAGTGTCAAAGTGAGGGCCACGTTGTATCTCTGTAGGGATGATGTTCCACTGGGGGGAAACCACCACAGAGAAGGCACTTTTTTTTAGTATGCTAGCTAGATTTCCTTGGAAGAGGGAACCCATAGCATTCCCTGCCTCACTTCTCTAGTGGGTTGTGTAGATATGACTTGTATAAAGTAGTTCTTCAGATAATCTTGTCCCAAGTCATGTAGGGTTTTCAAGATGACAACCAGCACTTTGAATTGGGGCAGGAAGCAAATTAGCAGCCAATTCATCTCCTGCAGGAGAGGTGACACATGTGCAAAGCTCGGCTTGCCTCAAACCATGTGGGCTGCCATTTACCAGTATCTTACCAATTATACCACATTGGCTGATATTCATGATTCCCATTGTCATCCTCTTCAGCAATGATCCTAGGTGCCATGCAGGGTTCCATCACTTGTGGCTTTAACACATGAACAACTAAATATAACTGTTATTCATTTGAAAAATTGCATAGGTGTGTTAAATAGTTTCAACAGCATTGTATGTTTGCTGAGGGAAGGTCGTAGACCAGATCACAAGGTTCTTTGGAGTAGCACTGACAGTCAGGAAAACTTTACCCTCAGATCTTGATCCCCTCATTGTACTTCCACTTGCATAACTGTGGTTGTAGATGGGCTTTGGAAATTTCGTAGTGGTGACTGGGATTGCCTATGTTTCTTCTTTTATGTTTTTAAATTTATTTTCGGTGGGAGAGAAAGTTACTTTAATCTGTGGTAGGGATGGGTTTTATGATGTTTTAAGGTTAAGATTGTTTTTGTATGCAACCCAAATCTGGAGGTGTGGATGGCATAAAAATATTGTTAACAATTAAATTAAATATTCATTTTAATACTGACAACATGGCTTTTTTTCACTAACATTATACTGTAGTTACATATGTCTTACAAAATAGACAGCCATCAGTTACCATTTAACCAAAAACTAGATCATTATAAAGAAAAATCATTGCCACTGGTAAAATGTAAAATAGCCACAAACCCACTTTAAACTTTCTTGAGGATATTCATTTTATCACCTTCTAAAAAAGTTAAAGCTCACACAGTAAGATGAAATCCAAACATAATGTATATATATTTAATGAAAAAATAATCTCTCATCTCATATAGTTCATTTAAAGCTTTGGTATACAATGTCACTGTAAAATAATTTTTACCAAATATACATCATAAATCTATTCTGTGGAGCTCATTTCTCTGGAGATGCTAGCACTGAATGTAATTTACTTTCTTATTGCTCTACCTGGTACTTATCATGGCTAACGCAATTGAGCCTGTAACCCTAGACAAATTTAAAGGTGTAAATCTCTCGTGTGGTCTATTAAAATATCTGCATCTCGCTAAACAATATTGCATATTTATATAAATACATATTTAAATACATATTTAAGCAGTTATATAGAGATGTTAAATAGTGCATGTCTACATCTCTTATAAAAAAGATTACAAAATAATTTTCATTAAATCATTGAGAAGCTCTGCAATTTAAATGAAAATATTCAAAAGCTCTCTTTGTAACAATGCAGCACTTAGATTGGGTCCATCTGGATTAGTAATTACTTCTCTGCAGTTATGTTTCATATTGCTGCATTTGCAGGAACTTTTAATGTATTATATTAAAGGCACAACTTGATTTTCTATTTTCTATCTATTTTCTCATAACTGTTTTTAAGTTTTTATAAACATTAACCCATATACCTTAATTGCAGTACTGCAGTTGGTATAATACACACCATTTGTGACATTATAAGCTATTTAGTCTATAATAATTGAGTAGCCTTACTGCAATGCTCATAGTTATTTCAGGATGAGATTTATGCTGTTGTATATATGTATGAAATAAATAAGCTTCTAATTGATTTCTTGTACCTTGAAGTAGCAGCTGAGTGACAGGTTGATAGGATCCTAAATTTAGGTGTTTTTTTTCAAAAATTTTATTGATTTTTAAAAAACAAACATATACAAACAAAACACATAACATAAAAACATAAAACATCTTTTTTGAAAGCAGCTTGATCCCGGGTTACATCTCTTCGTACAGACATAAATTCAAGTTCATGTTCACTTTTATATACTATTCCATATCTTATTACCATTCTACATTTTCTATATAGCTTCTCCCCTCTTTTCACCCTCTTAATTCTATTTTATTTATTTCATCTCAATTTAAATCATTATAGTTATATCCTTTGTCTGTCCTGTTTCAACTGTCTATTATCTTTTCTCATTAACACAAAATTTCTCCTGTAATAACTGATTGGAGTATGGTGCCTTTATATCTTTCCCCTAAATTTAACACTTATAATACATAACTTTCATTCGGATTCTGCTTAGTACATTCTTGAAGCTACACACTATATTTTAAAAAAAGAAAAAAATGTAAATATATAATATCATTAAAACAACAATCCATACCAATTAAACACTATCATTGAAATTAATATTCATTTAAATCTTAAACATTTTACACATTCCTTTTCAAATAAGTATCATGCTTCTATGGGAACACTTATAAATTTTGCATAGTTACTTCCCCCCCATTTCACTTATATTTTAAGACATTGTGTAATTAAAATGTTCCCATTCCTTCTTAAATCAGTTCTCTCATATTTCATTTCATTTATTTTGTATAAATAGAAGAGATTTTGAATAAAAAGAAGAGATTTTCACTAAATTACATTGAATATTTTATCCCATTTTATAATCATATGTTGTTCCAAATTTTCTAACATTATTTCTCATACAAATACAACAATACAGTCTTATGTACTTTTACAGAATCTCTTTTTCAGTTATATTTTTACCCATTATCTCTAAATAAGTCCTGTTTCTTTACAGCTTATTTCAAACCTTTATAGCTTCTCTTCCCTTTCTTCCTCCTTTGCTTCTCCATTTTACCTTTTTTACCCCCTTGTCTCTTCATCTTCATTTCCCTCTTCTATATTCCTCTTTTCTATTGTTGTAATATTCATTTAAATCTTAAACATTTTATACATTTCCTTTCAAATAGGTATCATGCTTCTATGGGAACACTTAAAATTTTGTGTAGTTACTTCCCCCCCGTTTCACTTATATTTTAAGACATTATGTACTTAAAATGTTCCATTCCTTCTTAATTCAGTTCTCTTATATTTCATTTCATTTATTTTGTTTAAAAAAGAAAAGATTTTCATTAAATTACATTGAATATTTTATCCCATTTTATGATCATATGTTGTTTCAAATTTTCTAATATTATTTCTAATACAAATACAACAATACAGTCTTATGTACTTTTGCAGAATCTCTTTTTCGGTTATATTTTTACCCATTATCTCTAAATAAGTCCTGTTTCTTTACATATTGTTTCAAACCTTTGTAGCTTCTCTTCCCTTCCTTCCACCCTTGCTTCTCCACTCTACCCTTTTTACCCCCTTGTCTCTTCATCTTCATTTCCCTCTTCTGTATTCCTCTTTTCTGTTGCTTTCTAACATTATATCTACTTTTCACCATATTTTCCCTTTTCTGATTGTTTTTTTAGGTCTTAAATTCTCCATTCTCTTTCCCCCCCTTTTCCCTTTCTTCCCCAGATAAAGTTACTTGTTCATTAAAGATGGCTTCTTCTTTGTCCCAATCTTCTTGTTCTTGTAGTTTCTCATAAGTAGAAATTGCCATTTCTAAAAAATGAAAAACGGAGCCAAAAGAGCCATTCCCTTCTTGTTCCTCTTCTTTATATTTTTTTAATTCCATTTTCAATTCATCCACAGTGATACCATTGTAGAAATTTTTTAAACAACCACCCAAATGTTTTTAATCCTTCAAATATAGTTTCCAAGAGTCCAAAAGTTACTAATTAGTCCAAATACACACAAGCTGTTTTGTTTTAACACTTTCTTCTTTTTTCACTTTCTCTTCCTGGGGTTGCAGTTCAGTTACAAAGTTCCAATTAAAATGTATCTTTTGGAAGTCTTGTTCCAAATTAGTTTTAATCTTTTAGATTCCAAGCAGTCTCCTCCAGCCAAATCTTACTCTTATTCTTTTCCTCTCCCTTCCCACTTACAGCAAAGAAAAAAAAAAGTTTTTTCAGTGATCAGAAATCTTTATTATCCCCTTGACTTTAATTTTCCAGTTTAATTACCTGCTGATGCCAAAGTGGGTTTTTCCGATTTATCATTCATTTATCATTCAGAGTGAAAAAAAAAAAACTTTCCCTTTTCACTTTCATTCACTGCCTCTAGATCTTCTTTGGGAATGATGTGTCTTTTTTTTTTTTTAATTTAAATTCCAGGAAATCTTGAATATTGCTTCTTATCCCGGTCAGCCAAAACTTTCACCTCTTAGCTTCCTCCTGCACATTCTTTTCCAGATGAGTGCTTCTTTGTGGTGGCCATTTCTGACCACCGCTCTTACCGCTTTCAGAAAAGGGAGTTGGGGAGAGGAGATGCGGCTCCTCTCAAACCTTGTCGGGTCTCCCCTATATTCATCCACCTCAACGGGGTGGCTTTAGCCCCAAAGCCGGCTTGTTCGGGGCACTCCAGCAGCGAGCGCAAGCAGAAACCGCACACGATCGTGGATTCCTGCTGCCGCCGAAGCCCTGCAAACCGGAAGTCCCTAAATTTAGTTTTTATGTACCAATTTTTAGTAAGAAATAATACAGAAGTATATTGTCAATTAACACTGGTTCTCTATTTATCTTATCTGAAAAAGATCTGAAAACACTCGTCTTTGTACCACTATAACTAAACATTTTATGATATTTTCAAAGTTTCAGTTCTTCATAACCATCCATATGGCAAATTCTCCACAGAATAAGTTTGATGAATACTTGTATAACATAAAACAAAAACACCAGCTTTTTGAAATTATAGAAAGAGGTCTCTCTTTCTGTGTTCTGATCTTATGCATCTATTATTATACATAATTTGTGATAATTTGCATTAATACTATGTTCTCAATGCTAACTTCTTAATTCATTAAAAGTCAACTTCTCAGTTCCTTGGTATATTATTTACAGTTGGAAAGTTATAAACAGTTAGAAGATAGTTGTCCTATAAATGACCTATGAAGGAGATAGCAAATTTAAGGCCGTGTCAAATTTAAGGCCGTGTCACACTGCCCAACGGATGCAAAAAGGACATAACAGAAGAGAAAAATGTTACATCCGTTGTATCCGCGCTCAAAAGGAGCGAAAATTTGCATAATTGGAGCGGACAACATGGACGCGGGGAGGATGCAGGGCGGATGGAAAGTGGATGCGGAACGGAAGCCCAGCGGATGGAAGCGGATGGCGCATCCGCTAGGCTTCCGGGGGGCCTCAGCGAAGCGGACGCAGAACAGAAACAACGGATGCAGAGCGGATGCACAGCGGATGAAGCGGATGCACAACGGAAGCCTAGTGGATGCCTGGCATTAATTGCGCATGCGGGGGGGATGCATTGCGCAAGCCCCCCGGATATAAAGGGAAGCAGCTCGCACATGGCCAGCATTCCGAGGAAAGACCTGCTGCTGGATACCTCGAGTTCTTGCCTGCATGTCTGCCTGCAAGCCTTGCTGCCAGCCTGCCTCCAAGCCTGCCTCCCAGCCTGCCTCCCAGCCTCCTGGGCAGCCTCCCTGCCAGACTTGCTGCCAGCCTGCCTTCCAGCCTCCCTTCCAGCCTTGCTGGCAGCCTGCCTTCCAGCCTCCCTGCCAGCCTTGCTGCCAGCCTGCCTT
>BLBF01000004.1:5281350-5313999 GCA_015471245.1 Laticauda colubrina | reverse complement strand
CCCTGCCAGCCTTGCTGCCAGCCTGCCTTCCAGCCTCCCTGCCAGCCAGTCTGTCTGCCAGCCTTGGTGCCTGCCTTCCTGCTAGGCTTCCTGCCAGGCTTCCTGCCAGCCTTGGTGCCAGCCTTCCTGCCAGCCTTGGTGCCAGCCTTCCTGCCAGCCTTGGTGCCTGCCAGCCTTCCTGCCAGCCTCCCTGCCAGCCAGCAACCCCACAACCATGGGGAAGAAGCAAAAGTCTCAGCAACCTGCCGCCATCCCTGGCAAGAGGGACAGGGCCACCCTCCCGCCCCATGTCCCTGACTCATCTTCTGCTGGGGCTTCTGCTGCTCGCTCTTCTGTTGCTGGAGCTTCTGCTGTAGCTGCTCCTGGCAGTGGTGCTTCTGCTGCGTACTCTGCTGAAGCTGCTCCTGGTCCTGCTGGTCCTGCTGGTCCTGCTCGTTCTGCTCGTGCTCCTGGTCTTGCTGACCCTGCTGCTGGTGCTTACTCTGCTGCTGCTCATCCTGGTCTTGCTGCTGCTGCTGCTGCTGCTGCTGCTGCTGCTGCTGATCCTCCTGCTGCTGCTGCTGCTGCTGCTGCTGCTGATCCTCCTGCTGCTGCTGCTGCTGCTTATGATCCTGCTGGTGATTATGCTGCTGCTGCTGCTGATGATGATGCTGATGATGATGCTGATGATGCTGCTGCTGTTGGTGTGGAGGAGCAGCCCCTACAACCTGGAAGCCCCTCTGATGAGGGCCCATCTGGTCCTGCCAAAGGGAGGAAGAGGTGTATGCAACAACGGGAGAGGAGGCAGTATTACATCGAGGAAGTGCACGAGGATGAGGTGCTGGAGTGGCTGAGAGAGAACGACTATCTGTGGTGGAAGGGACACCGGCTGTACAGGGACACCAAGCGGAAGCAGGCTGCTTGGAGAGAGAGGGCAGAGAGTCTGGGCTACACTTCGGAGGTGCTCCTCGGCTGGTGGAAGCACATGCACACCTGGTACGGGAAGCTGCACCTCAAAAAATCTGGCCAGGCCAGGGTTAAACTGACGGACAGAGAGAACTATGTCATGGCCAAGTGCAGCTTCCTGGAAGGTGAGGTCCGCCACCGAGGAGCACCAGGAGCCCAAATCTCTACCCTCTCTCTCCGGCAGCCTGCTGGGAGCCAGTCCTCTGGCGGCCGAGAGTCAGTCCCTGTCTCCATGCAGGTATCTGTGGAGCGTGCCATGGCGGAGAACCCCCGGGCAGGTGTTGAAAGCGTGGTGGAGAGCGAGGAGGACTCCCTGGTGCGGTGGGAAAAAAGAGACATCGAGTCCACCGCTGCCGAAGCCGCATCCACCCACACCTCCGCCACCACAGTAAGGCAGAGAGCCAACCGCAGGAGGGCCAGAGCCACAAGGTCCTGGTGGAGATCAGGGACACCATCCGCACCAGCATAGGTCTCCTCTCTTAGCTGGTCCCCATCGAATCCTCCTCCTCCAACCGCAAACCCTTCCTCAATTATGTGAACCAGACCCTCAAGGAGATGGCGGATCCCCAGTACCAGGTGGTGAAGGAGAGGATCACCACGCTGCTTAACAACCCTCCAGACCCAGAGGCACCTGCTCCCACCCAGTCCAGGTCTGCTCCTCCACCCCAGGTGATGTCCCTCCCATACCAAGGCTTCCCACACCCCCTCACCTACCAGGGCTACAGCTACCCGGAGGTCCAGCAGCACAGACAGCAGCCCTTACAGATGCAGGCACAGAGTCATCGGGCGACACCACTGCCACCGGTTCCAATGATGCCACCAATGCCAACCTCGACAGTCCTCACCCACCTGCAGAGCAGGCAGCCCCACTACACTGCTCCTTCCTCCATCCCACAGCCAAGCCCGGCCTCAGTACATCAGTCCTCAGTACTGTGGCTGACACCCATGGCATGGAGGAAGGACCTCCCAGCATCACGGGGCTGAGCTAGCTGTCCGACACCTTCCTCAACACACCGTCCCCTGTTGTCCTCTCGGGGCTAGGCACTCCAATAACACCTCAGACCAGCACTGCAGCAGCACCCACCTCCACAGCACCTGCTCCCTAACATCTTAGCCTGGGCACACACCTCCGAGTGACCAAGAGGAGTGCCAGAGACTGGCTGCCTGGATATTTGTGGACTTTATTTGGACACTTGACTTGGGTCATGTTTATTTTACAGCTTGTTATTAATAAAGTTTATCTTTGTTTCACACACTTGCTTCATTAATTTTTTTCTATAAAGTCTGGGTGGAAACTTTTAGAAATGGTTTAGCCTTTGCATGCTTGTGGGATGGGTTAAGATAGCAGTGGGATGGGCAGGGATACCTGTGGGATGGGTTAAGATTGCTGTGGAATGGGAAGGGATATCTGTGGGATGGGTTAAGATAGCTGTGGGATGGGAAGGGATACCTGTGGGATGGGTTAAGATAGCTGTGGGATGGGAAGGGATACCTGTGGGATGGGCAGGGATACCTATGGGATGGGTAATAGCTGTGGGATAGATAAACCTCCAGTGCAAGCATAGTGGGACTGTATGGTCCACCCTCCCAGGTGCCACACCTACGGCTCTTTATTATTAATAATGATATAATCAATCATCCACATATGTCAACATAAACACAACTCTTTATTAAACGCCCTGTTCATTGTAGGCCAACCAAACATACATGGCCCAATCTCATCCGTGTGATGAGACAGGCTGAAGGAAGTATCCATTAAGCATCTACCATCCTGTCTCCACCACCCGCCTTGCCCTGGACAGCCTGTAGTTGAAGATCCTCTCTTCACGGGTGAGGCATCTGGAGGTGTAGGGCTTCATAAGGTAGGTTGTGAGGGAGAAGGCGTCATCCCCCACGATGAAGTAGGGCACATCTTGTGTGTCGTTGGGCAGCGGGTCTGGATCTGGGAAGCCCACCATGAGGTTGCTTTCCAGCCCCTCCTTGAGGTGACTGTCGTTGTATACCTGGGCATCTGAAGATGAGCCGTTGCCTGAAACATCAATGTACATGAACTTGTAGTCAGCATCGACCATGGCGAAGAGGATGATGCTGAAGAAACCCTTGTAGTTCTGATAAGTGGACCCCGACTTGGCTGGAGCTTTGCAGGCCACATGCTTGCCATCGATGGCTCCAACTGTGTGGGGGAAGTTCCACTTCTGATACCACTGCTCTGCAACTTTCTTCCAGCCTTCTTCAGTGGAGGGGCACTGGAGGAGCTCCTCCTTGTATTCTTTGATGATGGCCTGCACCAATTCTCTGACAACAAAGCTGATGGTGCTGGGTGGCATCCTCCAGCTGTACTGCATGCTCCTGTAGGTGGTCCCTGAGGCCAGGTGGTGCAGAGTGAGTGCCACCTTGAGCCCAGGTTCCAGGCTGGGCGGGAAGTTGGTGTTTGTCTTGGTCAACCTGGGTGTCAGGCGCTGCACAACTTCGTCAAACATGGATGGAGGCATCCTCATGAAGTTCTGGAATGCCCGAGGGTCTTCGCTCCTAAGCTCCACCATCAGCTTGTTGTAAAGTACATCCTGCGCTCTTCTGGCGAACCATCTTCGGAGCCAGACTTTTTTTGGATGCCTCCTTTTCTTCCCGTAGTACTGTTCACAGAGACTGTTGATGGTTTCGCAGTGTTGCAGAAGGATGTTGGCTGCCAAAAGGATTTTGTCGCAATCCACGGTGGACATGACTGGATGCTGTGGAAGAGGAAGAGGTAGATGAAGGCTGCAGAGGTCTGCACCGCTGGGCTGCTGGTCTGAAAGTGCGATGCAGATGAGTTGCTCCCCCTTTTTATAGGCAGTATAGGTTTTCCACTAGGCATCCTCTAGGCATCCTCTAGACATCCTTAAAATCCGAGATAGGTCCCCTCTGCGAACGTTTTTTCCGCTTTAAACGCTTTGTTTCCGTGCTGCATCCATTCTGCATCCGTTCTGCATCCGTTCCACGTCCGTTCCGCTTCCTCCCTGCGTCCGGGCGGATGCGAGTTGCGCGGATGTGTAGCGGATGCGTAGCGGATGCGTAGCGGATGCAGAACGGATGAACTGGATACATTTTCCGCGCAAAAGTTTTAAGCAGCCTAAAACTTTTGGAGCAGATGAAACGTCCATAAATGGATGCTGGACGGATAGAGAGGAAGCCAAACGGAGGCAGTGAGTACATCGCGTTTTCGAACGGATGGCAAGCTTTTTTGTCCTTTTTTTTACTTCCTCTTTGCATCCGTTGGTGCAGTGTGACAGGGGCTTTAAGACCCATGAATAGAACAATAAATATTAATCTTCTGTAAGTGTAATGTAGCCATCTAGACTAATGGTAATTAATATGATTAGCAAATTCAACAGATACAAAACTACAGCTAGCGCTAATTTTTATTTAAATGCTCATTTTAAACTCTGAATTTTGAGCCTGGGTAAAAGACAGGATATAATACTGGACAACCTTCTAGACTGGATCCAAGAATTGGGAGTGTTTTATGGTAGTTCTCTTTCCTCTGTCAGCAATTCCAGTCAGGATTTTGGAGGGAAGGATCTATCCCTAAGGCCTTACAAAGTGGGGTTCCTCAAGGCTAAGATTGCTCACTGTTCCTCTAACATCTATTTGAACCCACTGGATGATGTCATCTGTATGCTGATGATATCCAGCTATACATTTCCATCTCTGGCAGAGCAGATGATGCTGTTTCACTGTGACCCGGTGCCTGAAGGCAGTGAGGGTTTTTGATGGGGAGGGACTGGATCCTGTCCAACCCTAGCAAGATGGGTTTTTGCTTTGAGTTTTTGCCCTCCCTCCCTCCATGGAGTGTTATTTTTGACTCTTGATGAGGGAGCACTTCCCAGATAGAGCTGGTATACAATTTGGAGTCCTCTTAAGTTGCAGTTCCTGCTTGAGGAGCAGGTGACAGCTATGACTAAGGGATGCCTTGCATAGATATATCTTATATGCCAATTGCATTCATTCCTTAACTAGGAAGTTTTACTCAGTCATACCTTGATCATTTCCTGGTTGGACCACTGTAATGTGTTTTATATGGGCCTTCTGAACGTTCAGCCATGGTGGCCCAGTGGTTAGAGTACAGTACTGCAGGCTACTACTGCTGATCACCAGCTGCCAGCAGTTTGGCAGTTCACGTCCCATGGGCTCAAGGTTGACTCAGTCTTCCCTCCTTCCGAGGTTGGTAAAATGAGGACCCAGATTGTTGGGGGAAATATGCTGACTCTGTAAACCACTTAGAGAGGGCTTTGAAGTTCTGTGAAGCGGTATATAAGTCTAAGTGCTATTCCTATAACTGATCCAGACTGAGACCGCTCACAAAGCGTTAGGCTCTCTTTGGTTTGCCCATATTACATCATTGCTATGTGAGCTGCACTGGTTCCCAGTTTCTTCCAATGTGCTTATAGGATGGTGATCATCTCCTTAAAAGCTCTAAATGGCACAAAGCCAGTTTATTTGCAATACTGCCTCCTCCTGAAGGTTTCTGACTATTCCACCAGATTGTATAAAAAAAAAATCATGCTCCAGATTCCTTCCTTTAAACGTTGCCATCTGGTGGGACCTAGGAAATGTGCTTTCTCCTAGCAGTTTCTGCCCTGTGGAACACATTTCTCCCATGATCCAGTAGGTTCTCACAATTTTAATCTTCCAGAATCTGTAAAGAACTAACTTTTCTCCAAGTGCTGAGAATAAGATAAAATGGATTCTGGAGATTATATAGATTAGAGGTCCCCAAACTTGGCAACTTTAAGACTTATGGACTTCAACTCACAGAATTCCTCAGCCAGCATGGCATAGCTGGCTGAGGAATTCTGGCAGTTGAAATCCACAAGTCTTAAAGTTGCCAAGTTTGGAGACCTCTGATATAGATCAATAAACAGAAATGATGAATTAGGGACTTATTTTTTCTTATGGTGAGCCACCTTGAGTTGGATGACCATATACATTTTTTTGCTAATGCAGACGTTTTATTAAACTACAACTGAACTATAACCATAATTTAATGGAATTCCCATCAAAGTCTAGCTGTAGTAGTTTTATGAGTATTCTGTTCATTAGGCATCAGTCAATATTCCTGTATGATCTTGCCAAAACCAAAGAAGGCCAATAGCCTCTCTCTGTACAGCATCAGCCATGAGCTGTAGTTGCATCCCACTGAACTCAGTTTAATTTACTTGCAAGAAAACGCTGGGATTGCATTGCAAATGAATTATTGAAACAGAAGGCTACTGCATGCTGAACTGTAAGGTCATAGCATGAGTGAAAAAAGAAATACCCCAAAGTAATTTCTGTTTTTTCTATTATTTCATTCCTGGCACACAGGATAATAGCAGATAGTTGGAGATTTTTGAAGACATATCATTTGAATTATGATACTTTGTTATATGTATAATTAATTGTCTAATTATATACAGTAATATAGTATGGCTTGTTAATCCCAAAATGTTCCTTTAGATGAAAGTGATCATTTGAATTCTGCAATGCTCTTTTGATTGAAAAAAAAAAAGCAAATTAAAATTTCATTAGGTAAAACTATGGGGGAAAGTTTTTGGAAATTTCCTTTCATGCATTTGTTGGAAAATACATGCAAAGCAGATACATAAAACCATTTTTTTACAGGAGATAAAGGAACATGGCTACTCTCTGCAGTGATTTAGAATGTAGCCTCTCTTGAGAGTCAAATGCTCAGTTCATAGATTTCCAAATATTTGTCAGAAATCTAGAAAATTAAAGGATAATACAACATTTTCTCTTTGGAACAAGGAAACTTTAACTGGTGTTTCTAATATTTGGTAGATGTACCCTTCTAAAATAATTATGATAAATATAATATAATATAAAAAATATATGATTTTGACAGCTTTTGTTTTGTGGCCTTTTCTGGCTGAGTTCCACTGGTCACCAGATACTAGGATCACAGAAAGAATTGTTTTCTCTCATTTTAGATGTTATCTAAATTTCCCCAAATCATTTCTGTTTCATTATTCTGGGAGCAAAAGTGTGTTTGGAAGTTTTCTGCACTTAGATTCTTTAATATCATCTACTGGTGCAGATGATGCTTCAACTATCACAGGAGGTAAAATAGCAAGTATTAATTCCTGCCTCCTCTACCATAAAATATGACTCCAAATGGAATTTAATTCATGCTTGGTTTTATTTATTTAGCTTATGGTGGGGTTGCATTAGCTAGGAGACTACAATGCTAATGCAGAGAAGTAGTTTGGCTACCTAAGACTGCTAGCCCTACTTGGCTGATGTTTATGTGCTTTCTAAAGTGTGCCAGAGCAGGTGAAAGAAAGACTACCTCTTTGCTGCAGCAGCATCCTTCTTCCTTCACCAAAGCCAAATGGGCATTGCAACCGAGAAGGTCCAGCACCATCAGAATTCTAACCACCCATGCATGGCTCATCTTCCCACTGAAGTGGTACCTATTTATCTATTCATGTATAACATGCTTTAAAATTGCTAGGTGGGCAGAAGCTGAGGTAAATGACAGGAGCTCACCCACCACACACTGCTTGGACTCAAACTGCTGGAACTAAGTCCTTCTCCGTGTCATTAAACCACTGAGCCACCACCACTCTTATGCTTGGTCTTATCTTTTTACTATCTTCATTGCTTTCAGCTTTTCATTAAATTCAAGAGTTGATGCAGAATGGGTCCAGCTCATTTCTGTACTCCATAGAATATCTTAAGCTTCAATAATAGCAGCAACTGAATAAGTAAGACCATCGACAACAGATTTGGGACCAATGGAATGATCAGGCTTCTAGGCAGAATCACATCCACTGACTTTATGAATCCAAAAGTGAATTATCTACCACTTCTTCACCTAAAATAATCCTACATCAAATGCAACGGAACTGCAAGCCTCAGGCTTGATGCTGTTTGGACCATGAAATCCTGAGCCACTTATGATTGAGCCTCAGCAGTGACTGAAATATCCTAGGACCAAAAATATAGAATAATATAATGCCATCCTCAAAATTACAACTTTTGTTTGCTAAACTATCTCATCTCAAAGGCTTGAGTTCAATATTTTTGTTCAACATCTGGATCAAATGTACATTTTCCATGAACTTTCTCAATATCAAGACATGTCCAATTTTACCTTTTACATATGTAAAATGGAGGGTAGGAAGGGTTTTTTTTTTTGCTTGCACTATAAAGAAATGTCAAATATAAATTAACTAACTTTTTCTATTGAAAAAGAACTACCAAGAAGAGCATACAGCTTAGCATAACTGATATCCATATATCAGAGCTATTGTTTTCAATCGTATTGGTTCCTTTGACAAAAAATTACTGAAACATAGTAGTAAAATAATGAACTGCGGACAGGCCTGGCAATAGAGCATTTTAAGTTCTATCAAAGACTAAAGAGATAAAATAATCAACACAAGAGCATGGAGAGTTCAAATGTCAACACAGGAGAGTTCAAATGTCTATTCACACAGAAGTTGCAGCAGCAGAAAATATATTGTAAATTAACTGACATCTTGATTTGAATTATGAGAATATTTATGTTGGTTGCCATAATGTCAGGACTCATCATGCACTGCAGGATTCGAAATATGAAACCAGCTGATTTCAAGTTTCAACAGCCATCGTTATTGCTACCCACAAAAGCATCACTGCATTTGTCCTTTTATGATAGTGTTTGAAGAGCTAAAGCGTACCTCAATTGCTGATTAATTAACCCCAAGGGCCACCTATTAAACTTGGCAGGCCTAATTATTTATTGCAGTATCTTTCCTCTGTCCCTACCAAAAAGATTCCTTCTGCTGAAGGTCAAATCCAATCTTCCATCCAGACAAAGAGATTTAATGAGGCAGTAAGGTTGGGGGAGGGGGGAATCTTGTATATTCAGAAATAAAAGGACATTTGCTAGGCTATTCATATTCTTCCTGACTTTCCAATATTTTTCAAGGAGGGGGTATCACCTGTGTTCAACAGCACAAGTTTCAACAACAATTGTGCAGGGGGGAAACCCACACTTTCATTTCTTTTCTCATTTATTGCCTATGAAGCAGTATTGCTTCATGAAATTCTCAAAGTATTAACAGGACTGAATTAAACCTAGAACATTTCTTACAGAATGAGGAAAGGCAACGTAGGAAGAATTTTAAAATGGCTAGGAAAATCTCATAGAGACAAAGGAAGAATGGCTGACTTAGCAGTCCCCAAGGAAATTAAGAGAAGATGAGGTGTAAAACAGGAACCTTTTTATTATGGGACACAGTCATCATAATTCCCCACCAGGGCCACAACATTATTTTAAGTGGGTTGCTTCAAGAACTTTGGGAAGTGTTCCAAGACAGACACTCATTTAATCAAATGAGATTAATCAAATGAGATTTGAGTTAAATGGTTCAAATCTGAAGTGTTGCATTTCCACTGAAAATTCTGTGAAATATTCTGCATTAGGAAACTGGAAACAATATACTCTTAAGAACTTCAGAGTTCTGTCACAGCTTTTGTGTTTGGCATACATCTTGGAGACATTTCTAGTGGTCAATTGAAACCCATTTCCAACTGTACCATCCTTGAGGAATCTCTTAATTGATTCCAGCAGCATATGCTTGCCATAATTCCAAGAGATCCCTTTTTTAATGTAAAATTAATTCAACATTTTCCAGTTGAAATGAAATAGATATATATTCAAAAATATCCCAGAAAATATTCATTCACATTCAAGTTCCTGCACCTGTTTTATCTCCATTTGATGGATGGTTATTTCATCTACCTTTTGGCCAAATCATACCACTGATGGTAATCCATAGATACAATGGATGAAATTATTAATCTGATTTTTTTCAGACTGACATTTTTATTATTAAAATAGTTTTTGTTTTCTTCCCAGATGCTATTGCTGTTTCAAGATAACCTTCAAGGGATTGTGTAGAGAAATGTGCCATAAGAACATTTGTGACTCCTTCTCTCTTTTTCAGAATGGAGTTTTTCCAAATTTACCCTGCAGCATTTAGACATATTAAATATATTTCAAGAAAAAGGGAAAAAAACATATGTTATTTACACTTATTTAAATGCTTTGTATTTGATTTGTGCGCCCTCCCAAAGAGATGAACAGAAGAAGTGAGAAATGTGGTGCAAATTAAAAGCGATCACAACATTGTTCTGCTGACATATGGAATCAATCAACATCAGCCCTGAAGAAACAAAATATAAGTCAATTGTTTCAACATTTGGGGGCACTGCTTTTGAGTGAAGGATGATGACTGAGAATAACCACAGGACTTTCTAATGTTGAAGCCCAGTTGGTACTAATCAATCTGATTATACTGCATGATCTTCTCACTGATCACACAGGAAATAATAAAAGACAAACTTTCATCAAGACAACTTATTTCAAGCATCACTTATTGGAATTTTTCACTTGTTAAAAATATTAAGGCAAGATTAGCTGGGGCTCAAATATACCAAAAGTCTTCCATGCAGCACTGACACTGTCTAAACTAATTCATATGAAGTGTTTTAATCCAGAATACAGACATATTCAGTCAGTTACTGTTGATTTATACATAGTATAAAATGCAGGTTTTGCTTTAAAATACACACGAGTAAGGGTTCAGTTCTGTTTACTGTAATTTACCAGAGCTGATTATTACCAATGCAGATTACAAGAACAATATCTTTATTTGTTCCATATGACTTTCTTTTCTGATATTGTATATATTCTGACATATTCTGATATTCCAGTATCATTAGAGTTATTTTCACTTTAGCCAAGTACAGTACAGTATTTACTAAGGTGCCGGAAAAATATTATTTGTTACTCATTAGTATACAGAAGATAAGAATGACAAGGCTACAATGTTTTTGTTTTAAGTAGGGTTTTTTTCATTTTCAGATTATTTTTTGCATTGGTCTGTTTCATAAAGACCAAAACATAGACACAAAGATTCACATATTGTATATTAAATCAGTTAAAAAGTCATAAATAAAATAGATGTAAAATCCAAATCAGCTTACTGGAAATCTAATTATCAGCAGTGCTAGACAATTAAATACCTAATAGTAGTTGCAACTAATTTAACAACCCATCAAGAGATCTGGTGATCTATCAGCTAAGAGAAGGCAAATAATTTTCTCCTTTGATCTTGCATGTCTTTGGGTTAAGAGAGATGCTGTTATTTCATTTTGTCACATCAAGTAGAAAGGTCATTGCAATAGAATATGTAAGATTGTTTCCATTTCTTTTAACAATGTGACTCTTCTCTGGGTCACACAAAACTGATGGCTAAGTATTTGGTATGAGGGAGTCCACCAGAGGTGGCATTCAGCAGGTTCTCACCAGTTCTGGAGAACCGGTAGTGGAAATTTTGAGTAGTTCGGAGAACTGGCAAAAGCCACCTGACTTGCCCCACCCCCATCTATTCTCTGCCTCCCAAGTCCCAGCTGATTGGCTTGGTCTTCTTTGGTTGCCCTGCACAGGAGAACGGAGCTGGAAAGCAAGTTAGTTGGGTGAGGACAGGAGGGGATTTTGCAGTAACCATCCTATGCAGTGGGGTGGAAATGGGGATTTTACAATATCCTTCACCTGTCATACCCACCAAGCCATACCACACCCACCAAGCCACACCCACAGAACTGGTAGTAAAAAAATTTGAATCCCACCACTGGAGTCTACTGTTTACAAACAAGAGTTTTTGATTAAATTCTGCCTGAATGTCAGTACTGAAGGTCTTTTCTTTTTGTTCCAACCAGGCTCTCTCTGGACCAGGTGAAATTTATGTGAAAATTACCATGGGAAATGCCCACTTTAGTTTGCAACCCAGCCCATTCCCAATCAATCCACTTTCAGATAAAAGCAAGCAATTTGAGTGAATTGAATCATTCAACCAAGCCAGCGAAAGTATTTAACCTAATATTTCAACTTACAAAGCTATATGTAGAGCTCTGATGAAATTACTCTGGATTCTAATCTTGAATGAAAATTATATATACGTATAAACTAAACATCAATACTTAATATATACATATACATTTTTAGAAATTTACATGAAATTGCCTCAGTGGGTTGTGATAGTAGGAAATTTGTGCACCATGTAGCAAACAACCAATGAAAATTGGCTCGAAACATTTTCATGTCAGCTCAGACATGCTTATTTCCATTAATGGTTGTCATCGTACAGAATGGCATATGAAAGCATATGAACCCAATCATTGATAACCCTTCATTGTTCATTCCAGGTCATTGAGGCATGGAAGGAAATACCCAGATGTCTGAGTGCCCTAAATTGGTCAGAACTATTAATTTTCCAGTGGTAATGGCCCCTTGGAGAAAATGACTGCTTTGGTTTTATTGTAATTGAGGATAGGTTGCTTTTCTCTGCAATATTGGGCAATAGCCCAAAGGCTCCATCTCGGGTCCAGTTGCAGTAAATGAATATTTCAAGCTTTGGACGTCTGCCAGTTGATGCGTGGCCTGCTTATTCCTTTCCTAAATCTTGACACAAATGATGTTGCTTAGTGTTGAAGTGACATAACTTCTGTATCCTGCAAATGTTTGTTTTCCACCTCTGAAATCAATATGCAAGGGAGGAGCTGGATGTTGTATGGCAAGGGAATTGACTACAGCCTTGTCCAACACCAAAGAAACTCAGTGTGACCCTAGACAGGATGCTCTCTTTAAATAGCATTGCCTGAATACTAAGGCTAAAGTGAGCTCAACCATCTACATTGTGCACATCAGCTTTGGCCTTGAGGGTCTCTGCAGCAGAATATGCTGCCCCAGTGTGGGTGCATCTACACACACAAAACAAGTTAACATCTCTGCCAATGAAGCAGATAAGCTTAGTGACCAAATGTCATAAACCCACACCCCATCTGAGAAAATATATCCTCTCATTGGCATTGCCCCACTTCAGGTCAGAAGAGAGGTAGCAAAAGATGCTGAGAGAACTAAGCAAGAGAATGACCCTCAATGTTCTCTGAATAGATATGCTCCAAGCCTGCAGATTCAAATCTGGAACAGTTTTATGGCAAGAACAAACTTGAATTAAAAGGTGGAGGAAGGAGACCATCAAGCAAGGAATAACATTAAAGGAAGATATGGTTGATATTGGAGGGCCCTGAATAGGTTGAGGGTTGGAGTGCCTAACTGTGAGATCAATAAACTCAGCTGGAGGCTCTTAGCAGAAAACAACATCCTTTGTGAATGTGGAGAGACGCAAACCCCATCCCATCTGCTGGTATGTCATCTACTACCAGAAATGTGTACCGATAAAAAATTATTTTTGGCCAACAACAAAGCCAACAAGGTGGCTTCATTCTGCCAATCTAAAATTTAATCTAGACACGGAAGAAGTATTAATTCACTGAGAGATAAATTGTATCCACTGATAAATTGTTACATTGAATGACTTCGCAACGATGTTGAGACTCTAGAAAAAGTACAGAGAAGAGCAACCAGGATGATTAGAGGACAGGAGACTAAGGCATATGAAGAACAGTTACAGGAACTGGACATGTCTAGTGAAGAGAAAGACCAGGGGAGACATGATAGCGGTCTTCCAATATTTGAGGCACTGCCACAGGGTGGAAGGGGTCAAGCTATTTTCTAAAGCACCAGAAGGCCAGACAAGGAATAATGGATGGAAACTGAACAAGGAGAGATTTAACCTGGAAATAAGGAGAAACTTTCTGACAGTGAGAACAATCCACCAATGGAACAGAAGTTGCCCTCGGAAGTTGTGGGAATGCCATCAGTTGAGACTTTCGAGAATAGATTGGACTGCCACCTGTCAGAAATGGTGTAGGGTCTCCCGCTTGGGGGGGGGTTGGACTAGATGACCTCCAAGGTCCCTTCCAACTCTGATTATCTGTTATCTGTTAAAGGAACAAAAGAAAAAGGAGGAAATAAGACAGAAGCTTAATTTAGTACCTGTACTACAATTATATACTTTATTAACAACTTTACAGTATAGATACTCTCCTTTTTCTTCTCAGTTTTTCTGTTCCTCTACAAGCTCTCTCTATATATAAAAGAATAAAAGTCTACAAAGTAATCTATCTTCTACAAGTTCTACAATGGTATGGGATTGTGACAAAATTATGTGTAATTTTTTTAATTATATATCAATTGTGGTGGATGCTTAATTCATAGAAATTTTAATATGTACTGTCAAGATAAATATTTAAAAAGGTAGCATGACTGGAATTTGCTTGCAAAATGTGTACTCAGAAATCGTATGCAATTTTTGTTTGTTTCTGCTTTTCTGTTCAGAAATATATAATATCAGTGCTTAGTCCTTTTTTTCCTCAATGAACGTAAGCTATGTTCCTCCCTTATCCATCACCCTCCTTGTTTAGTCTGCTAGACTTGCCAAAACCCATTCTGTGAGCCTCCATAACAAAAGGATATCTCAAAGCTGAATTCTTCCAGTCCTCCCCACCTTAACCACAACATGACTGATTCTTTCCATATTTTAGAAAACATTTTGTCTATACAGTGTCCCCTGTTATTAATTCAAATAGCAACAAGTCTTTATTGGAACATGTATGTTCTGTATAGAATGGTATATTCCAAACAATGCATTCTGATTGGTTAGGAAGAACAGTATTGGATTGGTTCATTAGGAACCAATCTAAAAGAGCTGCTGAAAGGCGGCAAAGTCAAATCGCTGCCATTGGCTACAAGCCGGCAGGCAAGCCTGTATAAAAAGGCTGCCACGGCTTCAGCCAAACCGTTCCATTACTGTTTGCTTAACTGAATAAAGACTTTGCTGTTGGAACCCGATCTACCTCGCGTTTTTCTGGACAGAACAATGTAGAAGTTAATTTGTTACTACTGCTACTGCTCTATGATTTTTCTTACTGGTTAATTCTTTTGTTTCATCAGACATCTGCTGAAGTATCTGAAATAATCCATTAAATTTAGAAACTACTTGACTGTTGTGTGGCTTGGTGTATGTAAATGTTCACTGTCATTCTAACAGATTCTGGTTGTCTTCCATAGTGGGATGTAAGTCACCTTGAGTTTTTGTCTTGGGGCAACTGGGGTGCCAACCTGTGTTATTAGTAATTCCAGATTGAGTAACCTTTTGATCACCAGATTTCCTGCAGCAAGCAGCGCATCTTACTTTCAGTCTTCTGCCCGTTGTTTTCACTTGACTAGAAAGTTGTTTCCAAGTTCTTGGTTTCCTTACTATTCTTCTTTTTCTTGTGTTGACTGTATTCATCCTACAGATTAACTCTAGTGTGTTCTAATATCAAGTCACGTTCTTGTCTGGGCTAGAAGACATAAATCACAGCACCCTATAATTCAGGGAGACTACACTGCAGTAGTTCTTTTACAGCTGTAAACATGGAATTCTCATTTTCCTGCATTTCTTGTATACACTCATCAGTCTCGTCCCAGACACTGTGAGGAACAAGCATATTTTGCTATTTATATTTGTGCCACATATCCCCTATTCATGATTTATCTTCTTAAAGAATAAACAACAACTGATAATGTATCTTTCTAGCCTCTGATGGCTAAAAATGTTGGAAAGGGAATTGCAATCAAAGATTTCATTAGATGAAAGCAATTTGCATTCTGGACTCGCCATTAAAAATGTAGGGCTGTACATATCCTTCAAAAAGATGTGTGAGCCTGGAAAATGATTTTGCAGCTTGGGAAGTTGGAAAAAAGATGCTCTGTACTGTGGCTGTGGTTTGTATTTAAAGAGCTTGTGAATACACACACACAGAGAGACTCCTTAAACCAAGCATGTTTTCCCTGAGCTCACAATGCAACTATGGAGGGCAGGTACATGAAGCTGGGTGAAAAGGCAGCCACTTTAAGGAGTTGTCAACAGGCCCTAGGTCAGCATCCCCCACTTGCTCAAAAGCACCTTTTCATTTTGAATTTAAGCACTGGACATTAGTTTATGCACACTCCCATCACATTCTGAAAAACCCCTGTCACATAATCTGTTCAGTGATAGGTATGGCTGCTGCAAAGACAGGTGTGGAATGGCTTCCCTGAATCCATAGAGGAGGAAATAGGTTGCACTCGAACTGAGCACAGTTTTTCTGCCCCGATCTTCTTCCCTTGGTGTTTTAAAGTTACGATGTCAGCAGTCTCATATTTTAAAACCACCGCAACCAAATGCTGATTCAGAAGACAACTGTCAATCTGGATTTAATCCTGGAAAAGTACATTGATCCCAGACACAATCCTGGTGTGGTAGACAAAGTGGTATTCTGTCAAAGATCTATCTGCTTGGTTTTCAGAGGACATCGCTTGCAAGGTGGAGCCAGAGCTCCTTATTGATTTATTGTGGAGTTGAGTCAATAAAGTGACAGAACAATAGAGCTATGAATTTTATGGAATATAAGCTAAAGTTCACTTTACAGGCTCAGCTATGGTGCCAGTGACATCAAAGATGGAACATTTTTCAATCAGCATTGTGCTTGCCCAGAGGTATTTATCCAGCAGAGCTGAGTTTACAATAAAGTAATGAACATTGTTCCTTAGCATCTGACCTCTATCCTATGAAATTATCACCCTTCTGTGGTACTGCAGACCTCAGTGCAGACACACTTAGTAATTTTAGATTGGCTTTTCCCAGCATTAACCTTAACATTTGTTTTTAATAGATTGTTTTTAATTTTAGTTTTTATTCTGAGTTTATTGGATTTGTAAAACATTTCAGGATTTTTTTTTCCAGTGAGAAGCATTATCAAATACTATATACAAACTAATGAAATGTATGATAATCAGACAGCAGTGCAAAAAAGAATCTTGAGGGAAAATGAACTTACGTGACTACATTAAGATTCCTGTTTATTCTATGGTTAAATCAATGGAACTGGTGCAAATTAGTAACTTGAAAGAAACACATGGAAATTATGCAGACTTCAATTTAGGTGGCGCCCAACTCCAAATTGACTCTGGGTGGCTCACAACATAACAAACAAAATAACAAATACAAATACAAAACTTGAATAGAAACAGTAAACATGGAACAAGATGACAAATCTGCTCAACATTAACATACACTCAACTAGGAGCTCCAGTCATCCTAGCCCAGAGCAAAGGAGAAGAACCAGGACTTTAAGACTCTATGGAACACTGTCAAGGTGGGAACCCCCTGGATTTCAAGGGGAACCTCATTCCAGAGGGCAGGTGCTATGATGGAGAAGGCATGCTTTGTGGGGCATCCAAAAGATAGTATTGCTGTTCTGACCCAAACCCTTTTCCAATAAGACAAACAATTACCAAAGGGAACAGAAACCTTTTAATGATTCTTACAAATCCCCAGTTAAAAGGCTGCGGCAAACTAATTAATTTTGATAAGCACAAACTTTGCCAAAATGGTACGAGCCTGCCTAGAATCACAGATAAGAAATATTTCACAACATAAGAGTCTTCAAATACCAACTTAAGATACTGTAATGTCCACGAGACTGAGTTTCAAAACGTCTTTGCTTCCTACAAAGAACGTTCGCTTCACAGCTGCCTTTTATCTTCATAAAGGAGAGACCATTACCTTGCAGCCTTACTCCTGAGTCGCCTGTGCTGTTGTAGCTGCTCTTTCCTGTGAGCAATCCTGCACGCACTTGGCAAAGGCTCCTCGGGAACCTCCTCATCGTTGCTGCCAGTCCCCACAATCCCTGAAGGCAGCAGTCCACTCCCTAATGGTCCTGGCCCCTCATCTGAGTCCTCACTCTCCTCAGCCATCTGTACCTGATGCTAACCACAACAATTGGTTAATCAAAGGGAATGTACAAACCTAGTCAGATCAAACCAGCTGGGTAGGCAGCACAAGAGTTAGACAGTTCTGAAGTAAATAGACTCTATGCTATATGGGGCTTCATAGGTCCCCAGACAATCCTTGACTTCTTGGGTCATCTATATATTCTGACCCCTCAATACCTTCAGTGCTGACTTCTATATACTTCCTTCACTGGAAAGTTGGGCTACATTCAGAGATCTATCTGGCTTAAAAATAACCCATGTTGAACTGGATAGTACAATCAAACATCAACATGACATTTTGTGTAGGTAGTTCTCAACAGTTCACTTAGTGACCATTTGAAGTTACAACAGCCCTGAAAAATGACTTATGACCTTTTTTCTCACTTCCATTGCAGCATCCTCATGATCACGTGATTTACATTTGAATGCTTGACAACTGATTCAATCATATTTATGACGGTTGCGATGTCCTGGAATCGTGTGGTCCCTTTTTGCAACCTTCTGACAAGCAAAGTCAGTGGGGAAACCAGTCTCACTTTACAACAGTGTTACTAATTTAATATCTCTGTGCAGTGGTGGGATTCAAAAATTTTTACTACCAGTTCTGTGAGTGTGGCTTGGTGAGTGTGGGCATGTGACTGGGTGGGTGTGGCTTTTCTTTTCTTTTTTGCTTTTTTGTCACCCCCACCCATTTTTGAGAGCTTCCTAGCCTCAGAGGAGCCTCTGCAGGGGTATTTTTGCTCCCCTAAAGCTTTTCTGAGGCTCAGGAAGGAAAAACAGAGCATGGGAGGGGCGCACAGCACTCCTCCAAGCTCCGTTTAGAGAGCTTTCTAGCCTCAGAGGAGCCTCAGGGGGACATTTTTGCTCCCCTAAGCCTCCTCTGGGGCTCTGGAAGGCAAAAAATGGAGGAGGGGCTGAGCTCCTCCCTCCATTTTTTGCCTTCCTGGGCCTCAGCAAAGGGAATCCCAGCATAGCTGATCTATGCACAGATGAATGTCTGGAAGGAAAAAATAAAAATAAAAATCTTAGGGGAATGTCAGGCAGGCAGGTAAGCGAGCATCAGATGGGAGGGTGACTGGATCAGAGGAGTGGCCAGCCAGAACTTACTACCAGTTTGGTGACCCACAGCAAATTCTTGCTACCGGTTCACCTGATACGGTGTGAACCAGCTGAATACCACCACTGCTTCAGTGATTCCCTAAACAAATGTGGCAAGAAAAGTCATAAAATGGGACAAAACTCACTTAGCAACATACATTTTCAGCTCAATTGTGGTTGTAAGTCAAGGACTACCACAGTGTCATACCTATTTTATTACAATGTTTATGTCATAAAAGGTTTTATAAAATTTACCAACTCTGCAAGTTCCAAAGGAGCCATGAGTCCTGGATTTTGGACACATTCTGTAAGTTAGTCCATTTTAAGTATCTTGATTCGACAATTGCTGCCCTTTCTCTCAGTTAAAGGTTACAGGAATGAGAGTTTTAGTAATATATAGATAAACAAGATCTTGAATCATACCTGAAAGCAATCTGGCAATCAGTGCCGTTTATGGGGCAAAGAGGTCACATGGGTGTACTGAAGCATACCCATTACTGCCTGCGCTACTTCATTCTGCCCTTGTTCTGATTGGTTTTCAAGGGTAGCCCTATGTAGAGCATGTTGCAGTAATCAAGCCATGAGGTCACTAGGTTATGATTGAATGACTGACATGCTTCTCACTTCAGGAAAGTGTGCTACTGGTGCACCAGATAGATCTGTGCCAAAGCCTTCCTGGCCATAGCTCCACCTGCTTGTGAAGCAGAAGGATTGAGTCCAGGAAGATCCTCAGATTGCAGATTCCCCTCTTCAGTGAGGAAGTGCTACCACATCGAAAGTTAGAGAGAGAATAATATCTATAGCCACTAAGTCTTGATACGATTGCATAAGAAAATGTTCCTCCCCATCTAGATCTGTGCAGCTTCCAGGCACTGGAGCAGGACCTCAAAGGCCTCACTTGACTGGCCTGGGTTCGAATATATAATTGACTATAAATAATGTACCAATGATACCTGACTCCCAAGTGGCAAATAGGGTCACTCAGCAGCTTTATGTAGATGTTGAATATCTGTGGAAAGAATGCCAAACCCTGTGGCATTACCCAAAATGGGGTGGGGTGGGGTGGGAGGCAGGGAAGCAACCTCTTCCCACAGCCAATATTAACTGAAAATGCTCTCAAAGTAGGGAAGACAGCCACCATAAAACAGTGCACCCTTCACAACCTTTAGAGCTGGCCCAGAAGGATTCTGGGGTCCATAGTAGCTTCCAGGAGATCAAGGAGTACAAGAATAAACTCCTTGACACCCCCCCCCCCCACTCTGACTTCACAATAGGTCCTATTACAACTAACTCAATCTCTATACTGAAACTATATATTTACAGTGATATTGAATAAACCCCAGAAAACTAGGTATGGTTATTCCTTTGTATAAATAGGAATGGCTAGTCAAAACATAGACATTAAAACCTTAAACAAGGGGAGAACTGAGTGAGCATCCTTACCAAGAATTGAAATGGTACCTTTTAATGCTATCTAGAATGTTACTTTATCAGTGGCAATGCAGAATACATTCAACTTTTGCGTCTTGTTCCTTAAATTCATCTAAGGATGTTATTCAGGAGTAGATCAGTGGTGGGATTCGAATTTTTTTACTACCGGTTCTGTGGGCATGGCTTGGTGGGCGTGGTAGGGGAAGGATACTGTAAAATCTCCAGTCAGAGGTGGGATTTGCCGGTTCTCTGAATACTCAAAATTTCCGCTACCAGTTCTCCAGAACTGGTCAGAATCTGCTGAATACCACCTCTGGAGTAGATGTTCACAATTAGTTTCATGATTTTCCTCTGGATTAAGCTGCAACTTGGCAGTTATAATTCCTATCTAGAAAAAAAAAAGCATATGTCAAATAAGTTCTTTTGAATGCAACACTCCATCTGTCACAGACAAAATTAATGTGGATCATCAGCAAGCTTCCCATATATTAGAAGACTACACAATTAATTGCCATTCCGCAGAGTTTGGGTTGCCATAAAACCTGATTGGACTCTTAGTGAGTCCAATCACTGTTAACAATATGCTGATCCTCAAGGCAAAGCACCTACAATAAATTTTCCTCTTACCTCTTGCCAGAGCACTTAAAACTATCATATTATCTATGGGAGCTAAGAAAGATACTTATGCACTAGCTTCCTTACTGTACTTACCTCTCCTTGATCCATGTGACAGCTCCGGAATAAACTTTGCTTTTCCTATTAAGATTTAGTTCTTTAAGAATAGACTGCCTTGGAACTGTATGTGAGTGTTTTCCATAAATCCCAAAAACCCACATAAAGGCTACACTGCTGAAAAATGTTTTTCTTTGAATTGGTCAATTTCTGATTTGCTTTGGATAGTTGTAATTTGTATACAGAAGTGATTGGTGCTTTCACATTTGTTGAAGTATCTCCATCAACTCTAATTTCACATTCATTTGCACTTAGAATTACTAGTGAGTCTATTTTCAGTGGTGAAAGAACTTAATTTCAATTTTCATTTAATCATCCACACATTCTAGAAGTGTCTTGGAACTGAGTTTCTCATATTCCTTTAGCTTTCTATATCCTCTTTCCACCGTTCCCATCATAACTGTTTCTCCTCTATTCTTCATTCTCTAGAATACAAAAACATCCTCTTTTCTACTCAAAGGTCCCTCCCAACTGATTCTGCACTTCTGTGTATTTACTGTGCTTGGCTTCTAAATGTTCAAATAGATTTGTAGTTCATTTCGGATTTCATGCATTGCTCAATTTGCTTTTGCCAGAATTGGAAGAAAAGAATTTCCCTTGCTTCAATATATCATCCACAATGTCTCCCCTACCCCACCACCCCATATGGAATAGAAATTAGCAAATCTTGGAAGATTTTTTTGCCTTGAAAGATAGAGCATATATTTATGAAATAAATTGTCATTAAGCATGCAATCCTGAACATATTCCAATGGGCTTGCTTTCAGCCTTAGTATACTTGCTAATTTTTAATGTCATATAAACATATATACAGTCACATCAGTATTTAGAATTATAGTGGTAACATTCAACGATCAAAATAGTTTTAGACCACATTACTTGAATGTACCCATAAATACCTTAGCTTTAAGATTTTAAGCCCTGTTGCTCAGTCCCAAAGAAAAGTAAGATAGCCTGACAATTTAAAAATGCCCTTTTGTCAAAGTATCTAAGGATTCTTCTTTGCTGATCCCTAGAAAAATTGTGTTATTCGAGTCTTCAGTGATTGAGTGCACTTTACTTAGTTTTATCTGCTGTAATTGTTTTGATATTTTAATTATTTCGGTATTAAATGTTATTTTCAGAGTTTGATTATGAATTTATACTTTAATTCAACATAACACAAACTCAAGCAACAGAACATAATTATATCAGAGTCTTGGATTTTAAAAGAGCTGATTTTAATAAACTCAGAGAGAACTTGGGAAAGATTCCATGGATGAAAATCCTAAAGTAGAAAACAACTCAAGAATCTTGGGAAACTCTAAAAAGTATGATCATAGAAGCTCAGACCAGCACAATACCACTGAGAAAGAAAAACAAGAAACCCAAGAAGAAACCAGCATGGCTGAACAAAGATCTCTCTGGCAAATTGAAAGAAAAAAAGGACAAGTACAAAAAATGGAAAGAAGGACATACAACTAAGGCAGAATATCAGCAGATAGCCAGAATCTGCAAAGACGAAGTCAGGATAGCAAAGGCTCAGAATGAACAAAGACTTGCAACAAAAGTCAAAGTTAATAAAAAAAGTTTTTTCCAACATATAAATAACAAGAAAAAAATCAAGGAAACAGTTGGTCCAGGAAAGAGAGAAGATGGGAAGGAAGTAACAGGCAACAGAGAGAAAGCAGAACTGCTTAACTCATTCTTTGCATCCGTCTTCACGCAAAAAGAAACTATAGCTCAACCCACCAAAAACATAACTGTAAAAGACAGACCAGAAATAAAAGTTAAAATAAGCAAAAAAAATAGTAAGAGAACACCTTCTGATCTTGATGAAAACAAATCACCGGAGCCTGATGGATTACATTCCAGAGTTTTAAAGGAGCTGGCAGAGGTCACCTCAGAACCACTGCACCATATCTTTCAAAAATCCGGGAGCACCGGGGAACGACCAGAGGACTGGAAAAGAGCTGATGTGGTTCCCATCCTCAAAAAAGGGGGAAAAAACAGATCCAGGAAACTATAGACCAATCAGGCAACATCAATACCCAGGAAGATACTGGAAAAGATAATAAAAAAACAGATCTGCCAACATCTAGAAACGTAAAGTAAAGTAAAGTAATAACTAGAAGTCAGCATGGGTTTGTTAAAAGCAGATCATGCCAAGCCAATCTTATTTCATTCTTCAACACAGTGACTAAATTAGTAGACCAGCAAAATACTGTTGGCATAATATATTAAGATTTCAGCAAGGCATTCGACAAAGTAGACCACAACCTACTTCTTAGTAAGGTAGAAAAAAGGTGGAATAGATAGCACCACCATTAGATAGACTCGCAACTGGCTGGCAAACTGTACTCAATGAGTAGTCCTTAATAGGTCTAGGTCTACATGGAGGGAAGTAAGCAGTGGGGTGCCACAAGGTTCCCTCTTAGGCCCAGTACTCTTCAATATCTTCATTAACGACTTAGATGAGGGAATAGAAGGGGAACTTACCAAATTTGCAGATGATACTAAGCTGGCAGGAATAGCTAACACCCAAGAAGACAGGCTCAAGATCCAGATGGATCTTGACAGACTAGAACACTGGGCCATATCTAACAAAATGAAATTCAATGTGGAGAAAAGTAAAGTCCTACCCTTAGGCAAGAAAAACCAAAAGTACCCAAACAGACTGGGTGAAACCAGACTCAATAGCAGTAACTGTAAGAGGGATCTTGGAGTCTTAGTGGACAACCAGCTAAATGTGAGCCAGCAGTGTGCAGCAGCCGCCAAAAAAGCTAATGCAATCCTAAATTGTATTAACAGAGGGATACAGTCAAGATCGAGGGAAGTACTAATACCACTCTATAAAGCCTTAGTAAGACTATACCCAGAGTACATCCAGTTTTGTTCACCACATTATGAAAAAGATGTTGAGACTCTAGAAAAAAGTACAGAGAAGAGCAACCAGGATGATTAGGGGACTAGAGACTAAAACATACAACGAACGGTTGCAGGAACTGGGCTTGGCTAGTCTAGTAAAGAGAAGGACTAGGGGAGACATAATAGCGGTCTTCCAATATTTGAGGGGCTGCCACAGTGAGGAAGGGGTCAAGATATTTTCTAAAGCGCCTGTAGGACAGACAAGGAATAATGGATGGAAACTGAACAAGGAGATATTTAACTTGGAAACAAGAGAAACTTTCTGGCAGTGAGAATGATCAACCAATGGAACAGCTTGCCCTCGGAAGTTGTGGGAGCACCATCACTTGAGACTTTCAAGAAGAGATTGGACTGTCATTTGTCAGAAATGGTGTAGGGTCTCCCGCTTGGGTGGGGGGTTGGACTAGATGACCTACAAGGTCCCTTCCAACTTTGATTATTTGTTATCTGTTAATTACATTCCAAGCTTATTTGACATTGTTAAACCTGAAAGCACAATGAATATTATCAATATTTTTTTTTTATTTGTCACATAGGCATCTCAGTTAATGACTACCACAACTTATGATCATAATTCCACTCTCAATTGTGGTCGTAAGTCAAAGACTACCTGTAATGAAAAACTAGTCAAATTGATTTTCTTGCCATGGAAGGTCTGTGACAAATTGAGCTGGGGCATCGTGTTTAAACCAACGTGCCTACTATCCCTGTCCTATTGTTTCTTTTTTATTCATATCCATTTCATGTATTCATAACCATACTTATAATTATACCTGTTATCTGATACTCGCTTGACAAATAAAATAAATAAATAAAAATAAATAAATAAATTTTGGAAGATTCAGATTTAAGAGAGAATTTTATTAGATGGGTAAGATCACTTTACACTTCATAGAAAGCATAAATAACTGTCAATGGAGAGCTAACAAAAACCTGTTGGATACAAAAAGGAACAAGGCAGGGATGTCCCATATCTCCTCTCCTGTTTATTTTAGTTCTTGAAATACTAAACATATATACTGTACAAAACAAAATGAAAACTAGGAACTGTGGGACTAAAGATTTTAAAAAGAAACTTATAAGTTGAAGACAACCTGGTGTTGGTTTTGGAAGTTCCATTAAAACAAATGGAAACATTAATAGAAAAATTAAAAGAATATGCTTCATTAGCAGGTTTTAAGATTAATAATCTTAAAATGAAGATGTTAGCAAAACACATGAAAATAGAGGATCAAACAGAATTAATGAAGAAAACAGATTTTAAAATAGAGAAAAAAGTAAAACATCTAGGTATCACCATAACAAATATGAAAGGAATAAATTTCAAAACAATTATCATGAATGAAGGTAAATATACATGTCCCACTCCTGCAAAATAATTATGTTAGGGCATGGAATGAAGTTTAAAAAACACATGTTATGATGGGAGAAAATACAACTGTCATTCTTGGGCTGAATTTCTGTGACAAGAATGATTTTTTTGCCCAGAATGGTATTTTTGTTTCAGACAATACCTGTTTTGACAACCAAGCCACAATGTAAACAGTGGCATAACTAACTTTGTATGGCAAGTAAAACACCACAAGTGAAATGTAATATGTTACAACCTGCAAATAAAAGAGAAAGATTGGTTTGCCTGATTTGAAGTTGTATTTTGCAGCTTCTGGGAACTAGAAACTACAATATTAATTTAGATATTTAAAATTACTCGGTTAGACCTGCCATATTGAGACTACAGAATGGATACCAATACAGGTTGTATCTGGAAACATCTTTGTGGCTTTCAGGACATGAAATGTTTATATAGAAGAAATAAGAGACAAACACAAATTATTGACAAACTATGAGATACTTCTGTCAAGTGGAATACAAAGACAGTTGTTGATGGTTTTCCTGTTTACAATTATCAGAAAAATTAAAGTAGACCAAAGTATAGTTTTGATTATTTTAAGACTGACTTTGAAGTGAAATTGTATACAAATGATGAACATGTGAACGCTAAAACTTATAAACTTTACTGAAATTTGAAACAGATAAAGAACAAGAGAAAGAATGTATGATAAAATGGGCTATTTTTTTGATGATTTATTTTATTTTTTATTTTTATTTTATTTATTTATTTTGTCAAATGCTTACAACATAATAGAAATAAGTTTTAATAAACATCAGTTTAAATACATGAAATAGGAACTAATAATTGGGGATAATAGGACGGGGTGATAGGCACGATTGTGCGCTTATGCACACCCCTTATGATAATATACAAATAGAACAATGGGAAAATACTGTATATGATTAAAAGACTGACATTTACACATTATAAACTTAAAGAATTTTTTTATAAAAAGATAGATACCATTTTCTGTAAAAGAATAAAATGACCTAATCTATGGTTTTCATAACTTAAGGTAGGACAGATTATAGAAAGAAGAGACTCATTATGTAATTTTAGACAAAGAGGTAAATTTGCAGTTGTATTTACAACTTCTTTTTATAACTTTTTCTTTTCTATTCTATTTTTCTTTTATCATTTTTTTCTTTTTGCACCTGAGCTTTCTCATTTATTTATTTATTTATTTTATTTTTTTCTTTCTTATTCTATTTTAGTTCATATTAACTTTTATTCTTATTTTTAAAACTTCCAATAAAATTATTTTTTTAAAGAAGGAATCTCTGATTCTACCAATATGGAGATCTGCCTGAGATCAGCTATGGTTTTATCTGGACTGAGAATGACTAATGCTAGGAATAAAAGGACATACTGTAGTAATCCAAATCAAGATTAATTTATCATTTTTTGAAAGACTCAAACCTACTTAATAAGGTAAAGTGGAAAGAATTTGCCACTAACCAAGTAACCAAGGTGGCATAGTCCCAGAATGAGCCCCAGAGGAAACACAACCTAATTCTTAACGAATAAGAGAATTAAAGCTGGAATAAGGAACAAAATTATTGCCTTTAAGAATTTAGATGGAATATTTCTAGGCTGAAAACATCCCTGTAGAAACATATTAAACTCAAAACTTCAGCTTTGAATAGTTTAATGGCTGATGGTACATAGTTGTTGCCATGTTGACTTACATATCTAAATTGCAAAGGATCCTTTGGAAGCTCTTCAAAGAAGCAACTTTTCTTGATTGAGTAGAAGATTGAAAGTAAATACCTAAATACTTAAGTCACGACCTGCTCATAGATCTTTTATTGATCTTGGAAATCTGAAGCACTTTCTAGAGTTATTAAAATCTTTGTGATTAAGAGTAATTAATCACAAGATGCTCCCTAAAGCACTAATAAAGTTATGCTTCAAAGAATCTCTTCAAGCCTACCTGGGTTATAGAACAAATAGGTCAGGGGTTTCTACCGGTTCTGTCCACCTCTGTAGAACTGGTAGCTCTGAAGAGCAGCAGATACAGAACCGGTTCTATGTCTGCTGATGTTTTTGCCCATCCGCCCACCTGAGCGTGACATTTGTTTCCTGATTTTTCAACTTCAGCTGGCGAACAAGGCACAGCTGCAGTTTAAAAAGCAGGAAAAAAGGGCTGTTTCAAAGGCTGCTTTTCTGCACGCAGCGTGCTGATGACAATTTACAGGCATGCGGTTCACAGCAGGCAGGGGAGCTCATAAATCCTGAACCGGTAGTAAATCCAGAACCCTGTCATATCCCACCCCTGAAATAGGTACATTGTCAGTATAGAGAAGAATAGGGAGAGGGCAATGGGTGAAAGATGGTTAATGAAATTCTGATTCAGCAAAACAAGTACAATATCATCAATGTAAAACAATAATGGGACATGAACACAGCCCTGTTTTATACCTGTAAAGGTGGACATTTGTATGGTGATATTAATCAATGCTAGGTGGCATAGCATTATACATTGGCCTATAGTTGAATGGCCAGGTCTAAACCGTGTGTTAATGGTTTAGTTTGATACGATCCAATGCAAGAGTTTACAGTATCAAAGTAAACCATTTTATTAATTAAAAATTAAAAAACTGGTAAATTGCTGTGTCTGATTTGTCCCCTTTTTTTGTCCTGAGAGCTTATGCACTGAAGAAAAATTCCTTGTGTGTCCAATCAACCTTGGCCAATAAAGAATTCAATTCTACTCTGTTCTGTTCTGTTCTAGTCTAGTCTATTACTTTTTGTGTACAAGGAGAATAATGGAATTGAATCACTCTTAGGGAATCTGTGATGAGTTATTTAAGGCATTAAAAAGGAAAGCTAGCATACATGCCAACCAAACAGTTAAATTTTAGAAGTTCTTTTTAAATAATATCTTTGCCAGGGGCCTTGCTATTTTTTTCAGTTGGGAAATTAATTTTTGAACTTAATATGTAGACTGCAGGCCATTCTGGAAGGGGGTCATCTGGTGGCAGAATGTACAAATCACCACCTGGAGATGTATTAAATAGGCCATAGAAGTATACATTTCAAGACTTAAAAGAGATCAAGTTGTTATTAGCTGGGTTAGATTTTACTGAGGATTGGGAAATGAGAACAGACAGTCATCTTTATTTGTTATGACTTGTTGGGTCTTGGTCCAGCTCTTTATTTCTTCTGATTCCATATTTTTGTTTCATCTTCTTTAGAAGTCTTTTTGTAACTGTTTTTGTAGAGTAAAATACGTTCCCTGGAAGAAATATCATTGTTACTTTGGACATTCGTACATCCAAGTATTGCTAATCCTTTCACCATGACTTGTTCTATATCAAATCAAGATTTAGACTGATTGCTGATTGAATTGAAGAAAGGAAAAGAGTTGATCATGTTTTACATATTTTTGAGCTACACCAATACTTTTTTATTAGTTATTTATTCAAAGGCATTGCTACCATACTGAATGAGGATAACTGGAATCAGGAGACAGTGTCTCTGCTTAATTAAATTACTAGCAAAGGATCTTGTAGCGGTAGGTGTCTACTCATACAAAAAAGTATCAGAAATGTTAACAGTGAGGGGCAAACATATTACAAATTAACATATAATCAAAGAAGAGGTTCCTTTAGAACCCTAAATGATTAATTTTCCCTCTGGGCCACTAGGCAGAGGCCCATTAAAGGAACCTCATGTAAAAAAACACAGTTAATGTTGTGTTATGCAGAAACTGGGGGCTGGAAACCATCTTCCATTTATTTGCATTTATTTAAATGATTACTTTCTTGTTTCCATGGGAACATTCCGGTGTACCTTCAGTCAAATGAAGCACCAACCCAAAGGTAACATTTGAAAAAGCGAACCAAAAGCATTCATGAAAGTAAAAATAATTCCACACACAATTTTAAATCAGATTGTCTAAATAGGAAATGTTAAAGTAGAATGTAAAGGAAAACTTTTCTTCAATCTCCAATACCTTATTCCTTTAATCATTCTGAGGAACAGGCCAATGTCTAATAAAAACAAAATCTCTGAAAACCCAGAAAATTTATTTAAGAGGTTCCTAATGAAGCATGCATAAGTGCACTAATGTGCCCATTGACCCTACCACGTTTTAACATTTTTCATTTTGGTAGTTCAAAATTGTAAAATTTGTTTGACAAACAAACAAACAAACTTGAGTTGGGAAAGGGGGTGAGTATTTCAGCTGAAACTTCTAAGAAACTGCTAATGTTTTAGTACCTCTTCTTGTCATCTTCGTAGTCCTAATTTTCGATGGATTTCTTTCTGCAGCCTATTTGCCATAATTCAGCTTTCCTTTCCCAAATCTGCCATCTCAGAATGCAACTTTATAACCAGTCACGAACCCCTTTGAACTTAATGGAACACAGTTCTGGATAAACATGCCCAGAATTGCCCTGTCTGGCTCTAAATAATCTTTGGCAACAGCTCAGGCACTTTCAGTTTTTTGGAAATAAGTAATTTGTCCAGCCTTTTCAACTTTGAACACAATTAGTTGATTGAAAAGTCCTTAGAATATTTTACAACTCTTCCCAAAGTGGCTTCATGACTGACTTTAACTTTATTTGCTTTGTTCATGTCTCAATAGTGTTGAGTTGAATGCTCACGTTGTCCAGTGTATGACAGTAGGCCTAGTATCTGCTTAGAAAATGCAAAGCATTCAAGCATTCATTCAATGATTAAATCTACTTTGCTTGCATTCCATCTGAGCAATCTGCCTCCAACTTCTGAACTCTGTATTTTCTAGTAATCTAATTTATATTCTAACTACATTATCTTTTTTTTTCAAATCTGCATCCATCTTATAAGCTCGTGATGTTTGTTCCACCTAAAATTATTTTGACAGCAAGGATAACAGAGCATCAAACATTTTTTATTTTACTTTGTAACTTACAACTGTTAGAACAATTATCTCAAACACCTATTCATTCAAGGACTGCAGAATTTTAATTCAACTTAGTTGAATAGTTACATGTGGGTAGGTATGGTATGTGTTAACTACAAATGCATGGGTTAAGAAGGAAGATTAACCTATTCAAGCTTCATTGAGAAGCATTCTTTTATTTATGATTTGTTTTTGTTTTACAAGCCTTTACATAACATAATTTTAATTGTTCCCCTTCTTTTCTAAGGAGAATTAGCCACAGTTCTCTCAAATTTCACCACTGGTTTTGTTGAGAATTATTTTATGATGCTTTGCTGCTATGTGGGTTTATTTTATATTATGTATTTTGTTTTATCTGTTATATTGAAAGCCCACAGAATCATGCATGTGAGATGAAGGGCTATATAAATTGAACAAGTAAATAAATGATTGTCTGTGACCATGGTAGAGCCAGTTTGGTTTAATGGTCAAGGCACAAGGTTAGAAGCCAGGAGAGGGTGCATTCTAGTCCTACCTTAGGCATGAAAGTGAGCTGGGTGACTTTGGGTCACTTACTTTCTCTCAGCCTATGTCTGGGATTTGGGTGACAAGCCAATCAGTCATTTCCTTTTACAAGCTCATACTTGGTTCATCTGAAAAAAGCAAACCCTGCACTTTCAGGAAAACATTAGGAAAGGAATTAAAAAAAACCTGTGACAATTCTATGACCCTCTTTCGAACTGAGATTGTTCAGTTCAGAGATTGTTCACTTCTAGTTTGTTTGATTCCCCCCTCCCCCAATAATCTTACTATGTGGAATCCCATGGAATCTACAGTGATTTCCCATCAAGATTCTTACTGTAAGTGGTTGCTTCACATGCCACCCAGTAATTCTCAATTATAGATTGTTCATAATTTTTCAGAGTAATGGAGTAATGCAGGGCATTCTTGTCACTGTGGCTGCACTGCTAAGGGAACATCAACAGATGGCACACTTAGCTACATCCTGGGGCTACCTGATACGGTCCAGCTGCAGGTAATTATTTTTTGGTCTTGGCCTACTCCATTCTTCACAGCCTTAGCTTCAAACCTACTCAGGTTGTATGGAAGTGGTAGCTCCACATAAGTCAAGGATTTTCATTATATTGTTTCTTATGCTGATTTGGCTATCACTTCTCCTTCTGTCCCTAAAAGCATGGCTCAATAAATTTACATCCAAGAAAGTAAATGGATATACAGTAGACCTGTTTCTGATTATTTTTAGCTTGTATTATGTAAAAAGTATATTGTCTCTTACAATTTAAACATGCACATACATTTTGATTTATCTATTTAGGTGATGCGGCAACTTTTTAAAAGCTTGAAAAGCTTGCTTTTATTATAAATATGAATCATAAAATACACATTTCCAACTTTGTCATTTTTCCACAATTAGAGTAGTATTCATTTATATGCAGGGATAAGGATCTCAATAAATCCTCAAATGTCCGTAATTTTGATGTCCACGTTAATAGGGGAGAAGTCCATTCCAATACTTTTCTAACAATATGTTTTTTCAACTTTGCAGAGTTTCATAATAATTTAAATCAATCCCCCTATTATTCTCAGATTGTGTAAAAGCTGCAAAAAGATGGAAGTAAAAGTTGTGCTTGCATTAAACACATTGCCATTTTCAGTTGTGGTGCATTGCATGCCACATAAAAGTAAAAGGAAAGCAGACCTTCTCTTGACACCATAAGCACAACTATACATTTTTGAGGAACTGTATGTCTGTAGTTTCCCCTTGTCTTGTATTAGATTGTTTTCTCATTTCCCTAACAAGCCTTCCAGTTATCTGGTGGTCTCCCAGGCCTGATCGGTAGCATCCAAGTCCAAAAACAAATGGCCAAATGCTGCTGTATCGCTCTGGGTAAGTTTGTATGACCAATCGCATGAGTTAAGCAGAGTATGCAAACATAGCAATCTGGCTTTTAAAACTGCAGACATCATTGGCAGTTGAGAATTCAAGACAACAGATGGTTGACATCCTATAAATCAGAACATTTTGCACTCAATTGAATCGTGCCAAAGGATGCTGAATTCAAAGTCTGATACTGTTTCTGTTCAATTGAAAATTATTTTGCGTTCGGATTTTAGAATGCTGCTACAACATATTTACTAGATTCCATTATTCATTAAGTGTATTTGACAAGAAGCAGTTCTGCTGGGGGAGAAATCAACCACTCATCAATATCTCAATAATGAAAGGAATTCCCCTGTAGATCTTACTCAAGTTGAAATATAAAAGGCCCATGCTTAGATTTATCTGTGATGGCATGATATTCTCATCTTTTTCAGTTCTTGGTTTGTTCAACTCAGCATAACGACCTTATTTTTTTAATGTTTCAGTCAACTGATCTAGCAAATAATTTTAGATTGAATTTCATTGTAGCAACTGCAGTTTACTGTCTCTTCAAACATTTGGTCAATAGGAATGTATCCAAAATAGTTGCCGGCGTGTTGCTGAATTGAAAAGTATCCATTTATGAAACTGTAATATTCCTC
>BLBF01000004.1:5215939-5276350 GCA_015471245.1 Laticauda colubrina | reverse complement strand
TCCTATGGAGCTGACTATGGGTCTGAGAGGTATGCCTTCTTTGTGTATTTTTGGGAGGCCGTATAATTTGGGGCATCTAGAAGATTTTTCTCTTGGGATGATCGTCTGTTGGATTTCTTTGCTTATGTGGCTGGTTATAATTTTCTTCTTGGTTAATTTTTCTAGATATGTGGTTGGGTCTGTGTTTATAGGTTTGTATGTGGAGTCTTGGAGTAGGTCTGTCAATTTTGTTTCATAGTCTTTTCTGTCCATTACTACTGTGGCATTTCCTTTGTCTGCTGGGAGTATTATTATGCTGTTATCATTTTTCAGGGTTTGTAACGCTCTGAATTCATCTTTTTGCAAATTATTTTTTGGTGGTTTCGTTGTGCATAAGATGTGAGTAACCTGGTGTCTTATTCTGTCAGCTTGATCTGTATTTAATTTGGTTAGGCTGGATTCTACTGCACATATGATGGATTCTGTTGGGATTTTTTTGGGTGCTATGGCATAATTGAATCCTTTGGATAGGACATCTGTTTCTGTTTTGTTGAGTTCTCTGTTGGAAACGTTGTATACTAGTTGTTTCAGGTGTTGTGTTCCCAATAACCCACCACTAAAACCCTAGCCACTATAGAAAACCCCAACCACAGAATCATTAGAGAAGCCATAGAGATTGAAAAAAGATCTGACAGCATGAATAGAAGAGATGATTCCACCAGACTGTCAATCATTTGGAAGCCTGCACTCTCAAATAGAAAGATCTCCACACCACAAACCAGGCAAACACCTGAGCACAAACAGACTCCCTCTGATGCTTCCAACTCGAACACCTCTCTATGGGTGTTCAATCTCTATGGCTTCTCTGATGATTCTGTTGCTGGGGTTTTCTATAGTGGCTAGGGTTTTGGTGCCACTGAAGTTGATGTTGTGACCTGTGGTTTTCATGTGTTGGACTAGTGAGGAGGTGTGTTCCAGCTTTTTTACTGCATTTTTGTGTTCATCTAGGCAGGTACTTATTCTTCTATTGGTCTGTCCAATGTATGTGGCCGGGCATGATGTACAGGGAACTTCGTATATGCCTTGGTTTTCCAGGTCAATTTTGTCTTTGGGGTTTTTAAGGATGGCTGCTATTTTTTTATCTGTTTTGAAGGCAGTCTGATGTGATGCCTGTGTAGTGAGATGATTCCAGCAGACTGTCAATCATTTGGAAGCCTGCACTCTCAAATAGAAAGATCTCCACACCACAAGCCAGGCAAACACCTGGGCACAAACAGACTCCCTCTGATTTCTCCAGCTCAAACACACCCCAACCAGGCACCCAGATGAAACCTAGCTTCCTAATAGATAATAGCCATCCCTTCACGCGAAGCCAAGCTGCACTGAAAGCCTCCAACACAGGAACAGAGTGTTGCCAGCCAATCAAAGCCACAAAACAGACAGAAGAAACCAGAAACACCAATCAAACAAACTCCAAGTCCAATAAACACAGACCAAGACTCCCAACCAATCAGGATGTAGAAAAAAAACATCCTGGCACAGCAGTAGGCTAGCCTCAAATTTAAAACCAATGCCTGTGATAGCCTGACCCACATACAAACTCCATACAGAAGCCTGTTGATTGCAGATGAGATTCTGCTGAAACGTTGCTACAACTTTAAAAGCACGACAATGACGTGGGATAATACCCAAAGGAAGCTGAACTGCATTCATGTAAGTACCCTCGAAAACTTAAAAAAACAAATATATATATACTGGTTCTGGTTCTGGTTCTGGTCCGGGTTCTGGTCCGGTTTAGGGTTAGGGTGAGGGTTCGGGTTCATTCTTCTGCCCTTCTTTTGTTGCTTATAACAGGGGTCAACTCCCAGCAAAGCTGGCTGAGGGATTCTGGGAGTGATGTCCACAACTCTTAAAGTTGCCAAGGTTGGAGACCCCTGGCTTAGAGCATTAACATAGGAAGATGTTACTCCAAAGAAGTAAAACTGTGTGTGTGTTCAAATAATAGAATTCAAGGCAGGAGAAGCCTCTGATACAGTCCTCATGTGAGTTAGGGACAAGCTCTTTTGTCAATTTTTATTTGCAGTTCGTGAGGGTTGCTAAGACTCTTCTGTCTGTGGAAGCTCTCAAGATGGATGAGGACTCAGGAAAAGCCAAGTCCTTCTCCTACTGGTAGTAGAAAGTTACATGGATAGAGAAGCTCTCCAGTAAAGAATGTCATCTGTATATACTTCAAGAAGCAGGAAAAAAATGGTGCTAGCACAGTGGGTGGAAAAGATTAATGGTCCTCAATCTATAAGCTGATGAATTTAGTTGGCATATTTACAGAATAATCACACAGAGTTGCTTGAGCTTAGAGCCCACCATAAAGCCAGTCGAAGGAAAAAAGAAATACCCCAAGGATAACTTCCCCTGTTTCCACCCCAGCTTGCTTAGCATAAGCAGAACTAAACAGATTGATTAACTTCACAGAAATAGCTCATGCATACTTATCTGAGAATGTGGGCCTTTGTTAGAGAATAAGCATTTATAGGTTTATGTGTATTTCAAGCAACTTTCTGAGTGAATACTTGTATGCATATGCATGAGAAAGTAGTGTATAAAGGTCCAGTTCCACTGGCCGACGGACGCAAAACGTATGCATAAAGGACGCAGCGGATGAGCAAAATTTTGGGGGTGGCTCCATCTGTTGTCATCTGCTCCAAAAAGTGGCAAAAACTTGCATAAACACAATGGAAAAGAACGGAAAAGAACGGACGTGGGTAGTATGTAGCGGGGATGTTAAATGGATATTCATAGGAAGCCTAGCAGATGAAAGTGGATGGAAGCAGATGACACCTCCGAAGGGGTTCCGGGGGATAATTGTGAAGCGGACGCATAGCGGATGAAGCGGATGCATCACATACGCCTAAAGGAAAGAAAGGGAATGCCGCGTGGATGTATATCAGATGCAAACTGTTCACTGCGCATCCTTTCTATTTCCGTGCTACTAACGATGTATAGACGTTCCATGTACCTTTTCTTTCTTTCCTCTTTCCATTTTCAGCTGCAGCGGATGTGAGTTGCGAGGATGCTCAGAGGATGCAGAGAGGATACAGCAGACATTTAATGGACGATAAATGGACATAGAATGTTTGTTGCTCGTATGTCGCGAATTTACATCGTACACGGTGGAAAGTTCATCCGTTCACAAAGTTTTGTGCAGCTCAAAACTTCTTGTGCAGATGAAATTGTAGTGGATGGATTCTCGACGGATAGAGCGTATGAAACACGTATGCAATGAGTACACAACGGATGCATAGTGTTTTCCAATGGATGGCAAGTTTTTTTTAATGTTTTACATCCTCTTTGCATCCGTAAGTGCAGTGGGACAGGGCCTTAAGACTATTCATCTGCGCTGTGCTTCTTAGATAAAGGAAATGCAAGAAACCACATAGGAAAAAATTGCAATTAGGGGTGCTGTAGAAAAATATTAAGTTTTGTGGGAGTATATGATGTTGATTTAGGAGTCAGAGTCAAGTAGCTTTCTTCGATAGATCTTTATTAAAAAGGAATTTAATATTCACTAACTGCATTTATTTGGGGACTGTCACACATCACATGCCAATGTGTATCTACATTTGAAGGATACTGGAGACTTTTCCGTTGGTGCTGTTGATGTTTCTACCCAAGAGATTATTTGCAAAGTTTTGATAAACCACTGCCCTCTGCTTTCATAGAGGCATAGATGTGATTTTGAGATTTTATTACCAATTTGAGTCTTATAGAATATTCTAAGGCCTGTGATGGGAGTCTTAGGGACATAATTCTAAATGCTGTTCTGTGGTGAAAATCATATTCCAGCATTACTTTGAAAATAAATATCCATTTTAAAATTGATTTCAAAAGTGTATTAACAAGATGTGTGTGTTTGTGTGTGCAAGTGACTGCCTAGACATGTCCCTACAGTTTTGGGGGCAAGATCCTGGAAGTGGGTTGCCCTTGTCTGCTTTCCAGGATTGAGGGAGAATGACTGGTCCAAGGTCACTCAGCTGGTTTTGTATCTAAGGCAGGACTAGAACTCACATTCTCCTAGTTTCTAGCCTGGTGCTTTTACCACTACATCAAACTGGCTCTTTTAAGAAGACAAAGTGTTTCCCTTCAAACATCCTTACCTCTGTAATTCACAATCACAAATTAGAATAACCTCCAGAAAAACATCAAAGTGCAATTGGAAACACCAAATGTAATCAGGTGAATGTTCCTTTTTATCTAATCCTAACCTGACATCTCTTTGATCAACTAAGAAAGAGAGATTTTCCTCAAATCCACATTCAACAGGGTGCCTAACTACTAAGGCATCACTTCCTAGAAAACCAGCTAAGTGCATTTCTTAGAATTCTTAGAGGGTGAGCTTTCTTCTTCAAGGAACAGTAAGAGTACTTTCCTATATAAGGCACTATTGAGAAAGGTTTAAACTGGGACCACCTTCATTAGCTGATTGTATATGGTGCTCTTGGAATAAGCACCCTCTTTGGTTCAAGCAATTTCCTGCATTCTTTATTCTCAGTTCAGAAATAAACCTGGTAGACTTTTTTATAACAAAAGGCAATGGAAATTTTGCTTTTTTGGTGAATTTTATAGCAAATAAGTAAAGATGATAGGTATTTTTTTGTTTTCTTTCTCTCTTCAAAACATTTAAATACAGGCAGTGAATCATGGAAGGGTTAATCCAAGTGGTTAATCTTATGAAGGATAAGCACGTTTAATGCCAATAACATTCAGAATCTTGAAGCAATGGACTTTCCCACACTAATGTGTGGCTGTGAACACTGTACCATAAGAGGGGACAAAAATCTGTGGGCCACAAGAAGCAGAAGTCAATTGCAGACCAAATAAAGGTTGGCTGCTCTCTTGAGAAGATAATCAGCAAGCACAAACTTCACTGACTATGACTATATGACAGATTATGATTGGCTAGTCCAAGGGTCTTCAAACTTGGCAAGTTTAAGACTTGTGGACTTCAACTCTCAGAATTCCTTAGGTAACATGACTGGAGGAGGAATTCTGGGAGTTGAAGTCCACAATTCTTCAAGCTGTCAAGTTTGAAGACCTCTGGGCCAGCCTCAGGAAAACAGCAAAGAAGACTATGGGTAAAGCAGATAAATGTGATCTGGAGATTACTGTGAAGTTTTAGAAGAGCTTCATTGGTCAAAATGTTTATGGATTTGTTCATTTTGATCAAAGGTCTCCAAACTTGGCAACTTTAAATTTGAAGACTTCAACTTCCACAATTCCTCCTCCAGTCATGTTACCTCAGGAATTCTGGGAGTTGAAGTCCACAAGTCTTAAAGTTTTTAAGTTTGGGGAGCCCTGATTTAGAATCACTAGGAACTGGACCTAACTAACTAGTGATTAACAAATTTCAAACCACAGTCCTGTTCTTTGTACAGAATGAGACTTTCACAGGTTTGATATCCAATCACAATATGCATGCACTTGGAAATACTCTATTGCTTGGCTCCTGCACTCATCTATTTATGTAAGAAACAATGAAAGAGAAAATTAAGATTGTCTCCTTTCAACTACTTAAGTAGCTGTAAATATTTATTAATATTTTGAATTACCTAGAAGCAATATGTCTTTTTGAAAATTTGTTAGATTTATACACTGCCTTTCCATTGTGATAAAGAAATATCTACTACAGCATTGTGTGCCATTCCTTATCTCTTACTATAATCAACACATCAAAATTCCTCCCCCCCCCCCCCCCCCCCCCCAAGATGGTTAGATTGTTACCTTCTGAAAGTGGGAGTGAAGAGCCTCTGATAAAATACTTCAAGCAACATCTGCTCTCTTGCATTTGCTAAGTTTTTGGTTCCGTGGCCTCTTCAATCATTCCATAAGAACACAGATGCCCTAGGATGCCATCCAGTGAGTGATGGCATATTGTGATAAATATACTGGTGTTAGCTTTCTGACTCAACTCAAATTCTGTTTCTGGTTATAGATTTCAACATGGCACTTGTGCTAATGAGATGTTCAACATCAGTGCTATGAAGCTTAGCTGCTAGGAGACGTGCCATGAGTGTTGTCACATTTCTGTCTTCATTGAATATGAAAGAAAATGGACTAAATAGCATGTCATTGTAAGAAGAACATTGATATTGTCAAGTTGAAGTGTCTCCTCATATTCTCATGACAGCTCTGCCAGATCAATGTTTGTTCCTAGTCCTGTATGGCTTTCCAACTTTACTGAGGATGGGAATGTAGCGAAAGCTTCATAATCAGGTCAGGATCAGTTTGAAAACACCGACTCAAGAACTCAACAAGCGAGTGAACCATTTCATTTCAAATACAAACATTTATCCTGTCAGATCCATACTGTTGGCATTTCTTGTTCATGTGGTTTGTTGCCAGATGAATTTCTTTCAGCCTTGCTGTTCCATCTGGCTACATAATCATTTCATCTCTGAAAGTTGAGAGCCAGAGTTTTTCAGGTCAGGATAGACTTCACCACATTCAGTTCCTTATTTATTAACAGCAGAAACTTCAGCATTCAACCTAGCCAGATGCATTTATTGCACTCAGGAATGTATGCATGCATGCACACATGTTTTTTACATCACTTAATCAAAGATTAAATGGTGTAAAGCTGTAAATATTTATCAAATGTAAAAAATCCATGTACTGTTTTTTTATTCAGATTTCTTCATAAAGAGATCTAGAAAATCCCAGGACACTAAGATAAAAGCACAAATAAGAAGAAAAATTATATCCAGATGATTTGAAACTCTTGGAGAGTGAAAAGCAGAAGACAATTAACTTCTGCAGTGTCAAATTCAAGTTCCTTGAATCTCAGCCATGAAGTGCAAGTATGAGCTAAGGTCTATAAGCTTTTGAAATATGCATCAAATTTTGACTACTAAATTATTTGCAGATCAATCTAAAATGTTTGTTCAATGAACACTAAACCAGCTTTTCAATAAATGATAGACGATTCTTAATTACCCTCCTTTTAGATTGAAAGACAGTCCATAAAGCAGACATCTTACTGATATTCACCTATGTTCAAGGAAGATGCCTGCATGATTAAAATATTATTTCTAATTATTCACATTGTGTGTTATTGTATTTCACTGTGAGTCACCCAGAGTTGTCTTGAGTCAGGCAGCACTTAAATACATTAAATTGAATGATTAGATGTTGTGAACTAACTGCCTTGCTGCAGGCATTTTCAATTGCAGACAACACTCTTTTTCTTCCACAGTTAGTGGAAGAGAGTTCACTAAAAAAATTGTTTCTTATCACCAGATTTTGTTATGACTTTCACTACTACATACAATTCTGATTCAATTCACTTTTCCATCACGCTACAGGGGAATATCAGTGTTTCTTTAGTCAATTTTTTGATTAGACAGCTTTTGTTACTTCTGAATGCTTTGCTGAAGTTCTGTACAGTCATTTGGAGATAAATACTAATAGACCACTTCAGTCCATGTATCAATTCTGCTTTATTTTACAAAAGAAAAGAAAAAACCAGCCAGCCAACTTGCTCCCAACTACTTTTGCTGGAAATAAGTTTGCACGTACAGTCTAGTTTTCAGTATTCCCTACATCTGTAAAAGAAAGGAAGCAATTTTCCTTTGCAAGTTGTTATAGGCCTTGGATAGGCTTGGAAACCTGTGTTGATGGGACTTCCAGTGGTGCTCTGATTGACGGCAGATCAGAGACTGCAATTGTGTGCGTCTTTGATCCATGCTTACCCTGTTGGAGGGGTCCTTAAAGGACTGGATCCATCTGACCCACCTCGTGGGGGTGAGGGGAAGAGGGGGAGACCACCATCTGGGTCAAGGGGAGCCTCATCTCCCCCCCCCTGGCTTGGCAAACTCCCCTAGAAGACAGGGAGAAGCGACAGTCTTTTAATGGCTGTCCTGAAGAGGAAAAGCTGGCAGGACACAAATTTTGTGCTGGAGAGTGAAAGTGGTAAGCAGCATGTAACTGGATAAAAGACTTTGAATATTCTTTTTAATAACCCCAAAAAGTGGAAAGAAAGAGTCCTCATATGGAAGAGTGGTAGTGGCGAACGAGAAATAAGAGGAAAATATAAGGTAAAGAAAAAAACCAGAAATAAAAGAATTATATGTGATTAGAGACTAAATTTGAAATAACATACAGAATTGGACATTAATCAGGCATTGGATAAAAAGTTGGACTTATTTGGAATTGGTTAAATCTAATATTAATATTACGGAAAAGTGAATTAAAAATAAAAGAATTCTAAGAAGAAAGTGATAAAGATCACCATCTAAGAGTTAAAGATTTTCTTCTTTTATGTTTCTATGGAAAATTACTAGTTGTATATAACAAGATCCCTAGAAGCTTTATTTAAAAAAAGAAGAGGGGATTACAGTTAAAATGGAGACTTTTGACAAGAACTATAACATAAAAATTTGGCTATTAATAAAATAAAGAATAACTTAATAGACCAAAGAAATGGAAGAAATAAGCAAATAATTTAAGTTGAAGCTCCAAAATTTGAGAGAGATGCTTAAAGAATGAGATTGGTGGAATTAAAGGTGCTTTTTCAGGAGGCAATTGGTCTTTCTTGTTTTTTTTTCCTTTGAAGATGTTCCATCCGGAAATAAGTTGCACGAGACCGGGTTCCAACAACAAACTCCTTATTTAATTCAGTAAAGCAATGGTAATGGAACAAGAGCCCAAGCCGTGGCAGCCCTTTATATCGCGGCTTGCTCGCGGCTTGTGGCCAATGGCACCACTTTAAGTGTGCCCGTCCGGCAGGCCAATCAGATTGGTTCTCTAATGGCCAATCCGAGAATGGCCTTTTCGGCCAATCAAAATGAGGAACTTGGAGCCTACCAAGTTCCATACATAACACCCCTCCCCCCTTGGTTCAGTCCATCGTACGTCACGTAGTCACGCAGGTAGATGGGGCTTTTTTGAGTCCTGGTTGACCTGTGCAGCTCAGTCTCGGTGTGGTCTTTGAGAGGTTCGGATGGGATTGCTGTCTCTGTTCCTTCTCCATGGAACCTCCTGGAAGGGTGAGTCAGCCTTGCTGCTCCCGCCTGAGTCTCTTCGGCCGGTTGAGATGGCTCTGCCGCTCCCTCCTGGTTTGTCCAGGTTGGTTGAGCTGGCCTGACTGTCTCCTTCCAGGAAGGCCTTGCTTCGTTCTCCTGCTCCCAGACTTCTTATTTGGGGTTCATCTAACCTTGAGTGCTCTTTTTGATTTGTTTGATAGTCTTTGTGTAGTGTTTGTTGTCTTGTTATGGGTGGTTCATTTCTCCCTTTTTTATTATTTTGTATTTTCCCCCCTCCTTGGTTGTTTTTTGGTTGGTATTTATTTTTGGCGCTGGTGTGTTTTTGCATTCGAGGGTGCGAGAATGAAGCTGGTCGATTTGCCGCTTCCATTCTCTTCCATCGTCTAGGAGTAGTCGGAAAGACCAGGAACCTGTGATATGGGTCATCATGGCTGGAAGCCATAACAGGTACCTGATGAGGTTTTTCCCATAGACCAGGTCGCCTATTTCAAATGCACGGTATTTGCTGGAGGAGTCGGGGGGTTTATCCCAGGTGTAAGTGGGGTGCAGTCTGTTGAGGTAGGAACGCAATTTCCTACCCATTAGTTCTGCTGGGCTTTCGTTGGTTGTGCTGCTAGGGGTAATATGCTGTAGGGTTAGTAATCGGTTTAGTTTTTCTTGCACATCCCCCTTGTCCATTCTATTCAGGCCCTCCTTAGTCAACCGAACCATGTGTTCAGCCCTGCCATTTGCAGCTGGATGGGCCGGCGCCGTTAAAGCATGTCGGATGCCTTGGGCACCTAAACCCCATGTCCCACTGCACCAACGGATGCAAAGAGGATGTAAAACAGACAAAAAAGCTTGCCATCTGTTGGAAAATGCGATGCATCCGTTGTGTACTCACTGCGTACGTGTTTCATATGCTCTATCTGTCAAACATCCATCTACTGCTATTTCATCCGCTCAAAATGTTTTGAGCTGCACAAAACTTTTTCAGCGGATGAACTTTCCGCCGCATACGATGTACATCCGCGACACATACGGGCAACAAACATTCTACATCCGTTGTCATCCGTAACACATCTGCTGTATCCTCTCGGCATCCTCTGGCCATCCCCTCAACTCACATCCGCTGCAGCTGAAAGCGGAAAGAGGGAGGAAGCGAAAGGTACGTGGAACGTCCACACATCGTTAGTAGCATGGAAACAGAAAGGATGTAAGCATATGCATCTCGTATATAAAGCATTAAAACAGACAAAAAGTTTGTATATGGGACGTATCTCGGATATTTAGGATGTCTGGAGTATGCCTAGAGTATGTGGAAGGACACCTAGCAGAAAACCAATATTTCCTATAAAAAGGGGGAGGAAATCACTTGGATCTCACTATCAGTCCAGCAGCCATGGTGTACAGACCTCTTCACTCTTGGTCTTGCTCTTCCACATCATCCATTGATCTCCACCATGGATCATCACACACCACTTATGGTAGCTGCGATCATTCAACACCAGAACCAAGCCCTGTTCAGACTGTTTCACCTGTTCTACACAAGGAGAAGAAGGAGACGTCCAAGAGCTGTGTGGGTCCAACGATGGATTGGGAGAAGAGTGGAGTTTGGACTGTATGACAAGCTGATAGTGGAGCTGAGGAATTAAGACCCTCGTACATTTCAGCACTTCATGAGGATGCCACCAGCCATGTTTGATGAAATTGTTGAGCGTCTGAGACCCAGGTTGACCAAGCCGAGCACCAACTTCCATCCCAGCCTGGACCCTGGACTGAAGGTGGCACTGACTCTGCGCCACCTGGCCTCTGGAACCACATACAGAAACATGCAGTATGCCTGGAGGGTGCCACACAACACCATCAGCAAAGTGGTCAGAGAAGTGGTGCAGGCCATCATCGAAGAATACGTGGAGAAGCTCCTCCAGTGTCCCACCACTGAACAAAGCTGGAGGAAAGTTGCAGAAGAGTGGTATCAGAGGTGGAACTTTCCCCACACCGTTGGAGCCATAGATTGGAAGCACGTGGCCTGCAAAGCTCCACCCAACTCAGGGTCCTCTTATCACAACTACAAGGGCTTCTTCAGTATCATCCTCTCTGCCATGGTTGATGCTGACTACAAGTTCATGTACATCGATGCTTCAGGCAAGGGGTCAGCTTCAGATAGCTTTGTTTATTTTGAAATGTGTTGATCAATGAATAAATTGTTATTGATAAAAAGGGCCATATGTGTGGCAGCTGGGAGGGTGGACCATACAGTCCCACTATGCTTGCATTGGAGGTTTATCCATCCCACAGCTATCCTTACCCATCCCACAACTATTCTTAGCCATCCCACAGCTATCCTTACCTATCCCACAGTTATCCTTACCCATCCCACAACTCTCCTTACCCAACCCACAACTATCCTTACCTATCCCACAAGCATGCAAAGGCTTAACCCTTTTTTCAAAGTTTTCACCAACACTTTATTCAGTAAATAAAATGAACCAAGTGTGTGAAGCAAAGATAACCTTTATTAATAACTGTCTTAAGTAAACTGTATGACTTTATTAAAAAAGCAAAATGACTCAAGTAAAGTGTCTTAAGCAAAGATAAAGTGAACAGGTAATAACTCAGTCTCTGGCACTATTCTCAGTCACTCTGAGGCATGTCCATGGTCTCAGCTGTCGAGCAGCCAGGAACTGTGGAGATGGCTGTTGCTGGAGTGCTGGTCTGAGGCACCATTGGGGTGCTTGGCCCCGAGAGTACAACAGGGGATGGTGTGTTCAGGAAGCTCTCAGAGAGCTGACTCAGTCCCATGAGGTTGAGAGGCCCTTCCTCAAGGACCTGGGATGTCAGGCATAGTACTGATGACAGATTTTCTGTTGAGGAGCTTGGCTGTGGGGTGGAAGAAGGAGGAGTGTAGTGGGGCTGTCTGGTCTGCAGCTGGGTGAGGTGAGGTGTCTGTGGCGTGCAATGTACCTGGGCCTGGACTGGGAAGGGCTGCCTCTGCTGTGGGAAGTCCTGGTACTCGTAGCCTTGGTAGATGAGGGACTGTTGAAAGTCGTGGAAGGGCTGTGACATCACCTGGGGTGGAGGAGCAGTCCTCGACTGGGTCGGAGCAGGTTCAGCTGGGCCTGGAGGGTGGTACAGCAGTGCTGTGATCTTTTCCTTCATCACCTGGTACTGGGCCTCGGGCAGGTCCATGAGGGTCTGGCTCATGTACGTGATGAAGGGATTGCGGTTCGAGGATGGTGTTGCTGTGGACCAGCTGAGAGAGAAGATTTGTGTTGGTTTTGATTGTGTCCCTGATCTCCAAGAGGACAGTGTGGCTCTGGCCCTCCAGTCTGCCTCTCTGCCTGCTTTCTGTGGAGGTGGAGCTGGGGGTGGGGGTGGGTTGGTCTCTGGCTGCTGCTTCTTCATGCTCCATTTGAGACAGGGGATCCTCCACGTCCTCTGGCATGGGGAGTGCAGCTGTTGGGGGGGTCTCTGCCACGGGGCCCTCCAAAGACACCTGCCTCGACACGGTAGCTGTCTCCTGGCTGGAAGAGGACTGGTTGTCTGTGAGCTGTCTGAGGGAGAGGGTTGACAGAGGGGCCGCTCCTCGGTGGCGGATCTCACCCTCCAGGAAGCTGCACTTGGCCATGACATACGTCTCCTGGTCAGTGAGCTTGACAGCGGCCAGGCCAGATTTCTTGAGGTGCAGCTTGCCATACCAGGTGTGCATGTGCTTCCACCATCCCAGGAGGACATCTGAAGTGTAGCCCAGGCTCTCTGCCTTGTCTCTCCACGCTGTCTGCTTTCAATGTTGTGATAGAGTCTGTGGCCCTTTCTCCACAAGTACTCGTTCTCCCTCAGCCATTCCAGCACCTCCTTCTCATGGTCCTCGGAAATGGAGTACTGTTTCCTCTCTCCCTTCTCCTTGCCTTGCCTCTTCCTCCCTCTGGCAGGGGCTTCAGGGCCTTCAGCAGCAGGGCTTTGAGGGCCTTGGGGCTGGTCCACCACAGCAGCAGCAGCACCAGCAGCAGCAGGAGAAGCACCAGCAGCACCAGCAGCAGAGGAAGCACCACCAGCAGCAGCAGCAGCAGCAGAAGCACCAGCAGCTTCAGAGTCAGTGCCAGGGGGTGGGACGGTGGTTCTGTCCTTCTTGCCAGCTCTGGCAGGAGAAGGCACAGGCTTCCTCTTCTTCCCTGACTGACGAACACTGGTGTTCTTTCAAGATGTCTCTGGCAGCAGGTCTTTCCTCTGAATGGTGACTGCTTGGGAGCTGCATCCTTTTATATCCGCAGAGCTGATGCAATTCATCCTCCCCGCATGCGCAGTGAACGCTTTGCATCCGCTATGCATCCGCTACGCATCTGCTATGCATCCTATAGGCATCCATGATGCATCCGCGTCATCCGCTATGCATCTGCTCCTTCCGCTATGCGTCCGCTTCGGTATTCTCCCCCGGAAGCCCTGCGGATTTGTCATCCGCTTCCATCCGCTAGGCTTCCTATGAACATCCGCTTACCATCCTCACTACATACTACCCCTGTCCATTCCTTTCCATTGTTTTCCATTCTGTTTATGCAAATTTTTGCCACTTTTGAGAGCAGATAACAACGGATGGAGCCACCCCCGAAATTTTGCTCATCCGCTGTGTCCTTTTTGCACACGTTTTGCATCTGTCGTCCAGTGTGACCTAGCCTTAAATACTGCTCAAATGCTAACGCGGTAAACTGGGGCCCATTTTCCGACACCAGTACATCTGGCAGTCCATGCGTGGTGAAAAGTTTGTCTAGCTGTTTCATTACTGTCCCGGTGGTTGTGGAAACCATGAGGATGACTTCTAACCAGTTCGAGTAGGCATCCACAACTATTAAAAAAGTGTTGCCTCTTGTTGGCCCAGCAAAGTCAATATGTAGTTTCCCAGTCTCTTACTGGTGCCTGTGGGGGGGTAGGCCTCAATTTTTGACAGTCATGGCATGTTGCCACCCAACGTTCAATGTCCTTGTCCAGACCTGGCCACCAGGCGTAACTCCTGGCCAGGGCTTTCATTTTGACTATGCTCGGATGCCCCTCGTGCAACATGCACAAAATATCTTCCTGGAGTCTGTTTGGTATCACCACCCTGTCACTCCACAAAATACAGCCCTTCTTGATAGACAATTCAGTCTGTCGGGTGCGAAATGGCTTAAAAGTCTCAGTTTTGTTCTCTTCCGGCCAGCCCTTACCTACCCAATTCAGGATGCGAGCTGTCAAAGGGTCTTTTGCGGTGGCTCTCGCAACATCCACTGCGGTTTGCGGCAGGTTCGGGCAGGTCTCGAATTGAAGTATGGAGATGGTGGGAGCTGGGTCCTCTTCTGTGATGGGCAATGGGGAACGGCTCAGGGTGTCAGCATGGGTGATGGTCTTTCCTGGGCAGTGAATCAGCGTGCAGGTGTAGGCAGCGAGGAATTCAGACCACCTCGTCATTCTAGGTGACAGAATGTTCGGGGTTGGCTTGTTTCCTGCTAGGATTCCTAACAGGGGTTTGTGATCGGTGATGATCGAAAAAGTTCTGCCGTAAAGGTACTCATGGAATCTTTTGACTCCGGTGATGATTGCGAGGGCTTCTTGGTTGAGTTGGCTGGAATTGCGTTCTGATTTGGAAAGCGTTCTGAATAGAAAGCGACCAATGCCTCTCTGCCATCTGGTAGCTTATGGCTCAGGATGGCGCCGATTCCAAAAGGCGATGCATCCCAGGTGACTGTCAAAGGCAGGGTATTGCTATACTGGATTAAAACAGTGTTGGACATTTATAGGTCTTTGATACCCTGAAATGCAGCTTGTTCCCAGTGGCCCCATTTCCAGTTAGTTTTTTTGTCTAGCAACCGATGTAAAGGTTCTGCTATGGTTGCCTTATGGGGCAGGAACACATTGTAGAAATTTATGAGACCTAGGAATGCTTGAAGGTCAGTTTTGTTCCTAGGTCTAGGTGTGTCTTTGATTGCCTTTATCTTTTTTTCAGTGGGGTGTATTCCTTGTTCATCTGTTAGGTAGCCCAGCAACTCGACCTGATTGGTGGCTAGATTACATTTCTTTCCCTTTACCTTAAGGCCTGCGTCTCTAAATCTTCTTAAAACTTCCCTTAATCTGCTCTCTAATTGGTTGGCATTTTTTGCTGACACCAGAACATCGTCAAAATAAGGGACGATTCCCTTGATTCCATTTAACAGACGCTCCCTGAGTCTTTGGAACACTCCTGGAGCCAAACTGGAGATGTTACACTTGAATGCCCCTCTATGTGTCACAATAGTCTGTGCCTCTGCGGTAGCGGGGTCAACGGGTAGCTGTTGGTACACCTGTGCGAGATCAAGCTTTGCAAAAAATTTTCCTCCCCCTACGGAGTGCAATAAATGTTGCACTACTGCTATTGGGTATGCACTTTGTTTGAGCACATGTTTTAGGGTTGCCTTATAGTCTCCGCAGATGCACACTGACCCATCTGGTTTTACAGGAGTCACAATGGGTGTTTCCCACCTGGCATGATCGATTGGCTCTAACACTCCTTGTGCTATTAATTTGTTTAATTGTTTATCAATTTTTAGTTTTAAGGCAAACGGGATGCGTCTGGCTTTTAAATGGATGGGGGCTATTTTCGGGTCTCGGCTAAATGAAATTGGGGTCCCCTTGTACTTGCCTAGGGTCCCGTTGAAAACATCTTGGAATTCTTATAGCAGGCTTTCCTCCCAGTTGGCTGCAGCAATGCGTTTATCCCAGTCATCCCAATTCCCAGGGGCGCGAACCATTCGATCCCTAGCAAGCTAGGGCGATCACGGTCGACGATGGTCAGAGGCAAGATTTCAGCATGATTTTTAAATTCAACGCGGAAATGTCCAAGGCCCACTACCGAGATTCGATCTGTCTGGTAGTCTTTTAAAATCAGTCTTTGTTTTTGTAGTTCTTTTTGTTTAATGTCCAGTATCAGGTGCCGGATGGTATTCCAGGATATCATAAATAGAAAAGACCTGGAGTCGACTTCCATCTCACAGGGCTTCCCTTCGATGTTCACCTCCATCCAGACCTTTTTCCCATTTTCTGTCCTGGCATTTCCGATGGTTACCGTCTGATGCGTTTCCTCTCTGTCGCTGGTTCTTTTGCTTCGGTTCCATCTGCTTCCGGCTTGTCTCTCTTCATGTCTGGGGGGGGGGTGCTGCCACGTCTTTTAGGACTACAGCTCTTTTTGTTTCGGCAGACCCTTTCAATGTGCCCCCGTTTGTTACAAGCCCTACAGATTGCGTCTAGGAACCTGCATTCAGCTCATGGGTAGTTGTCCCCGCATCCCACACACTGAAACTCCCGCCTGTTTCTTCTCTTTTCCCACCATTTCTTGTCTGATTGAAGTCTATAGACATCTTCATTTTCGTCATCAATGTTGCTCTGGGATTTGAGATCTTCGTAGTGGGTGGTCGCTGTGGGCTGTTTCTTGTTTCCCTCTGCCTTCTTCTCTCTGGCTTGGTTTGGCGGATCTGGAATCGCATTCATTTGGTGCATGGTGGCTGCAGATTTCTTTGCTGCTTCGGCGGTGGTTGCTTCTGCAATAGCCTCGGCCACGGTTATGTTTGGTCTATTCTGCAGCTTACTCTGAAGTGTTGTGTCCTTCAAACCGAGGACCACACGGTCCCTCATGGCCTCGTCCATGTTCTGGAACTTGCAGGCTCCTCCAATGTGTCTCAGAGCTGCTACAAAATCTCCGACGGTTTCATCTTCTTTCTGGTCTCTCTTGTAGAATTTGTGTCTTTTTATCAAGTTGGAAACCACAGGTGCATAATGTACTCTGAGCATTCTGTTCAGCTCGGGCCAAGTCATCTGTTAGACATCTCTTGGTTTAGCCAGCGCCTTCGCCATTTTAAAGACGGCTGGTCTGCAGTGTGTAAGGAAGACAGCCCTCTTCCTTTGGTAAGATATTTCCTGCAGTTCGTTGCTTTCCAAAAACATAAGAAAGTGATCGATATACGACTCCCAATCCTCCTCATCAGGATTGAATGGTGCGGGTGGCATGTTGTTCCCTGCCATCTCTTGCTCAGTTCAGATCGCTGTATGCTTTGGTCTCGCTCTTCTACGACGATCCCACCTTCGTCACAAGTGTTCCGTCCGAAAATAAGTTGCGCGAGACCGGGTTCCAACAACAAACTCTTTATTTAATTCAGTAAAGCAATTCAGGGGTTTTTGTGTGTGTGTGTGGGGGGGTGACAAATGTTTTCCACAGAGTTCAAATTAAACAGTAAACAAAAAAAAGCATTATTTCAGGCATTACTTCTCATTCTATCTTTTGATTCAGCTTGGAGTAATTCAAGAGCAGAAAGTTCTCTTTCAAGAAACACCAACTGTTTAGATTTTAGGTAGGTACCAATTAGGTACCATTACCTGTCTTCCAGCTTCCTTTGTTGAAATATTGTTTGATGGGCAAGATATGTGTTCCTGGCTATTTGTGGGAAGAGCAAACTAAATCTAGTTTGTGACTGCTTTGTACTCCTAGAGGACAGTGATCAGTTCCATTTCTTCAAGCAAGTAGACTTTAATGGATCCTCTGCATAGTCTATTGTTGTTTGGATCTGCAATGGTATATGGGAATGGCCTTGGGAAACAATGCAAGAAAACTCAGCCATGGGAATAATAAGATAAAAGGCAGCTTATCCCACAGCAGGAATGTTGGTCGGGCAAGATGCTTGGAAGAGACCCTCCCCTGTTTCTTGAGCTATAAAGAGGACAGGGGAGAAATATGCTTTCAGGCTTGCAAAATTCTATTCATGTAACCTTGTTACACAGTAGAATTAGTTCATCTGGCTATGTTTCCTGTTGGACTACCACAAGGCTTGACAATAGCCAAGGATGCTGCCTTTTTTGGTACAATCTTAATTTGAGGACTGAGGATTTCCTATGCCACTACTAAACACTCCTCTTACCCCTTGGCTGCTCTCAAGTACATTGCCTCACCTTCTGTAGTGCAATATTATCCACTCAAAATAGACATACAAGTGGCAAATAAGAAAAGATTTGCAGAACGAGAGGTAAACATTTGGGAGGAAGTGGAAGAAGAAATGAGAGTGCATGCACAGAGACTAACGGGACTAGATCAGTTAAAGGATTAATAATATATGGATTGGGGAACTCTAAGAAGAATCTAAAACAAGAACAAACATTTGAACAAGATGTAACCAAAAAGAGCTACTGGACAATCTCTACTATTCACAAGTTATCTACAAACAAAGAAGTTCCCTACAGTGAATAAGGGGCAATGATAAAAATCTCCTTCCAATGAACTTGAGTATTGAAACTCGGTTGCTTGTTTGAGAAAACTATTCCACTTTTTCATAGGATTGAGTGCTTTCTTACATTCCTGATTCCATAGTATTTTTCAGTCTGAATGGCAATTTATGTGAATTGTATCCAAATAAAAAATTAGGCTTCATTGTTCTTTAATTTAGTGAAAAAAATATGCATCCATCTACTGTTTGTTTACCACATCTTCATAATAAAATTATTTCAGAGTCTGGTATATAGGTAATTCTAAGTTAATAACCACTGGTTCAGCAACCAAAAATGATACCAACAACTGGACTCCAAAGTTCTGGCTATCCCCAGCACTCTCACAGTGATGAATTCGTAATTTTGGTGCTTGGCAATTGACTAGCACTTACAATGTTTACAATGTCCTGCAGTCGTTTGTGCAGATCCCTGCTAGCTTCTGAAAACCAACATCAATGGGAGAACCAGCAGAGAAAGTTGCACATCACTCAGATAAGTCTCCTGCACCAAGCAGCAGCCACCCCAAGCCTTGCTGTGCTTGTATTACACCATGCCAGATCCTTGAGACCCTTACGTGTCTCCCTTGCACAAAAGCCATCCCAAGCCTCGCTGTGCTTGTGCTGTATCATACTAGCTTCTAGCACATTCTCAAATGCTCCCCTTTCCATGGTAGCTCCCATAAGCCTTGTTGCACTTGTGCCACACCTGCACATACTGAGCACCCCTTCTGTCAGTTAACAGCCACTTACCAGAAACAGTCTGCTTGTGAGCCATCTGGGATTTCCTGCCAGCTTCCACATTGACTTTGTGTCAGGCGGTGCTCCATTCAAAACCCAAGAAAGAAATACTTAGACTCTTTAAGTTCGAGAAAAGTTATCTTTTACTGAAAGTGAAGTAGTAGCAACCAGAGAATTCTGAATCTGAGAAATTAGGCGCGCAATTCACATATACAAAGTGATGGAAGTGTTCCCACCCCCAATAGTTCAGATGAAACTTCCAATTAGAAATTGTGAATATGATCATGTGGGCATCTTCAGGTGATGATGAGGCCTCTGTCCGTTGACCTTGGCATATTTTGATAACGGGTTGCAGTTGCACAGAGAAAAGAAAGCTAAGCGAGAAATAGAAACCTAACTCTATTGTATGCTCCCCCCCCCTTATTTACACAACAGAAAAATGTAACACCTCCAGCTTACTTCCCAGACTTATCCCTTCCTCCCCTCCCCCCGTTTCTTATGACAGCCAAAAGATGCAAAGCAATAGTAGAAGATCTTGAAGGCTGACATTCGGCCCTCCTAGAAAAAGGAAAACCATCAGTCCTAGAAGAGAGAGAGGAGAAAATATAAAGACAATTATTAATCATTAAACAATTACAAAAGAATACACTCCTAGGGCTTATCAGGATACTTGGAACGAAATGTTTTGATCAACTTAGGGGCTTTAACATCGGTTTCGTTAACCCATTCGGCTTGTGAAGAAGGGAAATGTTTCCAGGCTACAAGATACTGGAGCTGACCCCTCCATTTGCGAGAGTCCAGAATTTCTTTAACTTCAAAATGTTGTTCACCTTCAATCAGTATTGGTTTGGGAGGGTCAGCCTGGATGGGTCTTAAATGAGAAGTATGTTCAGGTTTTAACAAACTGACATGGAAAACCAGGTAAATTCGTTGAAGAGTTTTTGGTAAGTTCAGCTGGACTGTTACAGGATTTATAATCCGTTCAATCGTGAAAGGACCAACATATTTAGGACCAAGCTTCTTTGATTTTTGAGTGGTTTGCAGGTATCTGAGGGACAGGAAAACTTTGTCGCCCACTTTATGTAATTTCTGTGGAGATTTTTTCTTGTCTGTAAACTTCTTATGAGCTTGATGGGCCTCATCTAATGCTTTGCGTGTTACTGGCCAGTTAAGTTGGAGTTGAGTTATCCATTCATCCAACAAATGGATGTTAGGCCTTTCACGAGGAAGTTCAGGTATGGGTACGAAATCTTGTCCCGAAGCTACTTTAAATGGAGTAAATCCAGTACTACTATGTATGGAGTTGTTATATGCCACTTCGGCAAATGGTAGTAAGTCGGACCAGTTATCTTGTTGATAATTTATGTGACATCGAAGATACTGTTCTAACATTGCATTAGTCCTCTCAAAGGGCCCCATTGGTTTGAGGGTGGTGGGCGGAGCTTAAGCCCTGGGCGGAGCCTATCAACTTCAGGAACTATTTCCAAAAATTTGAGGCAAATTGGACCCCTCTGTTGGAGATTATGCATTCCGGAACGCCATGTAACCTATAGATATGTGAAATAAACAGTTTAGCCAGCGTCTTAGCAGATGGAATCTTGGAACAAGGTATGCAATGTACTTGTTTGGAAAACAAATCGGTTACTACCCAGATAACCGTGTTTCCACTGCTTTCAGGTAATTCTATAAAGTCCACAGAGATTTCCTTCCAGGGGGCTGTTGGTCTAGCTACATTTTGTAACAACCCTACTGGCTTACCAGGAGGTCTCTTTGCCGAAGCACAAATTGGACAGCTAGCTACATAAGCTTCAATGTCCTTCTTTAAAGTAGGCCACCAGAATTGCTGCTTAACCAGGTGTAAGGTTTTCACAAATCCAAAGTGACCAGCTGCTTTAGAATCATGAGCTTGTTGTAATATTTGCCCCCTCAGCGCCTGTGGCACATACAACTTGGTCCCCACCCAAGCCAAACCATCTCTAACTGTATAGTCACTTGAATGAGCCAGGAACCAATCATCCAGTTTTAAAGCTTCTTTTAGTTGTTCGGTCAAGTCATTCGATAAATCCACTTCTTGTTTCTTCTTTTGGGCTCTGGTGATCACTGGGGCAGCTAGATGTTTGGTTGAAACAATTGGACTTATCACTTCCTGGCGCATACTATTATATTGGGGTAGTCTAGAGAGAGCATCCGCCATGAAGTTCTTCCCCCCTGGAATGTACTTCAGTGAGAAATTGAAATGCTTGAAATACTGGCCCCAGCGAACTTGTTTAGGGGACAGCTTCCGAGGAGTTTTTAAGGCTTCCAAATTGTTATGATCAGTCCATACCTTAAATGGATGTTTTGCTCCTTCCAGAAAATGTCTCCAGGTCAGTAAGGCCCAACGAACTGCAAAAGCTTCTTTTTCCCAGACGGTCCACCTTCTCTTGGTTTCAGACAGTTTACGGGAGGTATACGCACAAGGCTGTAAGGTTCCTTTCTCGTTGATTTGAAGTAACAAACGTCGGGATAAATTGCCGGTAAAAATTTGCAAATCCCAAGAAGCTTTGAAGTTGTTTTCTGGTACTGGTGGAGCCCATTCCAATACGGCACGCACTTTCTCTGGATCCATTTCTATGCCCTCAGATGAAATGCGATATCCCAAATAGTCAATTTTCTCTTGATGGAATTCACACTTGGATAGTTTAGCATACAACTTAGCGGCACACAGTTTCTGTAGAACCAACCACACCAGTTTCACATGTTCTTCCAGAGTTTCCGTGTAGATAAGGATATCATCAAGATAAACCAGAACCCCCCTGTATAAATGTTCATGTAACACCTGATTGATCATCTGCATGAATACAGCTGGGGCCCCTTGTAAACCAAAAGGAAGAATATTGAATTGGAAGCAACCCATCGGGCAGTTAAAAGCAGTCTTCTACTCATCCCCTTCCTTAATTCGAATTCGGTAGTATGCTTCTCTCAAATCCAACTTCATGAAAATCTTCCCCTTGGCTAGGTGGGCCAACATGTCCTTCATCAAAGGAAGGGGGTACATTTTCTACGGAAATGGCATTCAAATTTCTGTAGTCCACCACCAAGTGTTGGGAACCATATTTCTTTTCATGGAACAACACTGGGGCCGCTACCCGGGGCCTAGCAGGTTGAATGAAACCACGTTCCAGATTTTTATCTATAAACAATCTGAGCTCTTCCAATTTCCGTGGTGTCATTGAGTACAACTTCGGTTTCGGGAGCTTCACCCCAGGCAAAATTTCAATAGTACAGTCTGTTGGTCGGTGAGGTGGAAGCTCATCCAAGGCCTTCTCACTGAACACTTCTTTTAAATCCCAATACTCTTTGGGAATTTTCTCCTCCCCTTTCACGAGTTCAGTACCTGTGGAAGCTATTTCAATCAGAATCTGGAGCTTCGGCTGAGATCTCCCCTCTTTTTCCAGTCACTGCTTGGTGCATATGCGCAACAACCCCTTTCTCCAGTTAACCTGGGGGTTCCATTTCCGGAGCAAGGGCAATCCCAGTATTAATGGTTGCTTCATCCCAGGGACCACAATAAAGCGCAGAGTCTCATCATGCTCTCCCATGGTCATTTCTATAGGTTCCGTGATAAAACGTGCAGGGCAACCTCCAGCCACTGATCCATCTAATTGGCAAAAGGAAATGGGCATCTTTAAAGGTTTTAGTTTTAAGCCCATTTTCTCCACTACTTCCGTGTTGATTATACACCTTGTGCACCCAGAATCTAACAGGGTTAGCATTTCCCCTTCGAACCCTGAATTGGGTACCCTCAACTTCACCAGAATGGTCATAGGGCCCACGCTTACCAGCGTGGGCATAGGACTTACCAGGAAGTTGTCTTCCGAGTCGAAATCGTCCTCCTCAGGGGTAACTGGGGTTTCTGATTCCTCTCCTGCGGGAGGGGTGACCTCTGCCATCACTTTCGAGTTTAGTGCTGCTTCGCGAGGCTTCGCTGGGGATTTTTCAGATTTTTTCCCTTCTTTTGGCGCCCCCTTTGGCTCCAGCTTGACTTTGCAGTTCACAGCCAGGTGACCTTCCTTCCTGCATCAAAAGCAGGCCGAGGGGTTGGGTCTTGCCGCCATTCCTCCCCTCTGAGGTTTGGGGACCTCTTGAGGACGTGGGGGGGAAGGCTTGCTCCACCCAGAACCTCCCCGCCATCTGCTTCGGGTTAAATCAATTTCCACTTCTTCTGCCAACAAGTACCATATCTGCAAGTCATTTGGGTCTCTTCTAGCAATGCATCTCTGGTACACATCTTCATTTAAACCATCTTTAAATGCTTCTATCAGGGCTTCCTGGAACCAGCCTCGGATATGACCGGTTAACTGTCTAAATTCTTGGGTGTAGTCAGCCACTGACCTCCATCCCTGATTTATGGTCTTCATCTTAATCCGGGCCTTGCGCTCTGCCAGTGGGTCCTCAAACCTAGCCCGCAGCGCAGTCATGAACAGGTTATTATTCATCAACTGGGGAGCATTATCATTATGCAGGGTCACCATCCACTCTGCAGCTGTTCCCTCCAGAGCCCTGGTAACACATCTCACTTTGGCTGCTTTTGAGGAAAAATCCTCCCCATATTCTTCCATATAGCTCCAAACTTGGGCTAGGAAAAACCCCAAGGTTTTGGGATTTTCCCCGTACTTTACTTCTAATGGAGGCAATCTAGGAGCTCTATGCCGTCTAGGAATTACACCCCCCTCTGAGGGCCCCGGGGCTGCTGCTGGCTCAGGTTGATTTATGGGAAAAGAGGCTGCTCTGCTTCTTCTAGCTGACGCTACTCCCCCTTCCCTTTCATACCTTTGTGCAGTTTGGGGTTGTTCAAAGGCTTCATTCAGGAGTCCCCTGGCTTGATCCAGTAAGAGTTCCCTCTTTTCCCTCTCTTGCCATGGCTCCTCTTTTCCACGCCGGCAGGTGGTTGTGATCCCGGGGAGGGGGTCCTTCTCTGGATCTTTCCAGCCAACCCCCACCAGCCATCTGGGCTTCACAGCTGGATCCTCTTCCAGATTGAGTTCTGCTAACGATTGGGCTTCCTGTACCAGCAAAGAATCTTGCCCTCCAATGGCTCCCAGATCTTCCTGATCACTAGTTGAAGATGACATGATGTTCAGGCCCCCTCGGAAGAAAATTGGGTGTTTTCTCCGGGTGGGCTTGTAGAGGGAGATTCAGAATAATGTCAAGCGGTGCTCCATCCAAGAAAGAAATACTTAGACTCTTTAAGTTAGAGAAAAGTTATCTTTTACTGAAAGTGAAGTAGTAGCAACCAGAGAATTTTGAATCTGAGAAATTAGGCGCGCAATTCACATATACAAAGTGATGGAATTGTTCCCACCCCCAATAGTTCAGATGAAACTTCCAATTAGAAATTGTGAATATGATCATGTGGGCATCTTCAGGTGATGATGAGGCCTCTGTCCGTTGACCTTGGCATACTTTGATAACGGGTTGCAGTTGCTCAGAGAAAAGAAAGCTAAGCGAGAAATAGAAACCTAACTCTATTGTATGCTCCCACCCCCTTATTTACACAACAGAAAAATGTAACACCTCCAGCTCACTTCCCAGACTTATCCCTTCCTCCCCTCCCCCCATTTCTTATGACAGCCGAAAGATGCAAAGCAATAGTAGAAGATCTTGAAGGCTGACACTTTGGTTGTTAGAAGTTCACAGGAATTTGTGAGAAGGTCCTTGCTTAAGATATTTTTGTTTCTAAGCGATGCAGCCACATTTTAAGACTGCATCATTTAACGACAGAACTCACATTCCCAATTACCATTCTTAACTGAGGGTTACCTGTATATCTGCAAATATGTCTGTGAATGAAGAATGGCCAGTAATATTTCAAAGTGATACCCATGTATCACAGCATTATGTCCAGTAAAAAATTCAAAATTTTTTCTACTGGTTCTGTGGGCATGGCTTGGTGGGCCAGCAGGTAAAGGATACTGAAAAATCTCCAGCCAGAGCTGGCATTTGTTGGTTCTCCATACGACTCCAAATTTCCGCTGCCAGTTCTCCAGAACTGGTCAGAACCTGCTGAATACCACCTCTGATTATGTCTCAATGAAAACAGGATACAAATTATTTAAGGTAGATTATGTTTTACTCAGGAAGTATTCAGTTACCAAATCAGCAATGCTACTGGCCACCAGTGCAGTCCGAAATGTCTGGGAATGGCAGTTGAGGTAGAAGCTATATACTTAATGCTCAGAGGAAATAAAATTTGATTTCATACATTTCGTCTGGTGAAATCCACCACCATCAACACAACCCTCATCCATTCCTGTAATTACCCCAGGAAGTGTGATATGTGTTCTATTCCTCTTGCTGCTTCAAATTAGAAAATGTAAAAAAGAGGAAGCATTTTAACAGGTCCTGCGTTAATGCTGCCCCTTCTTCCAAACCATTTTAAACGCGCAGATCTTTGCATCAGCAGGAGGTAGTGCCATGTAGTATAGGAGCACCTATTTTACCCTTGACTCCATCATTGACCTGATACTGGTCATCTAGTTGGGTAATCAAGGCACATCCAGATTCTAAATTCTATTAGCAAAGCAGTATGATTTGGATCTACCTCATCATTATAACCAAGTTCCTCATCTGAGGTTCGTGTATCTCTGCTGTTATGGAGGTATGTGCTGTAATGTTAACAGGATGTGAGGTCAAATGGATGGTTAATCATTTTGGATTTTCCCTGACTTCACTGGAAATATTCAAACTTTTCTGTGGTGTAAAATCAGTTACATAATAATTGACGCTACAATCCGTGTATTAGCAAGCTTAAAAGACTAGGTTTCAGTCCTCTGAACATACATTATAATACTCTCTATTCTAGATCTTACAGTAGCTAGGATACAGTGGAATAATTGTAATGATACATTGGGATAGTTCATCTAATCTCACATATTTTGACTTTGTTAACACAGGTGACTTCAATGCAATTATCACTATGGAAATATCATCAATTTGCTTCCCAAAACTCATTCCTAATCTTAAAATTTAGTCATTGAAATAAATAAACCTTTTCAAAGCATCATTACAAAAACTGCATTTGGAAACTTATCTGTTAAGCCATGAAAACTGTACCATTTTAATTGCCCTTTCAAACTTATTACTACATGTTCAGTTAATTTCTTTTTTTATAAAACACCCTGTATTCACAGTTCAATAAATCATATGGTAGAAAATCTGAAAACATTGTATGGACTCTGTATACACAAAATAATAAGCCTCTTCCTGGATCATTTATTTATTAATTAAACCAAAATGGATAGCTTCCTATCTACCAGAAGCAACTTTAGGTAGTGAACAAAATAAAAACACAACACAACAAAACTACAATTTAAAACAACAAACAACCTGAGACCTCAATGAAGCATGGCTTCTTCCATCAACCACTCCATGCTGGTTCTATCAATTTCCTGGCTCCAGACCATTTTCTGAAGGCCAATAAGACAGAGAGCATCCATATCTCCAGGGAACACAGTTTCATAAGGCAGTTTCCATGACACAAAAAACTCCACCTGGAAACATAACTTCACTGAGAATTTGGGTCATGGTAAATGGGGATACAGGGCCAATTCGAAGGAGAAGAAATAATTTAATTTGCCTTACTGATACCAATTTAACAAATTTTCCAGGTTTGTTTAAGAACTTAGCTTTCCTATTCTCGTATCACTTGGAAATCCCACCAGTGATTCATGCTCAATAAAGCAAACAACCAAATCTAATGAACTTTCAGAACAATCCAATACTCAGCTAGAACAGTGGCCCTCATCCTTTTGGGCACCAGGAACTGGTTTTGTAGAGAAAGGTTTTTCCGTGGACCTATGAGGGTGTGGTTTTGTATGGTGCCTGCATCCTGTGGATGGGACTTCATTTTTTTGCACGGACTGGTTGCTGGCATGCCATGAACCAGTGCCGGTTCATGGACTGGGGGTGGGGATCCCTGCCCTAGAAACTTAGAGATAAAAAAAGACCAGTAAGGATTTCAAGTCCAACCTGTAGCTCAGTTCATAAATACAAATACTATCAACTTCCAATTAGCACAAATCAGCCAGGCTATGGAACTCCGGAATGTATTCGGCTACCAGTCAGCTCCCCTGCCTTATGCCACAGATCCCAGATTCTGTTTGCCGGACTCAGACAGGGTCCCCAAACCTGGCTCAAAGTTTGTCCAGATCCACATCCCCCAGCTCGGGCACTCCTTTGTCATGGAGGTACATCACGTACTCTGCTGCCTCATCCTCTAGGTCAGTGATAGTTAACCTTTTCCACATTGCATGCCAAAAGTGACTATACCCATGATGCAGTGCGCATGTGACTCCCCCACCCCTGTGCCTGCACACATGACCTTCCTGCACTGCATGCCTCTGCACACTTGCACGCAACCCCCCTGCATACTGCATGCCTCTGTGCATGCATGCACATCTCCCATGCACGCATCTCCTCACCCTGCATGCGCAGCAAATACCTGGCTGGTGGGGGCATGCTTGCATACACAGTGGGGCTCTTCTGGGTGACTTCTGGCATGTGTGCCATAGGTTCATCGTCATGGTTCTAGGTTCAAAGTGCACAGACTGATATCTAGCCACTGCAAAGAGTCAACTTTGTAAGTCAACTTATTAATCTGTTCAAATAGTCACAAGGAACCTTTTCTAGAATTTAGGGAGAAACTGCCTTCTTGTAACAAATCACTATTTGTTCTGCATTCTAAAGCAAGAAAGTATATATATGAGGATGGGTCTTTCGGTGCAGCTTTCAAGCCAGCTGTGGTTCCACCAAACAGCCCTTCCATTCAGCTCATACTTATGATAAGCTCTGTGTAATGAATTTTTTATCAAGATATGGAAATCAAGAAATTAGGGATAGAGCCAATCTTTTTTTACCAGACTTTTGCTCAAATAATAGGATTAGTCTTTTCTTTCCTCTCCCCTGTGCCTTATCCAGATCTGACATGAAGATCTAAATCCCTCCAGAGTAAAACTAGTGTGGGAGAATATCCATTGTGCTGTGAAATCTTTCATCAATGGATGGAGATACTTGAATACAAATCTATAACTTTAGATTATTTTAAAAATTATTCCTTCTCAGCCCATGACATCTCAAACATTTCTGAAGCAATTTATCACTATAAATCTATAACAAAATAATCTATTAAATAGACATGCCAGAAAGAATTCATGGCTGGAGGAAAATGTTATTAAATGTTGTTAAAAATGGCTTTTAAAATGATGCCTGAAATGTGGCCTGTCATACCAAACTAGGGAGAAGGGACTGGTGCTGTTAAGAAACTTTTCTCCTTTTTCTTTATCATGTAAAATGATTTTGCCTACTTTTTTGTATTGTCTAATTTTGTACTGTCACATTAATTTTTTTTGTTAAAGTTTAAGGGGAAGAAATTGAAATAGAAGTCCTTTATAAGTTTAACTGAAGGGATATTTTTTTAAAAAAAGCTAAATATTTTCCCATTGGTCAATAATTCCTTCATTCTAAATTTTATATAAATCTATTATTACTGTATTTTATTGATTATGCATTCCCATTTATACTTCAAACTTAACGTTCTGTCATTTTTTTAAAAAAATGTAAATTACAAGTTACATTGATGCTGATTGATGCCTTTTTAAAAATAAATATCATTATATCCAGCTATTAGAGGGAATGTACTCAGAAACAGAAATCCATGTTGCAGTCTCAAGTTTTTTTCTAAGTTTTTTTCTAGTAGGAGAATAAAAGGAATGGAAAAGTTGCAATGAGAAAAGGCATTGCCCACCTTGCAGGAAACCCAAACTAAATTAGCTTGAAAATTCAGCATTTGTGCCTATCCTATCACTCAGATTCCCTGACATAGACACCGGTAACACATTACTACTATCATTAATACCTACTGTCTTCTGTGAATTTGGTGGCCATCATGAAATTATTATTTCTTTTAGAATAAATTTTATTAAGTTTTCAAATTTAAAAAACATAAATAAAACTTTTTTTTACATCATGAAATTATTAATGATGTTATTCAAGTGTCTGCTATCTGCCCATATTCAAATAAGAATTATTCCCACATTGGCAAATATAAGCACTCGTAGTATGTCTTCTAAGCGGGTCTAAATGTTTATATGTGCTTTGACCAGTGGTGGCTTTAAATTTTTTTTACTACCGGTTCTGTGGGCATAGCTTGGCTTGGTCGGTGTGGCAGGGGAAGTATATTATAAAATCTCCATTCCCACCCCACTCCAGGGGAAGGATCCTGTAAAATCCCCATTCTCTCCCCACCCCACTAACCTGCTTTCCAGCTCTGTTCTCCTGTGCAGGGCAACAAAAGGAGACCCAGCCAATCAGCTGGGATTCGGGAAGCAGAGAATAGATGAGGGTGGGGCCAGTCAGAGGTGGTGTTCCAAACTACTCAAAAGTTCCACGACCAGTTCTCCAGAACACCACCTCTAGCTTTGACTCTTGCCAATTGCCTGGAGAAGTCTCTACAGTTTTCTTGGTGATATTTTTAGAATTAGTTTACCCTTGCCTCCTTCCCAGGACTGAAAGAAAGTGACCACCTCAAAGTAATTCAACTAGCTTTATGTCTAAGGCAAAAGCAGAACTTCTGGTTCCCCTGTTTCTAGCCTGGCACACCAAATTGGCTTGCTAATGCTTATAAATATCACAAGGAGCATTTAGGAACCAAATTGTTTTTTTTAATTTTAGCTTTTCTATTTGTTGCTCTTTATATTTATGTTTCTTTCATTTGTTTTCCACAAGTCTTAAAGTTGCCAAGTTTGGGGACCCTTGATATAAACATGGTGGGTTGCTACTGGTTCTGACCAGGTCTAGTGAACTGGTAGTTCCAGTGAGCAGTTGGCCCCGCCCGCTCACCCATGCTGCCCTTTCCTGTCCTATATTTCTCTGTTTTTTAGCTCAGCTGATTCATGCAGCACAGCACCTCAGCTGTTTTACTCACCAGCGCTGACACCGAGGGTAAGTTTTTAAGCTTAAAATGGGTGGTTTTTGAATGCTGCACATGCATGCTCACTGAACCGGTTGTTAAACCAGTTGCAAGCCACCACTGTATATAAATACTACAATACCAAATAATAATAATAATATATTACTTGTTTTTATAATAATACAATAAAAGAATAAAAACCCTGAGCTATATGAAGACGTATTTATTTTATCACCCTCAAATCTCCTATAATTAAGTTTTAGAGAATGATCCTGAGTCTTAAGAAAGGGGGAAAATCCATACAAGCCAAATATACTTTTTCATAGTCTCTCTTTTTCCTCATCATCTATTTGGCTCTCTCTTTTTTAAAAGTTAAGCTAAAAAGTCTTAAACATTAGACCTTCTGTTCACAAGGGTTTTGTTCCTACCCTTTGACCGTTTTGCTTGCCTTTCTCTACAACTTTTTCAGCTCTACGATATCATTCTGCATCCTTAACTCCATCTCTTTTATGAACAAATTTAAAAGCACATCTCAATGCAGACTCCCTGGTGTGTTCTATTTATTTCAATGCATCACAAAAACCGGCCATTGATTTCTACAGCTTGCTTTTTTCTCCTTTAACAGAAAGTTCCTTTAAAAGGTTTTGTGTGATTCCAAAGTCTGCTTAGGAGTTCTGGTAGCAGATTACCAAAAGCTTTGAGAAGGCCTTTTGTCTACAAGTCATATCCCACCTACACTTTTAGCTACATTATTTTATATAATTGGATGCAACCCTTTTATACTACTTTATGATTGTGAAGTAACCCCCAATTGACAAGGAGATTTTTTTTAGATATAAAATAAACTTTATTAAAGATTAAAAAGAAAAATATATACAATGTGTGGAATACAATGTTTCATTGCAAACGAAACCAATATACAAATACAAATACAAACATAAAACATATATATTTCTAATCAGCTAAGATGGTGTGATCTTTTATTGAAAACAATTTCACTAATATTCATTTTCTATTTTTGGTATATGCTCTAAGTCTAACCACTTCATTTTTCAAATCCTTATCTTTTAATTCCCTGGTTTTTCTCCCTAATCCAATTATACCATTTTTCCCAAGCTGTACTATATTTTGAGTCTACCTTATCCTTAAGTTTTTGTGTAAGTAAGTCTATTTCAGTGCGGTCAAGAACTTTCTGAATTATCAAATTATTTGTTGGCATTTGGTCACCCTTCCAGCATTGTGCCAGCGCAATTCTTGCTACCATGATTATATGGAGAATTAAGTATTTTGTTTCTTTTGCATAGTCCCCTTTTAACATTCCCAACAAAAATATTTCGGCCTTAAATTCTAGTTGTATATTTGTAATTTCTTTTATCCAAATTCTATTTTTTTCCAGTACTTTTTACTTTTTGGGCAAAGCCACTAAGCGTGAAAGAAGGTACCTCTTGTTTGCTTACATTTCCAGCAAATTGGATTTAAGTTGGATACATATTTGCTAACCTTGAAGGTGCCAGATACACTTTATATTGGTTTTCTTTATAAACAACCGATTTTTTTATTTTATAATTTTGTTTCCAGACTTTTTCCCAATCTTCCAGATTAATGTTATGCCCTACATTCCTTGCCCACGCAATCATTGGGCCTTTAACTATTTCTTCCGCCATTTCAAATTCTGATAGGTAATTGTACATTTTAGAAATTAATTTTACATCCGTTCCCTCTATTATTCTATCTTATTGGTTCAGTTTTACCTCAATTCCAAATTCTTCTATATCTTTTTTATATCTCATCTTAAGTTTACAATACGGCCACCACTCTATTTTCATCCTTTGTTCTGTAAGTTCTTGGTTTGTCTTTAATCCTCAGGAGTTTAGGACATCATAATATCTAATTTTCTTGACAAGGAAGAAATATTAATTAGTTTGTTAGATATAATGTATGTTTTCCATTAATACAAGGTGTGACAGAAATCTAAGCAAAAAACTATATTTCAGCCCTTGAAAATGGAACAAGGATAATACAAAGACTTTACAGCCTAATACCTTTACCTGCTTCCTGAAATGCAGCATTTCAGAAGATGATTACTTTCTTATTGAGTAAATTGTTTGTTTTCTGCCATCAAGGTTCCTTAATAGAAAAGTATCTTTTGGACCCAATAAATAGATATCATATTTAGACAGTAGTGAGCATATAATGCAGGTTCTACTGTTGGATCTTTAAATTTTTGAACTGAAACTGAAGTATCACTAGATCACATTTGAACATCTGGATTCGAACCAGTGGTCAGATTCAATTTTTTTTACTACTGGTTCTGTGGGCGAGGCTTGGTGGGCATGGCAGGGGAAGAATATTGTAAAATCTCCAATAAGAGGTGGTATTTGCTGGTTCTCCGAACTACTCAAAATTTCCGCTACCTGTTATCCAGAACTGGTCAGAACCTGCTAAATACCACCCCTGATTTGAATCAAATAAATTCTTTCTTGTTTCAACACCCAATGTACAGATAGTCCTTGATTTACAATACTTCATTTTGTTGTTGTTAGTCGTGCCCATTGGCTGTCAGACTCCCAGGGGGTGGGGGGGCATCTTAGCTAACTTTGTAGGCTTTGTCTGAATGCTGGCTGATGCAATCTTCCCAAGCCACGTGCTCTGGCCCAAGCCTTAATGTCCCCATTGGCAAGAATGGGAGGGATGAAATTCTGCCTCTCTTGAATTTCTACTTCTCTTTTAGGGAAAATATTCTGCCCTTTTAGCATATCCTAAAATATTTAATTTTTCAAGGAGAGGGGTGGGTGCTAACTTCCAACAGTCGTGTCTGACCCATTGTGACCTCATGGGCAACATTCCTCCAGGCCTTCCTTTCCTTTACCAGCCCCTGGAGTCCATTTAAGCTCATGCCAACTGTTTCAGTGAATCCATCCAGCCACCTCATTCTCACAGTTCATTTAGTGATGTTAAAAGTTACAATGCCACTGAAAAAAGGGACTTCTGACCATTTTTCAAACTTACAACCTTTGCAGCATCCCCATGCTCATGTGTTCAAAATTCAGGAAGTTGGTTCGTACTTATGACCGTTGCTGCATCCCAAGGTTATGTGATCATCTTTTGCAAACTTTTGACATGTAAAGTCAACGGGGAAGCTAGATTTACTTAACAATTGAGTTACTAATTTATCAACTGTGGTGATTCACTTAACTGTGGCAAGGAAGCTCATAAAACTGAAAACTGTGGCAAACTGAAACTGTGGCAAGGAAGCTCATAAAATGGTACAAAACTCGCTTCACAAATGTCTCACTTAACAACAGAAATGTTGGGCTCAGTTGTGGTCATAAGTCAAGGACTATCTGTATTTCCATTATTTTTAAAATAATACTGCTTCTAGATAGAATTAAATGTATAGGGAGGGAATAAATATGCCTCACTGCTTATCTCTTCCGGATTTAACCATAAGTAATATCAACTATCTCTACATATGTATTTCACTTCTTGGGGGAAGGGAGGGAGAAGAGAATGAATATTAGCCCGATATCTGTTTAATTTGCATAGAAAATATATTAGTGATAGGTCTGGAAATGATAGCAATCAAAATATTACCAATCTGAGATACACAAACAACACCACTTTGCTGAAAATAAAGGAGACTTAGAAGCACTCATAAATAAGAAATACAAACATAATCTAATTGTTATAAAGGGCAAGGTGAGCTTCCATGATTAGTGGACTTACAATTGACACTGAAGTTGGTAAGTTTTATATTCTTTGATTGCTACAATAGATCAAGATGGATAGTGGATTACAGATTTTGAAAGAATATGAATCCTAGGAGGAAACAAATGACTAGCTCAGATTATGAAGAATAACGATATTTCAATGCAGCAAAATTCTGAATACTTAGAGCAATAGATTTCTAGAAGCTGAGAGAGTTGTACACGAAGGAGTGAGAGAAAGAAGACAGATGCCTTTGAATTATGGATTTGGAGATAATTACTGGGAGTACCATGGACTATAAGAAGAACCAGTCAATCCATCACGAACCAAATAAAGGCTGACAGATCTCTTGAGCAAACAAAAACAATTTGGATGTATGGTTTGAGCATATTATAAAACAGAAAAAGTAACTCTTCTATACAAGATAGAGAGAAGTAAAGAGGAGGGAAATAATAACTATGGTAGAGGGATAGAATCTGAGATATTAATATCTGCTGAAGGATTACTATTTTTTGCTGAAGGCAAGGATAGTCTGATTAAGTGCCATGTATATGACTATTATTTCTATACTTTACTTTCCTCTATTGAAGTTTAGTTTATTTTCTTATGTATCTTAATAAGTACTTAATAATACATATTACCTTATCTTCTGCTATCCATTCTTCATTTTATATTTATTACTATCCCTAATGACTTTGCAGCTCAGCATACCAAGTAATCTATTTTTAATTGTTCACCCATTAAGTTTAATTTCCTTTTCCCATATACTCTCTGTCTCTCTTTTTATATATATAGAAACACTTGTTTTCTTTTGTATCATATTCCATGAATACACATTATGATCTATTCCTTTTAAAGAAGCCTCCTTCTTGTCTGCTGTGATCACTTTACCGATGGAATGGAAAAGGGATATAAAAATGAAAACAAATAAAGGTTATGCATGGTTCTAAATTAACCTTCATGGGTACTAAAGCAGCTTATCCAGTTGATATATTCCTTTCCCCTATAAGTCTGTTTTATTGGTAAGAGTTAGTTACAAGTAGGGAAACTTTATTTTCTCATAGGGTAAAATAGGGTGGGAATCAACTGTGCTAGTAATGAGATAAGATACCAACCGACTGATATTTCTCTACCAACAACAATGCCCACATTTTGTGTCCCCCTTTTTATTACTGCAATTCACTGGGGGGGGGGAGGTTTTTTAACCTACTGGCCAATTGTATGATGCCATGATTTTCTGATTGCAACCCTTTAAAACCCGTGTTTCCGTGTTCCAGAACAAATCCCTGCACTTGTTTGGGGGCTAAAAGATCACAAGTGCCCTCTATCTAGTCTGCACAATAAAGCTTTTAAAGAGATTTCTGCCTGTGAGTTTGGTCTTTGCATGCCAGGTTCAAGGAAACCAGGGTCTTTTGGGACAGCATTATTTTTCCTTAAACTTTAAATATCATCTTCCCGGCCTTCTCCATATTATGAACTCTGTATAATTACAAACATTAAAACTGAGCAGGAAATTCTAGCAATTTTGTTTAACAAAGGGTCATTTCCATCTCCACTCCCCAAAATTTTGGATTAAAATAAGCCAGTACTTCACTGACCAAGTGAACAAAGCATGCTAATATCAAAGTTTTGCAGAAAAAGTGTTTGGAGAAAGAGCTTCATCTGCCTGGCTGCTGCTTGCTAGAGACTTCCTCACCGCTGCCTGCCCACTGTGAGCGACTGAATGCACCATGCTGAGCAAACAGAAGCTCTTTCAGAGACCCTGAATCAGGGATTCACAATTGCCATTGGCTCAGGCTCTGTACTAGGCTTTGTGTGGCATGTAGAGGCTTGCTCTTCTTGAGGGGGAGGGCATCCATTATTTCTTTACTTTTTCCTATTTTCTTTTACAATGCTTTGAGTCATATGGTAAAGTGGAAAGATGAAAAGAAAGACTGTAAAACACACAAAAAACTGGAATAAAAGGCCAGGAGGTAATATGTAGGCTGAAATAAAGAAATAAGCAAAAACGACTATGTATGAGACCATGCTTCTGCCCATTTTATGATATAGAAATGAGATTTGGGCATATTAGAAGAAACATCAAGTGATTTGAATGCAATGAGAATGGGACATTTGAGAAGTATGAGTGGAAAGGCTATGTTGGGGTTGCAAAAAAGTGTATGTAAGAGGAATAAATGATTAAGAGGAAGGAAAGAACAGAACGTTATGGTGGGATAGTAATGATGATATTAAAAAAAAAGATTTAAAGAATAAAAAGCCTCGTGTTAAGCAAAATGGTAAATAAAACAAGATGTTTGGCAAAGATAGAAAGGTACAGAAAGGTATAGTCTAATGATGCTGGTGGTTTTTGTTTTTTTTTTGTTTATTTATTAATATATTTAAATTTATTTATCAAATTACTTTTTTTTACAAAGTTTTTATTTTTTACAACAAACATACAAACAAAACATAAAAACATAAAACCCTCTTTCAATTATATACATACAGTGTGTCAGTTGGTTACAATCTTTTATGCTATCCTTTTTTTCACCATTACTCACATATAAATTCTCACTTTATCAATCTAGCTTGTGCTTATGTAATATCAATTATTAAACATTTATTTAACCAAACTATTTTTCCATCATTTTATACAAGATATTCTAATTTTCATTATGATTTAATCTTATACATTCATCCAATGAATGTATAAGATTAAATCATAATGAAAATTAGAATCCAATGGTTATATATTTATAACCATATATATATGGTTATATAACCATACATAACCATCCAATGGTTATATATTTTGTATTGTATTCTATGTCAATCTATTAACTTTTATTGTAAGGCTTACTAATCTATTTCTTTACCATGTCTTTTTATCTAACCATTGATAAAATAAATCCCATATCATATAAAATTGTTTATCCTCTTGTTCTCTAATTTCAAATGTCAATTTACTCATTTTGGCACAGTCTACAGTCCATTTTTTAATAATTTCCTCCTGCACAGGTATTTTTTTCATTTTTCCAATTCTTAGCAAATCCTAGCAAATCCTAGCCACTGTTAAAACATTTACAATCAAATATTTCAATTCTTTACAATATATTTCCAGTGCAATTCCTAATAAAAATATTTCAGCTTTAAAGTCTTTGTGTTGTTTTGTCATATTTTCCAACCATGTGTGGTTTATAGTCCAATATTTTTTTGCATCCGAGCATGTCCACCACATATGGTAATATGAACCAGGTATCTGATGACATTTCCAACATTTATCCGATTTATTCTTGAACATCCTCGCAATTCTCATGGGGGGTAAGTGTGATCTGTAAAACATCTTCTACAAATTTTCTTTATATGCAGTTGACATTGTCATTTTATAATTTTGAGACCACAATTTTTGCCATTTATCTAAGTCAATCCCATATCCAAAATTTTCCCCCCACGCAATCATTGTTTCTTTTACTTGTTCTTCCTCTAATTTAAACTCTAGCAAATGTCCATAAAGTTTTTTGATTACTTTCTCATCAGTAGATCTGTCTACTGTCAACATTTTTGACATCTGTCAAAATTTTATCTAAATCAGTCAATTTATTGGAGATACTTTCTGTTTTAACATCTTTATCAAATCTAGACTGTATCTGCAAACATGAAAAACAATTCATTTTTACACTTTGTTCTTCCAATACTTGCATACATTTAAGTTCACCCTTTTCATTCAATATCTCACCATATTTGTTTGTTCCTTTTTATATATTATTGGATAGGAAAAAGCTTCAATAGTAGAAAACCATGGTGGAATTTTTAAATAATATTGCTTTTTTATTTTCTCCCAGTTTAGAAACAATATTTCTTGAAAATAATGTCTTCTAAAATACCCCTGAGTTTTAGTTCCTTTATACCAGAGGAAGGCATGCCACCCTAACAGCAAGTCATGTCCTTCTAAATTCAAAAGTCTAGTATTCCTTAGTGTTATCCACTCCTTTACCCACATCAGACTCGTCGCTTGGTAGTAAAATTCCCAACTGGGCAAAGTAAATCCTCCTCTTATTCTTGTGTCTTGTAACAATTTAAGTTTTATTCTTGCTTTCTTTCCCTGCTAGATGTATTTTAGCACTATTTTGCTTAAATCTTCAAAAAATTCTTTCCCTAATCCGATTGGAATTGTCTGGAATAAGTATAAGATTCTTGGCAATACATTCATCTTAATTGTAGATATTCTCCCAATCAGTGATAATTGTAAATTTTCCCATTTTATCAAGTCTGTCGCAATCTGTTGTTTTAAGTTTAAAATAATTATCCTCCTTAAATGTGCTACATCTTGGTCTAATGTGTATCCCTAAATACTTAACCTTATTTGTGACCTGGATCCCAAAAACTTCCTCCAATTCTTTCTTTCGTCTTACTAACATGTTCTTTGCTAAAATCTTTGTTCTATCTTTATTTATTTTCAAACCTGCTACTTTCCCATACTCTTCTACTTTTCTATCAGTTTAGGTGCTGACTCCAATGGATCCTCTAATATAAATACCAGGTCATTTGCAAAAGCTTGTAATTTATACTCTTCTTTTTTAATTTTCATTCCTTTTGTTTCTTTTTCTTCTCTGATGTTCCTATTCAGCACTTCCAGTGTTAACACAAACAACAGAGGCAACAGTGGACAGTCTTGTCTCATCCCTTTTCTTATGTCTATAAAGTCTATTAACTCTCCATTTATCATAACCTTTGCAGTTTATTTATGATATATCGTTTCTATGGCTTGAGTAAATTTTTTACCAAAGCCCATTTGATCCAATTGTAACAGCATAAAAAGCCAATTCACATTATCAAAGGCTTTTTGTGCATCTAAAGACATCAGAGCCATTTGTTTTTTGGGATGTGCCTCATAGTATTCCAGTGTATCTAAAATTATTCTCATATTATCTTTAATCTTTCTCTTTGGCAGAAATCCATTTTGATCAGGGTGAATAAAATTGTTTAAGTATCTTTTCAGTCTTTCTGCCAGAATTGAAGCAAAAATTTTATAGTCTGAATTTAACAGTGATATTGGTCTGTAGTTTTTAACTTGCTGTGGGTCTGTGTCCTCCTTTGGTAGAAGTGTGATATATGTTTCTGACCATGTTTTGGGTATTCTATTCTTTGTCATAACTTCATTCATAACTTCTAATAAGTGAAGATTCAATGTTTCCTGGAATGTCTAGTAGAATTCCACTGGCAAACCATCTGGACCTGGTGCTTTCCCAATGATTTGCTTTTTTAAAGCTTCTGTAAATTCCAGCATTGTTATGTTACTTTCTGACATTATTTCAATATATTTGGGTATCTGAGGCAAATTTGCTTCCTGTAAGTATTGTTGAATTCTTTCTTCCTGAACATTCTCTTGATGGTACATAATAATCTTGAATAATATTTTCTTCTCCACATTTCCATAGCATACGTGTCCTTGTTCCTTCTCAAGTCTCTATCCTTTCTCAATTTATATGCTAACCACTAATCTGCCTGGTTAGTTTGCATCTTCAAAATAGTCCTGCTTAGCATTTTTAATTTTTTGTGCTATGTCTTCTTTTTCCATTAGCCCCATTTTATGTTTAGTTATGTCCATTTTAATTTTAATGTCCTTTTTTGTGGAAATTTCTATAGTTCTTTTTCCAACTTCTTGTAATCATCTTCCAAAATTTTAAAAGGTTTTTTTATGTTTTATATTTCTTTTTCTTGTATAGTCCATTATCAAGCCTCTTGTATAAGTCTTCATCATGTCCCAGAAGTCCTGTAATGATGTATCCTCTTTTGTGTTTTCTTTAAAGAAAAAAGTCAATTCTCTCTCAATTTTCTGTTTAAAGTCTTTTTCCTTTAAATCGTATTATTTAAAGTCCATCTAGATCTCCTTTTTTGTCCTTTCCATGCAAGTGTCATTGGATTGTGATCTGCCCAGGTACTTGCTTCTATTTCAATGTCTTGTATATTAGAAAGCAATTCTGTTGACATCTATATTATATCTATTCTAGACCATGATGCATGTCTATTTGAATAAAAGGTATATTGTTTATTTTCTGCATTTCTCTCTCTCCATGCATCTTTTAAATTTATCTCATCTACCATTTGAAAGAAGGCTTTTGGCAATGTCTTTCTAGCTTTGCTGTTTTTTGTGTTATATAGTCCAATTTATCATTTATTATTCCATTAAAATCTCCCATCAGACAGATATTAGCATAGTCAAGTTCAATTATTTTCTTGTGTAATTTTTTGTAAAAATCTTCTTGGTTATCATTTGGAGCATAAATTGCTATTAAAAGTATCTTTAGATTATTGTCCATTATCTCCACCATCAAAATCCTTCCATCATCATCTGTATATATTTGTTCCGGAGGGAGTATATCTCTAATATATAACACCACTCCTCTCTTTTTACACTGTGTCAACACTGTAAATAATTTCCCTAATTTTTGTTGTTTCAATATATAATCATGTTGTTTTTTAATATGTACTTCTTGTAGACAGATTATATCAAATTTTAATTTCTCTAACTTATGAAATATTTTTCTTCTTTTAGTAGCTGAATTAAGCCCATTTATATCAATTGTAATCAGTTTTCTTTCATCCATTGTAGACTTTATAAGATGGCTTTGTTGCTTTAGTAGATTTTGGTTCTCATTGCTCTCTGGGTACACCACCTACAGCTCCTTCTTCTTTTTCAATTACTGCTATACATTCCTCTTGAAATTCAATTAACGACTCTTCTTTTCTTGTATCTTCCTCTCTTCCTCTGAAATATTCCAGAAAGAATAACTCAGCTTTTTCAACTGTATCAATTCTGTGTCTTTGTTCCTGCTAGATAAACATGAGACCTTCTGGTATCAGCCATCTGTAATTTATTCCTCTCTTAAATAACTCTTTGGTCAAGAATAAATATTCTCTTCTTATCTCTCTCACTCTTCTTGGTACCTGTTTCAGTACTACTATTTCTTTATCTTTGTACTTCAGTGTTTTTTCTCTTGCCACCTGCAGTATTTGTGATTTAATTATTTTCTTAGAAAATCTGATATGAACTTCTCTTGGCAGTTTATTTCTCATTGCATATCTTGTATAGACACGAAAAACCTCATCCATTCCATCCATCATCTTCTCTTTAGTTACCTCTAATGCTTCTGCCAGGATTTCTGTCATCATTTCAGGAAGGTTTTCACCCTTTTCTTCTTCTATATTTTGAAATCTAAGATAGAATTCTGATCTATCAATTTCCCATCCCAATGATTGCAGAGATCTGCCCTTGTCTCTTTCCAGTTCACTCAATCGGGGATCCATATCTCCAATCTTCTTATCTCTTTGTACATCTTGTTCTTCAATTTTCTTGATTCTCTCCTTGTATTACATCATCACCTGTTGAATATTTCCAATTATCTCATCTGTCTTTTCAGTTCTTTGCTCAATATTCTGCATTCTCTTTTCAATATTATCTATTTTTATTTGTAACTTTTGAATTCCTTGCATAATCTTCTGCACTGTCACTTCTTTCTCCTTCTCTTGTTGTAACATCACCTGTATTGATCGTTGTCCTCCAGATGGTGAGGAGGAAGAAGTTGGGATTGAAGAAGCTGAGGCTGGTATCTTTCTGCTCATCTTAGAATACTTAATAGGAAAATTGAGAAGAAAAAGCAAGAGCAGCCAACTGCCACTCCAATAAAAAATAAATAAAAGCAAAAAATAAAAAAAAAAAAGGGAAAAAATCTTCAGGCACTTGAATACCTTAATCCAATTGGTTCCAATTACGTAGAAAAAAGAAAAAAAGAAGAAAATGGAAAAAGGATGAAAAAAAATAGGAAAAAATTAAAAAGACAGAAATATATATATTCCCCTTGTTAAAAAGGTGAAACAAAGGGAGGAGGGAGGGGGGAAAAGTAGTCTTATTCCTTCATCGAAGTACTCAAGTCCAAATATAAAAATCCAACTGGGGGAGGGAGTAGAAAAAAAGGGAAAGAGAAAATGCAATTCTATCAGTAAAGCACTGCCACTAAATGTTTGAGGCTCTTTACAAAATCAAAAAACCAAAATTTCCAGTTCTCTTTTCACGGTCATTTCAATCTTCTTTCTTCAATTTGAAATTCAGACTCCAGCTTTCAGTAGTTCCACAGAAGAGCACCTGCAAACAATCTACATGCTCTTCCCACTATCTTTTCAATGAAAAGCATAGAGTCCTTGAATGTAACACCAAATGTATCAACAAGAAAGAAAGGAAAACAATGGCTTCAGGTTTTGAGCTTCTTTGGTGACAGACTGAAACCTCATTTCTCTGAGGCTTCGATCCGTGCTCACCACTGGAGCGCCCTGAGCTGGCTGGTTTCGGGGCTAAGCCACCCCGTAGAGGTGGTGAAGAGGGGGGAGACTGCCTGCAGGGTTGAGGAGAGCTGCATCTCTCCTCCCCAGCTGGCCATTACTCCCTTTCCCGAAGGAGGTTGCAGCAGTGGTCAGAAATGGCCACCACAAAGAAGAACTTGACTGGGAAAGAATGTGCATGAGGAAGATAAGAAGAGAAGGTTTTGGTTGACTGGGTCAAACAGCAAAAGCAACAAATAAGGTACCCTGGAATTGAAACAACAACATTGTTCCCAAAGAAGATCTTGAAGCTGCAAAGGAGAGAGAGAAGGGAAAGGATTAGGTTTTTTTCCCCTTCCTTATACTAACAACTAATAAACTTAAGCAAGAAATTGAAAAAAAAAATCCACTTTGACATTAATAGGCATCTAAGGTGGAAATAAAAATCAAAGGGATAATAAAGATTTCTGGACATTTAAAAGTTTTTAAGAGCTGGAAAGGAGAAAAAAAGGATACAAGGACAGGATCTGGAAAAATGGAGGAGACTGCCTGGAATTAAGGAATGGAACTGTGATTAAAAGTGAAATTTTGATAAGATTTTTCAAAGAAACATTTTAATGGATACTTGGTAACAAAATAACAGAACCCCAGGAAGATGAAGTGAAAAAAAGAAGCAAGTAGTAACAGCCTTGGACTGTTGAATTATTTGGTGATTTTTGGTTTTTGCAACTAGACTGACTAAAATTAACTGGGTGGTTGTTTAAAAGTATTTAAAATTGTATCACTCTTTGAAGAACTGAAAATGGAACTTTAAAAATGGAAAGATGTGCAAGAAGGGAGAAGTTCTTTTGGATTCACGTTTCAATTCTTAGAAATGGAGATCTGGAACTATGAGAAGCAACAAGAAACGCTTGCAGAACAAGTAGACTGGGACAAAGAAGAAGCCATCTTTAATGATCATTATTAATAATTATCATTATTATCATTATCATTATTTTAAGTGGGGGAAAAAAAGAAAAGGGGAGAAAGAGAGTGAAAGGTTTAAGACAAGAAAAAACAACCAAAAAGGACAATTTGAAAGATAAGTATAATATTAGAAAGCAACAGAAGAGGGGATTACAGATGAGAGAGTTAGAAGTAGAGAGACGAGGGGGAAGAAAGCAAGGAAAAGAAGTTGTAAAAGACAGAAATAAGAAATGGAGAAACAGGGAAAAGATATAAGGATTGTAACCCTAAGTTTGTTTAGAGATAATGGGTGAAAATTTAATTGTAAAAGGGATTCTGTAATGGTACATAAGATAGCATTGTTATATTACAATAGAAATAATTTTAGAAAATACGATGATGGAGAAAATATTTATTGTAATGTAGTGGGATGTTTGTTAATAAATAAATGAATTAAAATGATTGAGAGAATTAAAAGGGAACATTTTTAATTATTAGTAATGATTTATAAAAATATAAGTAGGTAAGAAATATGGGAAAAAAATTAATCATGGAAAGTTTATATGTGTTCCCAAAGAATTATGATATTAAATTGAAAAGAAATGTTAAAGATGTTAAGATTTTAATGCATATTAATGATAGAATTGAATTGGAATGAAATGTGTGTTTTATTTACATATGTATATAATTTTTTCTTTTTAAGAATACAGTGTCTATTTTAAGAAAGTACCAAGCAGAATCCGATTGGAAGTTATGTATTATATTGAATGCTATAATCTCAAAGCTATACATTGAAGCTAAAATAAGAGTTTGAAAGGGCAAAATTAAAGGATATAAAGTTGTCATACTCTAATTGGTAACTACAGGGAAAAATTTGTAAAGAAAATAAGAAAAGATAATATCAAATTGTAACAGGACAGACAAAAGTATAAATATAATGATTTGAATTGAGATGAAATAATCAAAACAAAATTGAGAAAATTAAAAGAGGGGAAAAACTATGTAGAAAATATAAAATGGTAATAAGATTAGAATAGAATATAAATAAGGAATAGAATATAAAAGTGAGCATGAAATTGAGTTTTGTGTCTGTATGAAGAAGTGGTAACCTGGGACCATGCTATTTTCAAAAAAGATGTTTTATTTGTGTTTTGTTTTTTGTGAAAACCCAAATAAAATTTTCAAAAAAAAAAGAAAAGAAAAGAAAGGAAAACAATGTATCCAATCCTCTAGGTGGCAGCGCTACTTATTTCTCTTTCCTTTCCCTTCCCCTCTAAAGCCCATGTCCCACTGCACCAATGGATGCAAAGAGGATGTAAAACGGACAAAAAAGCTTGCCATCCGTTGGAAAACACGATGCATCCGTTGTGTACTCATTGCATACGTGTTTCATACACTCTATCCGTCGAGCATCCATCCACTGAGATTTCATCCATGCAACAAGTTTTGAGCTGCACAAAACTTTTTGAGCGGATGAACTTTCCGCTGCATATGATGTACATCCGTGATATATATGGGCAACAAACGTTCTATGTCCGTTATCATCTGTTAAACGTCCGCTGTATCCTCTTGGCATCCTCTGGACATCCTTGCAACTCATATCCGCTCCAGCTCAAAATGGAAAAAGGGAGGAAACGAAAGGTGCACGGAACGTCCACACAGCGTTAGTAGCACGGAAATAGAAAGGATGTAAGCGGATGCATCACGTATATAAAGCATTAAAATGGACAAAACGTTTGTATATGGGATGTATCTCGGATATTTAGGATGTCTGCAGTATGTCTAGAGTATGTAGAAGGCCCCATAGCGGACTACCGATATTTCCTACAAAAAGGGGGAGGAAATCACCTGGATCTCACTATCAGTCCAGCAGCCGTGGTGTACAGACCACTTCACCCTTGGTCTTGCTCTTCCACATCATCCATTGTTCTCCACCATGGATCATAACACAGTCCTAATGGTAGCTGCGATCATTCAATACCAGAACCAAGCCCTGTGCAGACTGTTTCACCTGTTCTACACAAGGAGAAGAAGGAGACGTTCAAGAGCTGTGTGGGTCCGAGGATGGATTGGGAGAAGAATGGAGTTTGGACTGTATGACAAGCTGATGGTGGAGCTGAGGAATGAAGACCCTCGTGCATTCCAGAACTTCATGAGGATGCCACCAGCCATGTTTGATGAAATTGTTGAGCATCAGAGACCCAGGTTGACAAGCCGAGCACCAACTTCCATCCCAACCTGGACCCTGGACTGAAGGTGGCACTGACTCTGGAACCACATACAGAAACATGTAGTATGCCTGGAGGGTGCCACACAACACCATCAGCAAAGTGGTCAGAGAAGTGGTGCAGGCCATCATTGAAGAATACGTGGAGGAGCTCCTCCAGTGTCCCACCACTGAAGAAGGCTGGAGGAAAATTGCAGAACAGTGGTATCAGAGGTGGAACCTTCCCCACACCGTTGGAGCCATAGATGGGAAGCACGTGGCCTGCAAAGCTCCAGCCAACTCAGGGTCCTCTTATTACAACTACAAGGGCTTCTTCAGTATCATCCTCTTTGCCATGGTTGATGCTGACTACAAGTTCATGTACATCGATGCTTCAGGCAACGGGTCAGCTTCAGATGCCCAGATATACAATGCCAGTGACCTCAAGGGAGGGCTGGAACGTAACCTCATCATAGGTTTTCCAGATCCAGACCCCCTACCCAATGACACACAAGATGTGCCCAACTTCATCGTGGGGGATGACGCCTTCTTCCTCAGAACCTACCTCATGAAGCCCTACAGTTCAAGATACCTCACCCGTGAAGAGAGGATCTTCAACTACAGGCTGTCCAGGGCAAGACGGGTGGTGCAGAACGCCTTAGGCATCCTGGCCAACAGGTTTCAGGTACTTCTCAACACCATGCAGCATCACCCACAGACTGTGAGGAGCATCGTGGAAGCTTGTTGCATCCTGCACAATCTCATGCACACTGCTACCCAGTATTGCAGAACAGGCTTGTGGACCATCAACAAGGCAATGGGGACATGGAACCTGATGAATGGAAGCAAGGACGAAACCTGATAGACACTGTGGATATACAAGGCCCCAACAGAGCTTCACGTGAAGGGAAGAAGCAGCGCAACCTACTGAGACACTGGTGCAACTCCCCAGCTGGAGCAGTGGAGTGGCAAGACAGGATGATAGATGGTTAATGGATGCTTCCTTGAGCCTGTCTCATAACCCTGTGAGATTGTGCCATGTATGTTGAGTGGCCCTGCAATGAATAGGGCATTAATAAAGAGCTTTGTTTATTTTAAAATGTGTTGATCAATGAATACATTGTTATTGATAAAAAAAAGGGCCATCTGTGTGGCAGCTGGGAGGGTGGACCATACAGTCCCACTATGCTTGCACTGTAGGTTTATCTATCCCACAGCTATCCTTACCTATCCCATAACTATCCTTACCCATCCCACAAGCATGCAAAGGATTAACCATTTTTTCAAAGTTTTCACCAACACTTTAAGTAAAAAAAATGAACCAAGTGTTTTTAGCAAAGATAACCTTTATTAATAACTGTTTTAAGTAAACTGTATGACTTTATTGAAAAAGCAAAATGAACCAAGTAAAGTGTCTTAAGCAAAGATAAAGTGAACAGTTGACAACTCAGTCTCTGGCACTATTCTCAGTCACTCTGAGGCATGTCCATGTTCTCAGCTGTTAAGCGGGCAGGGACTGTGGAGGTGGCTGTGGCTGGAGTGCTGGTCTGAGGCACCATTGGGGTGCTTGGCCCCGAGAGTACAACAGGAGATGGTGTGTGCAGGAAGCTCTCAGAGAGCTGACTCAGTCCCGTGAGGTTGAGAGGCACTTCCTCAAGGACCTGGGATGTGAGGCCCAACACTGATGACAGATGTTCTGAGGAAGGGCTTGGCTGTGGGGTGGAGGAAGGAGGAGTGTAGTGGGGCTGTCTGGTCTGCAGCTGGGTGAGGTGTGGTGTCTGTGGCGTGCGATGAACCTGGGCCTGGACTGGGAAGGGCTGTTTCTGCTGTGGAAAGTCCTGGTAGTTGTAGCCTTGGTAGGTGAGGGGCTGTTGAAAGCCGTGGAAAGGCGGTGACATCACTTTGGGTGGAGGTGCAGACCTGGACTGGGTCGGAGCAGGTTCAGCTGGGTCTTGAGGGTTGTGCAGAAGTGCTGTGATCTTTTGCTTCATCACCTGGTATTGGGCCTCGGGCAGGTCCATGAGGGTCTGGCTCACATAGGTGATGAAGGGCTTCCGGTCTGAGGATGGTAAGTCACTGTGGACCAGCTGAGAGAGAAGTTCTGTGCTGGTCTTGATTATGTCCCTGATCTCCAACAGGACAGTGTGGCTCTGGCCCTCCAGTCTGCCTCTCTGCCTGCATCCTGTGGAGCTGGGGGTAGGGGTGGGGGTGGTTTGGTCTCTGGTGGCTACTGCTTCTTGCTCCATTTGTGACAGGGGACCTCCAAGTCCTTCAGCATGGGGAGTGCAGCTGTTGGGGGGGTCTCTACTGTGGGGCCCTCCGAAGATACCTTCCTGGACAAGGCAGCTGTCTCCTGGCTGGAAGAGGACTGGCTGTCTGTGGGCTGTCTGAGGAAGAGGGGTGTCCTCGGTGGCAGACCTCACCCTCCAGGAAGCTGCACTTGGCCATGACGTACATCTCCCGGTCAGTGAGCTTGACAGTGGCCTGCTCAGATTTTTTGAGGTGTAGCTTGCCATACCAGGTGTGCATGTGCTTCCACCATCCCAGGAGTACATCTGCAGTGTAGCCCAGGCTCTCTGCCTTGTCTCTCCAAGCTGCCTGCTTCTTCTTGGTGTCGCAATAGAGTCTGTGACCCTTTTCCCACAGGTACTCGTTCACCCTCAGCCATTCCAGAACCTCCTCCTCATGGTCCTCGGAAACAGTGTACTGTTTCCTCTCTCCCTTCTCCTTCCCTTGCCTCTTCCTCCCTCTGGCAGGGGCTTGAGCAGCAGGGCCTTCAGCAGCAGGGCTTTGAGGGCCTTGGGGCTGGTCCACCACAGCAGCAGCAGCAGTAGAGTAGCAGCAGCAGCAGAAGCAGGAGAAGCACCAGCAGGAGGAGAAGCACCAGCAGCACCAGCAGCAGGAGAAGCACCAGCACCAGCAGCACCAGCAGCTTCAGAGTCAGTGCCAGGGGGTGGGATGGTGGTTCTGTCCTTCTTGCCAAGGCTGGCACGAGTAGGCACAGCCTTTCTCTTCTTCCCTGACTGACGAACCATGGTGTTTTTTGAAGATGTCTGTGGCAGCACGTCCTTCCTCTGAATGCTGACTGAGTGCAAGCTGCATCCTTTTATATCCGCAAAGCTGACACAATTCATACTCCCCACATGCGCAGTGAATGCTTTGCATCTGCTATGCATCCGCTATGCATCCACTTTCCTTCCTATAGGTGTCCGTGATGCATCCGTGTCATCCGCTACGCATCCGCCCCTTCCGCTATGCATCCACTTTGCAATTCTCCCCCGGAAGCCCTTCGGACGTGTCATCCACTTCTATCCACTTCCATCTGCTAGGCTTCCTACGAACGTCCGTTTAACATCCCCGCTACGTACTACCCCGTCCGTTCCTTTCCGTTCTTTTTCATTCTGTTTATGCAAATTTGGGCCACTTTTTGGAGCAGATAACAATGGATGGAGCCACCCTCAAAATTTTGCTCGTCCGCTGTGTCCTTTTTGCATACATTTTGCATCCTTCGGCCAGTGGGACCTAGCCTTAATATTAAAACCAGGAATAAAAAAATAAAAAGAGTCTAAAATTATTAAAGAGAAGAAACAAGAGGAAAAAAAAACTTTTCCAAAAAGTCATTTTGAAAGGAAAAAATAAAAATTAAAAAGGAAAGACCAGTCCAGTTTAAAAATTGAAAAGTTTTTACAAAAATCCAAAGTTCCAATAAAAAGAAAAAACCTTCAGGTTTAAACTTAATCTCGCCACTTGAGCACTTTTATCTTCACTTTAAATTTAATTTTTAGGGTGTCCTCTCCAGAAAAAAATAAATAGAAAATTATCTCACCAAACTGACCCACTTCCTTTCCAGTTTTCTTCTGTTCCGGAGCTGTCCCAGCTTCAGCAGCTTTAATGGCTGCCTCTCCACCATGGGAAAAAAAGGCTTCTCCCTGATCTACCAGGGACTTTGTGATGTCCCTGGGATCAACAGGATGTGCCCTCCTCAGTCACTGTCTCTATGGGATGGTTTAGGTCTGTTGGGACCGTCCTGCAATGGAGATATCAGCAGCGATCTTAGAGCTTAAAGATCACATACTGTACCGCTGCGACACCAGCTCCGCCCTCTCCTTTTATCAAATTACTTTTTATACCTGCCTTCAATTTCTTTTGCTTACTATTTCTATACACTGCAGATATCTTATTCTGAAAAAGAATAACATGATGGGCAGGTACATGCATACATGCATATATATTTGCTTTTTATTCATTTTAAAATCTTCCTATATTCATTTTATTTTATTAACTTTATTTATGTTTAGATTTGTTTAATTATTCATTTTACTTATAGGGAGTTATAAAAGCAAACTTTCCAAAAACTGCAGAATTTTTCTTCGCTGATAGATAATGGTATGACACTCTGCATTATTATTTTTTTTTACAGCTTCTTGTGCTGATTAACGTTGGCAGCATTTTTGGAAGTAATGGGAGCTAAAATGTATTCTAGAAAACTAGGGACACTTCAACAGACATCTTCATTTCAATTGCTTCACTTCAGGTGATTGGAGATTGAAGATTCTTATAGACTGACAAAGGAACTATTACAGCATTACAAGAGACATTATCAAACATACAAAAAAATCCAAGCTCAATGAATAAAAAAGATTATCAGAAAAAGAAGATTAATGACAGATTGTAATGAACTTGTGAAGAGCCTATAGAGCAGAGAGGATGTAACTGCTATTTGCAAAATAAAGAAAATAATAGGATGGTTCTAGCTTGGTGCCACAAGGAATAGAAATAAAGATGTCACCAGAACATTTGGATCATAGGTATGTTAACCAACAGGGTTAGGCTTGTGATAGGACAACCTCCTCAGATTCATCAAGTTTGCCAATAATAAATGACCACTTCCTGCTAATACATATAAGAAGAACTGAGCCATCAAAAATAACTACATTTATTTTACCACACACTTAAAGTTCCAGGAAGAATGTTCAAGAACTTGGAATTTATTTTCATCTGTCTGTGTAGTGCTGTTGGGAGGCAAATTAAGTCATTCAATTTTTAAAAATCAGAGAAAAATCAGGATTTTTATTAAAAAAAAAGTCATGAAATCAATTGCCCTTATTATCTGGGTACCAACATTTAGAGCATGAGAGACAGAAAAAACAGAATTAGCTCTAAGAAGGAGCGTGTGCTATCATAGGAATAGCTAGGCTGGTAAGATGAATAACTGGAATATAAAAATTGAAAATTTATATTATAGAATTGTATTATATATTGAAAATATGCACACCACCTCAGAAATACAAGAGAATACAGTAGATTTCAAGATACTCTTCTATACCTAAATTAGAAATTAAATATATGAACAAAGGAGATAGATAGACAGACAGACAGACAGACAGACAGATAAAACATATATGAATATAGAGGGAAAGGAGTCAAAAAGGGGATGGTTACAATGATAACAGATATTATGTTTACAAGCTCAAATAAGAATAATATAATTATAAGGAAATTGTATTAACAATTTGCACAAGATAGTTTAACATGTATTAACAATATGCACAAGATATTTGTAACCAGATGACACACTGTACAAAGAAAAGGTGGAATGTTTGTTAAATAAAATAAAAATGTATTTTAAAAAAGATACTCTTCTATACCATATACTTTCTATATTGTATTTGGTATCTATTGGCTAGCCATCCCAAGGAGAAGAAATGGGAGATGTTGTCTAAAAAACTTGTGGATCTTTAGAAAAAAATATTGTACTGATGGGAAATTTGATTATTCTGCAGTCTATTAGGCATACTGGCAAATATTTTTGACTTGTTAACAATTTTCTCCTTCAAAAGTGGAATATAGGGACAACATTTTTTGATGTAATACTAACCAGTTACTAATCAGTAAAGTGAAAGTAGCAGCAGTATTCAGGGAAGTAGCATCTTTATGGGAATATTTTTAAGAGAAAACAATGTTGAGTAGGAATAAACATCTTGGACTTCATATAAGTTATTTTAATAAGCTCAGAAAAATGACAAAAATAAAATCATGTTAAGAGAAACTAATGTGAAAAAGATAATATGAGGAGGAATTCCAAATAAGGGGAAATGCTACAGCCATAGTTTCAAGGAACTGGTAAAAGACAATGTAGCTGCAGAAAAAAAATAATGATGATCTGAACATAAACAAGGATGGACATTAGAAACTGGAAAGAGGAACATATCATTAAATAAAAATATCTCAAAGGATCCTGAAATTATAATTATGGTGTCAAAAAGGCAAAAAGAAACTTATGAGCTGAATTTGGCAAAGAACACTAACAAGTGTTTTCTTCAGACATATTTTGAAAAATGATAGAAAGATACCAGTTCTTGGTATAGAATAGAATATCTATACCAAGGTATATACCAATACCTTGGTATAGGTATTATATTGAATAGAATATAATTCTTTATTGGCCAAGTGTGATTGGACACACAAGGAATTTGTCTTGGTGCAAATGCTCTCAGTATACATAAAAGAAAAGATACACTTGTCAAGAGTCAAGAATCATAAGGTACAACACTTAATGATCCTCATAGGGTACAATAAGCAATCAAATCATACTAGGAAACAATCAATATAAATCATAAGGATACAAGCGACAAAGTCACAGTCATACAGTCACAAGTGGGAGGGGATGGGTGATAAGGAGTGATGAGAAGATTAATTGTAATAATAGTGCAGACTTTGTAAATAGTTGGGAACTGTTGAGAGAATTATTTATTTAGCAGAGTGATGGCGTTTGGGAAAAAACTGTTCTTGTGGCTAGATGTTCTGATGTGCAGTGCTCTATAGCGTTGTTTTGAGGGAAGGAGTTGAAACAGTTTATGTCTGGGATGTGAGTGGTCTGTAAATATTTTCACAGCCCTCTTTTTGACAGGTCCTCAATTGAAGGCGAGTTGGTAACAATTGTTTTTTCTGCAGTTCTAGTTGTCCATTGAAGTCTATCTGTCTTGTTGGGTTGTAGAACCAAACCAGACAGTTACAGAGGTGCAGATGACAGACTCAGTAATTCCTCTGTAAAACTGTATCAGCAGCTCCTTGGGCAGTTTGAGCTTTCTGAGTTAGCAGAAAGCTGTTGTGCTTTTTTGATGACGTTTTTGATATGAGGTCAAAAACTAACAAAAATTGATTTTAGGTCATGTGATATAGTAGAACCTAGAAATTTGAAGGTCTCTACTGTTGCTACTGTGTTGTTTAGTATTGTAAGAGCTGGTAGTATGGCAGGGTTTCTTCTAAAGTCTACCACCATTTCTACGTTTTGAGTGTATTCAGTTCCAGATTGTTCCGGTCATACCACGAGGCAAGTTTTACAACCTCTTGTCTGTATGTGGATTCGTCATTGCCTCAAATGAGACCAATCACTGCTGTGTCATCTGCAAATTTCAGTATTTTACCAGATGGATCATTTGAGATGCAGTCATTGGTATATAGGGAGAAGTGGAGAAAGCAAACAGCTTTGTGGGGGGCCTGTGCTAATTGTACAGGTATCAGATGTGATTCTGCCTAGTATACTTAAGTATACTTGCAGGGAAGATGACAACATACTAACTGGTAAGGAAAAAAGCAGAGATCTTCCATTCCTATTCTGACTCAAGATTTGGCAATTAGGCACAGCACATTGAAGTGTAAACTAGAGAGATGGGGGAGAGTGCAAAAATGAGTGCCGTAATACCATGATAGAAACCCAATGTGCCAGAAGTATGGTGAGGTTTGTACTGGGTTATAACAATGTATGTTTTGTTCTTTTTATGTTATTGAGGTCACTAGCAAATGCCTAACAGTAGACAGCAATATGAGGATGAAAGGACAGTCAGGAAAATCTGTTTATTTGGAATAAATTCAAAAGTCCAGGGACAGAATAACTGCATTTTAGGATATTGAAGCAGTATTACAAAGTCAAAAAAGAAGAGAAAAAATAGATATAAATAGAGAAAAAATCAGTCCAGTTAGCAAGTGCAGAATCACTGGCTCAATTGAGATATATTACCTTTGAAAATTCCAGAGAGTAAGTTAAGTGAATGAAGACAAATATACTTGTTTAAAAAAGAAAAAAAGAAGTACTTAGGGAACCAGGTTAGTTAGTCTGATATCAGTATTAGGGAGATTTTGAGACTGAGTGTTGATCAATAAGAATTTCAAAATTAATGCAGCAATTATTAAAAGTCCTCAGTGATTTCTCAATAAAGACCTGAAGTCTTAATTTTCCAGGATTCTACCTTTATCCAGCTCTTTTTCTAGAGGTTAATTTTAAGGCATAACCATCACAAGCATGCTTATGACCCACGAAAGCAAACAAAGTGAAATCAGTGGGTCTTCTAGAATCACAAAAAATGATTTGAGAAGTCACATGTAGTCCATCTATCGTATCGTTCCCATCTTTGTTCAAAAATGCAATGTATATGTTGTGAGCATTATGCATATGACTTGCCATATAATCTGCTGTTTCCCTGATTTTATCATCTGACTCTACCTGTTACATAGCATATAATTTTAGCTTTTTCTTTTTGCTAGAAGTTTGGGTCTGGGTCATTTTGGCTTTGTCCTAGTCTCCCAGGCTATACTCTGCCAAACTATTACCACAACTTGGACCACTTTCTCAAGAATCAATAATGTATCGGGGGGGAGGATCTGGCATCGTGACGATACTGCGTGCAAACTTGGAGGTCTGAGATTGCAGCCGATATCTTTGCCCTTGGACGGTCCAAATGGACCTAAACAGTTTCAAAGAGACGGTGATAGTGAAGGGTGTGTCCTGTAGATCCCAGGGATATCGCAAAGTCCCTGGTTGATCCAGGAGAAGCCCTTTTGCCAGCGGCAGAGAGGCAGCCATCAAAGCTGCTGAAGTTGGGACAGCTCCGAATGGAACAGGTTGAAAGAGAAAGTGTGTCGGTCTGGTGAGAATTGTTCTTTTATTATTCTAAGACTTAAAAGGACTTTAAAGGACACCCTAAGGGGAAAAAGAATCTGTAAAAGTTTTGACAGAACTGAATAAGCGGCGATTTTTAAACAGAAGTGTCAAAGTAAGGCTTTGCTTTATGTTTTTTTTTTTCTTATGGCTGGACTTCTATCGCGATTCTGCACTTGCTAACTGGACTGGTTTTTTCTCTATTTATATCTATTTTTTCTCTTCTTTTTTGACTTTGTAATACTTTAGGTTAGAAGCTCCCTTAAGTTATACTTGGTTTTTTTTAAAAAAAACTTTTATTACGTTTTGTCCGAGAAAGGAGAGGGAGAGGGAGAGTAAATAAACTTTGTAACACTGCCAACTAGAGGCTTGAAAATATTTTAGACGAAGCTGAGAAAGCTGAGAAAGAAAGCTCTGAAATTCTTTTTCAAGGACATTGCTACGTGATAAGATAGAGGGAAGAGCACGAAAGAGTGTTATTGCAGGTGTTCTTCTGGATTTCTATCAACAATTGAAACTTGGCTTTAAAGCTTGGAGAGAGCTATGACAAGAGCCTTGGATAATTAAATAAAGTGAAGTGTGTCTTTTTTATTTTCTTAAGTTGGGTCACCCCCCTCCCTTACCAGCTGTACTGTTCATTTTTCCTTTTTAAAACCTTTATTTTTGTAATATTTTCATCTTTGCTTTGCATTTTAAAGAGAAAGCCTCAAAAAAAATTTCTTTTCCTTTCTTCTTTGGGATTTTTTTGTTTTTCGATATGTTTTTTTTTAAATTTGAAAATTCTCAGTTGGATTAAGGTGTTGAAGAACCTGAAGAATTACTTTTTTATTTTTTGCTCTTTTTAAACTTTTTTTATTCCTCTTCCTTTCTACCTAATTATTGATTGGATTAAGGTTAAGAAGAACCTGAAGAATTTTTTTTCTCCTTTTCTTTTTATTATTATTGGATTTTTCTCTCTACCATTCTTATTTTTCATTTTGGATTATAATTGGCTATTTCATAATTGGATCAGGGTTTAGAAGAACCTGAAGATCCCAAATTGTTTAAAATGAGTAGGAAGTTTATACCTTCTGGCTCCTCAACTTCTACTTCTGCCTCCCCACCATTTGGAGGACAACGTTCAATTCAGACAATGTTAAAGCAAGATAAAGATCAAGAAAGAGTGACTCTACAGATGATTATGCAAGGAATCCAAGACCTTAAAATAAAATCAGATACCATTGAAAAGAGAATAAAAAACATTGAGCAAAGAACAGAGAAAACTGATGAAAAAGTGGAGAATATTCAACAAATGATGGTGAAGTATGATGAGAGATTCCAAAAAATTGAAGAAGATAAACAAAGAGACAAGAAGATTGGAGAAATCGATATCAGATTAACAGTGGTTGAACAAGATAAAAGTGGGATGCTGAAATGGGAGTTGGACAGATCAGAATTCTATCTCAGATTTCAAAACATAGAGGAAGAAAAAGGACAAAATCTAGCTGACATAATGATAGAAATATTGGCTGAAGCTTTGGAAATAACAGAAGAGAAGATGATGGATGGAGTAGATGAGGTATACCAGGTTTTTACAAAATATGCGATGAGAAATAACCTACCAAGAGAAGTTCATATCAGATTTACAAAAAAAGCCATTAAAACACAAATATTACAAGTGGTAAGAGAGAAAACATTGAAATACAAAGACAAAGAGATAGTGGTTTTAAAGCAAATACCAAGAAGAGTGAGAGAGATGAGAAGACAATATCGATTTTTGACTAAAATGCTGTTGAAAAAAGAGGTGAATTATAGATGGCTAATCCCAGAAGGGTTAATGTTTACATGGCAAGAACAGAGATATAGAATTGATTCAATCGAGAAAGCAGAATGATTCTATGCAGAATTTTTTGGAAGGACAGAGGAGGCAGAAAAAGAGATTTCACTAATTGAATTCCAAGATGATCAAATGGAGACTGAAAAAGAAGAAGGCGCAGTTGGTGGATTGGTGGAGACTAAAGAACAACGTGAACCAAGATTTACGAGAGCTGCCAAACCTAATTATAAAGCATAATTATGGAAGAGAAAAAACTGATTACAATGAATATAAATGGACTTAATTTAGTTGTTAAAAGAAGGAAAATTTTTCACAGATTAGAGAAACTAAAATTTGATATAATTTGTCTACAAGAAGTACATATTAAAAAATAATATGAACAATTGTTGATACAGCCAAAATTAGGGAAAATATTTACATCTTTGACTCAATGTAAGAAAAGAGGAGTGGTTTTATATATCAAAGAGACCATTTCAGCAAAATTGATTTATACTGATGAAGATGGAAGAGTATTAATGGTGGAAATAATGGATAATAATACAAAAACACTCCTGATTGCAATTTATGCTCCGAATGATAAACAAGAAGAATTTTATAAAAAATTACACATGAAAATAATTGAACTGGACTATGTCAATATAGTTATGATGGGAGATTTCAATGGAATAGTAGACAATAAACTGGACTATATAACAACGACAACAACAAAGCAAAATAGAAAGACTCTTCCCAAATCCTTTTTTAAAATGATAGATAAAATAAATTTAAAAGATATATGGAGAGAAAGAAATGTTAAAACCAAACAATACACTTTTTACTCAAATAGACATTTAACATGGTCCAGAATAGATATGATTTGGACTTCAACAGAATTAATATCGAATATTCAAGAAACAAATATCAAATCAAGTACTTGGGCAGACCACAATCCAATGACAATTAAATGGAAAGGACAAAAAAGAAGATTGAGATGGACGTTAAATAATATTATTCTAAAGGATAAGGATTTTATACAGTGGATGTAGAAAGAATTAGTTTTTTCTTTAGAGAAAATAAAAAAGAAGATACTTCAATCCAGAATGTATGGGACACAATGAAGGCATATGCTAGAGGCTTGATAATAGACTACACAAGGAAAAGGAACATTAGGAAAAGGCAACCCATGAAAGCTTTAGAAGATGAATATAAAAGACTCAAAAAAGAACTACAGAAAATGCCACAGAAAAAAGACATTAAGCTAAAACTGGATACAATTAAACATAAAATGAATTTAAAAGAGAAAGAAGAATTAGCACAGAAAATTAGAAGTGTTAACAGAATTATTTTGAGGATGCAAACAAACCAGGTAGATGATTAGCTACCTCAATACAAACTGAGAAAGGAAAAAGAATCAAGGAAAATACCGCAGTTAATAGATGTCAAGTTTGCCATGGCAGTAAAGAGAAGAAGGAAATCATTCGAGACTTTTATGGGAAATTATATGAGCAAGAGAATATTGATGAGGAAAGAGTTAAACAGTATTTACAGAATGCTAATCTACCTAAGATACCAAAAGAGACTGAAAAAATGTTAGAAAGCAATATAACCATGATGGAGTTAACTGAAGCACTTAAGAAACAAAATAATAGGAAGGCACCAGGCCCAGAAGGACTTCCGGCAGAATTCTATAAAACATTACAAGAATTGCTGAACCTCCCATTGCTAGAAGTCATGAATGAAGTTATGCTAAAGAAGAAGATAAAACATGGTCAGAAGCCTACATTACACTTATTCCAAAAGAAGAGACTGATCCATTACAAATTAAGAATTATAGACCCATTTCTTTATTAAATGCAGATTATAAAATCTTTGCTTCGATATTGGCAGAGAGACTCAAAAAATATTTAAATAACTTTATTCATTCTGACCAAAATGGATTTCTGCCAGAGACAAATTAAAGATAATATGAGAGTAATATTGGACACTTCATATTATGAGGCTCACATAATATCATATTATGAGACTCACCCCGAAAAACAAATGGCTTTTATATTTTTAGATGCACAAAAGGCATTTGATAATGTGAACTGGAGATTCATGTTATTATTATTGAAACAGATGGGCTTTGCCAGAAAATTTATTCAAGCAATACAAGCCATATATTATCAGCAAATGGCAAAGGTAATGATAGAGGGAGAATTAACAAACTCTATCAATATCAGAAAAGGTACAAGACAAGGCTGTGCACTATCACATTTGCTGTTCATATTAACACTGGAAGTATTAAATAGAAACATTAGAGACAAAAAGAGTATAAAAGGAATGAAAATTAAAAAGGGAGAATTTAAATTGCAAGCTTTCGCGGATGACTTGGCCTTTATTTTCGAAGACCCCCCTAGAAACAGCACCAAAACTATTGGAAAAGATAAAGGCATATGGCAAGGTGGCCGGCTTGAAAATAAACAAAGATAAGACAAAGATTTTGACAAAGAATATGTTACTAAGACAAAAAAAAGAATTGGCAGATGTATTGAAAATTCAAGTCACGAATAAGGTTAAGTACTTGGGGATACATTTGACAGCAAGATGTAGTACATTAAAAGAGAACAATTACATTAAACTTAAACAACAGATAGCACTAGACTTGACGAAATGGGAAAACCTACAACTGTCATTAATAGGGAGAATTTCAACAATCAAAATGAATATTTTACCCAGAATTCTATACTTGTTTCAAACAATACCAATTAGGCTTGGAAAGGACTATTTTGAAGATTTAAACAAAATTGTGTTGAAATATATATGGCAAGGTAAGAAAGCGAGAATAAAGTTAAAACTCTTACAAGATGCTAGAATTAGAGGAAGATTTGGTCTGCCTAATTGGGAGTTGTACTACCAAGCTACAAACTTGACATGGGTTAAGGAATGGATAACATTAAGAAATACTAGATTGTTAACATTAGAAGGACATGATCTGTTGCTGGGGTGGCATGTCTTTTTATGGTATAAGGGAACTAAAATACAGGGTTATTTAATAAGACATCATATATGGGAGTCTCTGTGGTTAAATTGGGAGAAGATTAAAAGACAATATTATTTGAAAATTCCAGTCTGGTTATCGACTATTGAAGCACTTCCTTATCCTATAACATATAAGAAGGAACAAACAGTTAGATATGGGGAAATTTTGAATGAAAAGGGTGAACTTAAATCGATGCAAAAACTTGCGGATGCAAAAAAATATTGGACTAAAATCCACACGTGGTTGGAAAAAATGACTAAAAAGCATATAGGTTTAAAACCAGAGATATTTTTATTGGGAATTCTACCTGATACATACAGCAAAGATTTAAAATATTTGATTGTAAATGTATTAACAGCAGCTAGGATTGTATTTGCCAAAAACTGAAAAAATGAGAAAATACCATTGCAGGAGGAAATTGTCAAGAAAGTACTGGAATGTGCTGAAATGAGTAGATTGACATTTGAAATTAGAGAACAAGAGGATAAACAATTTTGCAAAATTTGGGACCTTTTCTATCAATGGCTAGATAACAAAATATAGTAATAGAATATGTAGAATTATAGAAAATAATGAATATATAAAGATGTATTTCTTTATTATTATTATTATTATTATTATTATTATTATTACATATATAAAATGTTTTTAGGATAGATTTGGGAGAACTATATGAATTGTTATAAAATAAACTAAGTATAGCTATCTCGCAAAATATGAATGAACAAAATTATGGTCAAATGATTGATTAATAATAATACTAGGATATTCAATTTCTGATTGATAATATGAGTTATTATGAAATGTAACTGTAATTGAGACTATGAAATCGATGCACAAAAAATTTGTAAACCAACCGATACACTGTTTGTACACTTATGGAAGAAAGTTGATGTTTTTATGTTTTCTTTGTTTTTGTTTGTCCTTAAAAATCAATAAAACTTAACCAAAAAAAAAAAAAAGAATCAATAATGTATCAAGAAATGAATAATAAAATTGGGGAATGGAATGCAGGAACAATATACATATGTTCAGAAATAAAAATCATGCAGAGTATCATATTGATAAAACATTTACTTCCTTGAATTTCTTCTCACTCCGCATGTGTAGGTGCATATGTGTGTGTGTGTATAAAATGACTACAGTAACTGACATGTTTTCATAAGCAGCTTCGTAAGTACTTAGGACTGTTACATGCTAGGAAATAAATATTTCTTCTGTAGTGCTTCCTGTATGCAACTTCAGCAGCATCTGTTCTGAGTGGAAAATAGCACAGTCTAGGAGTATAAAATCAGGACAGAATTTGTTTCATTGAGATGTGCAAAATAGATTTAATTTGCTTATCTCCCAGTTTTCCGCATTTTTTATTAGTTACTCCTCAAATTTCTTTACATGTTCTGAAGGCTCAAAATCTCTCGGCTCAGGGAAACCTCTCAGCTGAGTTCCTATTTTGACCAGACTGAAACTACAAAAATACAAAGGCACGAACATTTTTTCTTCACCTGATGAGAAAAGGTAACCCTAACCCTAACCCTAACCCTAACCCTAACCCTAACCCTAACC
>BLBF01000004.1:5158435-5215929 GCA_015471245.1 Laticauda colubrina | reverse complement strand
TAACCCTAACCCTAACCCTAACCCTAACCCTAACCCTAACCCTAACCCAAAATTATCTTGAAACCATTTATGATATAATACAAAATATCTTAAAACATCAAACACACTTGATGTTTGACTATTCAGTTCAGTGTGGACTATTTACAACACAGCTATAATTCTGACTATCTCCCTGAATTTTTAAGGACTTTTCCACTAAAGGAACTTCATTAGATACTTTGTCATTATTGAAAGCATTGAGGGATTTTTAAAAAAAATAATTTGTGAAACAAGGGATGTCTAGTAAATAATAAAATATGAACTGTTATAAAATACAGTAGTTAAAAGCATTATAATTAACTAAAACTGAAAAAAATGTCATTCTTAGAAAAGCAGAATTTGGGTAAAAATCAGTGGTTAAAGGATGGTTTACTTATTTATTGCATTGGGGAAAGTTTTATTCATGAGTCTGTAATTCTCATGAATGTAACAATTGCAACAAAGGAAGTTTTATGTATGTAGCTAATCTGTGGCCTTCACAAGCTTATGCAGCAAACTGTAGCAGAGTTTCCAGAAGCTTATATTAAATATTGCAGCTGCAATGGTATTCCTTATCTTTTATTATTCTTGGAAAGGCAACCAAAAGCCATTAAACCTCCTTGTCTAAATGCAGTGACTTGAACTGAACCCAAGTCCTAAAGGAAAGGTCTAAGTTATGTGAAACATCCACACGATTAGCAGTAAATGACACTGTACCTGACATTTCCATTAGAAAGTTGAAAGATTGGGTGATAGGAACTGGTCTATAACAGAGATATGTGCTACTTTCAGAAGTCTTGCTAGTGTATGAAAGTGAGAATCTGAAATCTCCAGAGGTCCCAAACTCATGGGCTGTTCTGTTTTGAAAGTATGTTAGATAATTTTAGGTGGAAATCTTTTAAATTTTTACATCAGACTCTGTACATCAACTTGGCAGTGTAGTTCTGAGATTCTTGAATTGATACAGGTAGACTCCTGGGTTTAAAATCAGCTTACAACAACATAGCACAAATAGATAAGAAACCTTACTGTATGCTAGGAAGAACGCATTAAAAGAGGTTGCCCTATTTACCTTTTTAATAACCCCCCTACATCATCACCCTTCCCAGTTTAACAGACTTTTTCCATTTGCTTTTGCAACTGAGAAACTGAGCAACTCTTTCATTGACATCTCAGAAATCCTGATCCACAGCTCTTGGGGAAAATGTGCTGCTTGTCTAGACTAATTTCCACACATACAAGTGAATGAGATGGTAAAGAAGAGATAGCAGTTTGAATAATAAAAGGGACCAGTGGTGGGATTCAAATTTTTTTTACTACCGGTTCTGTGGGCATAGCTTGGTGGGTGTGGCAGGGGAAGGATACTGTAAAATCTTCAGTCAGAGGTGGGATTTGGCAGTTCTCCAAACTACTCAAAATTTCCGCTACTAGTTCTCCAGAATTGGTCAGAACCTGCTGAATACTATCATATCATAAATGCTCATGCCATCCAAATCTCAAGTTGTCGCCTTCTAACTGTAAAAATTTCTTATTTCTCAGCAACATCCATTCTTTCATTCACACCAAACAACAAGCTGTGAATACAATTTTAGAGCCTCCTCTTTTGTTTGCATCATATAAAACTTTAGCTCTCATTTTTTCCTTACCTGTATATTTAGATATACAGGAAGTCCTCGACTTACAAACACTTACTTAGCAACCATTCAGTTACAATAGCACTGAAAAAAGATGAATTGCAACCAGTCATTACCCTTAATAACCCTTGTGGCATCTCCACAGTCACATGATTCAGGAATTCGGCAACAAGGACATATTTATAAAGGTTGCAGCATCCCATGATGTTGCAGCATCCCATGGCCATGCAATTGCCATCTGTTACTTTCCCAGCCAGCTTCCAACAAGTAAAGTAAATGAAGAAGCCAAATTCACTTCACTACAGAGATTTGCTTAACAACTGCAGCAAAGCACGTTGTGAAATTGAGCTGCGATACAATTAATGTCTTGCTTACCAATAGAATTTCTGGTCCCAGTTGTGATTATAAGTCAAAATTTATCTGTATTTCTTTTTGGCCATTATTTAATGGTACATCCATTGTTAAGGTTTCAATTCAAACTTTGTTTTCATTGCTACTTAAGAAAACATTAGGGGGATCAATAGCTCAGTGGTTAAAGACCACTGGAAAACTGACAACCCAGGTTTGGGGTGCAAGTTCTGCATGATGGGGTGAGTACCTGTTACTCGCTCCAAGATCCTGCCAACCTAGCAGTTTGAAAGTATGCAAGTAGATAAATAGGCACCACTTTGGTGGGAAGGCAACAGCATTCCATGTGTCTTGGCATACAGCCATGCAGGCCACACAACCACAGAAGCGTCTTTGGACAATGCTGGCTCCTTTGGATAAGAAATGGAGATGGGTATTATTCCCTAGAGTCAGACACAACTGGACGGGGGAAAAGTTTACCTTACCTTTTATTTAAGAAAATAAGCCTACTCAGCTGTTATGAGTCCCACCAAGCATAAACAAAGCTGAAAGATATCCTTTGGTCACTTCATATATTTTAAGTTTATGCAACTTGTAAACCTGTCAGAGTTTCTTATGTTGAAGACAAAGTGAAACATCCAGAGAAGGGTAAGCCAGAATACAGAAGGAAGAGGAAAATACAGAGAAAGCCCCAGAGAATAACAATGATTGAGAACAAAATTTGGAAAAAAAGAGGTAATGGAAAAATTATGAATCTTTCCTGTTCTTTCATATGCAATCTACCCGGACATCAGATTACTCAAACAAATAAACAAACAACAAGGTTATGCACATGTGTCAGAAGTAGTTTTGGAAGAATCAGAGAGTTTTATTTTTTAGTTGTTATTTCTAAATAAACCTTATTTGATACAGCATTAATTTTTTTATAAACCATTCAGAGTTATAAGTGGAAACATAATTTTCTCAATAAATATATTTCTTTTTCTCCTTTTGTTTTGCTGACTGCAGGTCAATTATAGACTTGGAGAGGAAAAAATGACCCTTGTCTTTGGTGGAATATTCAGGGGCAATGCCATATATATATTTCCATTTTGGAAATTTGTTTTGTATTAAAATTAATGTGGTTGTCAGTATGTAGATATGCTTTAATTTAAACCCTTTCTAATGATAAAGACTGTGCTAAATCATTTCTTTGTTTACTACTATAGCGACAAGGAAATTGTGTCATAACCCATAAAAATGGCATGGTACTCTACTAGATATTGTAGCAATTTTTCCTCATTGAGAAAGCCAAATTGATTCTAGGTGAAAAGCACATTTTTCAGGATTGAGAGTGCCTCTGCTAAATATCTGTTTCTCCACCATAGGCATCTAGTAAATATGCAAATCAGATCAATCTTCAGACAAATATTTTTGATTGTAAAAGGTAAAATAAGATAAATCCCATTCAAATCTATGAGTAATTGAGTGCTTTGGATGTGTAAATGTTTTCAGTTCTCTGTATAATTCTACAATAGGGAAAGGGGGATGAAGAAGAGTGACATTAAAATGATTCAATTTTGGTACAATTTAATACTGTCTTACAATATCACAGAACCTACAGGTGACTCTGCCCTGGGCAGGGTTTGATCTAGGAGACCTCCAAGGGACCTTTCAGCTGTGTTATTTTATGCTTCTATGAATTCGTAGTTGGCTGTATGACCAATAAGTGCTCATTAATGACTGGGGCTTGAACAGAAATATCAAATGGAACACCACAGGCCTTTCGTTGGCTCTGGAGCCATCTTCTTCCCCTTTTTTGTAAATGAACTGAAGTAGGTGAAAAATTCTGCAGATGATGTAAAACTGCTGAGTCTGCAGATGCCACAAAATTAGATGTTAGCTAATACATAAGATGAGAAAGAGAATATTTTAAAAAGATCTAGACAGGTTTAATTAACAGGTTTACATAAATGTAATGGAATTTAAGTTCTACATCTGGGCAGAAAAAATGCAAGGCAGAAGAATAGGATGGGAGACACCTGGTCTGGAAGTAGTAAATGTAAAAGGGATCTGGGTGCCCTTATTAAAGTTAGATATGAGCCAGCAGTTTGATGCAGTTGCTGAAAGGGCAAATTCTCTTTTGGGGTTAACAGGACCACAGAGTCCAGTTCATGGGAAAGAGTTGCTTCATTCTATTCTGCCTTGATCAAATCCAATCTGGAGTTCCAGTTTTAACTGTGATGAATGGGTGCAAGTTTGGAGATAGCCTAACAACATCTGTGGTGAACAGATGTGCAATAAAGCTCCATGAGGAATAGTGAAAGGATCTAGATGTTTTATCCAACAGTCTCCAGATGTCGACTTGCTGTCACACAAAGGCTTATTCTCTGTTGCCCAGGACGGCAAGTTTAGAATCAATGGATTAAAATTACAACAAAGAAGGTGCATGCTTATCATCAGGAAGAACTTCTTGACCATACACCTTGTCAGCCAATTGAGCAGGCTGTTACCAGAGCCCTCAAATGAAGGCTCGAGAGAGATGCTCTCGCACATCCTGCATCAAGAATGGGATTGGGCTAAATGACCTCAAACATCCCTGACATCTCTGTTACTATGAAAAAGTAGTCCAGCCTCTGTTTGAATGCATTCAATAAAGATAATCCTACTACAGTATGAGGTTGAATTACTGATTCTATTACTGACCAGTCTTGCTGATAAGAATTTTAAAAACATTCATTTGGAATCCACTGCCTGTTACTTTAAACTATTATTTGGTTTCCTGCACTATGTAATGAAAGAAAATAAATCTTGATCTTCTGTGTCCCATTCATTCAAAGCACTTGAAAACTACTCTCAATCCCCTCACTCTGTCTTCTCTTCTCAAAGCAAATATTCACACTTCTTTTGATCTCTCTTCAAAGCACTTGGTGTCTAGCCCCCTCTCATTTTCTGAATCAGTTCTACTGTATCTGAAGTTAACTTAAACTGCAGTACCCAAAACTCAACACAGTATTTCAGTCCAGAATCGTACTCCAGAAACAGCTAAAGGATTAACACAATGTTGTCCATCTCTTTATTCTGAAATGTCTTCAAATTACTTGGTCAACATTCCTTATTTTGCTTTGAATAGTTGTTTTGAGATCACACTATATGCTTAGGCAATGGCCCTCTTTGCAAATAACATTTTATTCTGTTCAAGAGTCTCTCCAAATCATTTTATAATTTAGAAGACTTTTTGCCAAAGGGAACCTATACAATTGCTATAGTTTTTATAGATGTTGCCCATCAAAAATTTGGGGAGCTTATTGGTTCTTTTTTTACTGCCCCAATCAGTGGTGGGATTTTAAAAAAAATTATTACTAGTTCCATGGGCATGGCTTGGTGGGTGTGCTGTGGCTTGGTGGGCATGGCAGGGGAAGGATACTGCAAAATTCACTCCACTCCTGGGGGAAGGTTACTCCAAAATCCCCATTCCCTCCCCACCCCACTAACCTGCTCTCCAGCTCCATTCTCCTGTGCAGGGCAACAAAAGAAGAACCGATCAGCTGGGACTTGGGAGGCAGAGAATTGATGGGGGCTGGGCCAGTCATAGGTGGCATTTGCCGGTTCTCCAAACTACTCAAAATTTCTGCTACTGGTTCTCCAGAACTGGTCAGAGCCTGATGGATACCATCTCTGGCCTCAATGTTTTAAATATTGATTTTGGACAAAAAGTCTTTTTTTTCTTTAGAAAGAAAAATAGAATTAAGACAATTAATTGCTTTGAAATTTCTGAAATTGGACCTATTTCTTGGTAGATTACTTTAGAAAATTAATTTTCTCCCCTTTTCCCAAATTTTTAGGTGTTTCATTCGAATGGTTTACTGTGCTTATATAATTTGTCTGTTGAAAAGTTACTATTATTAGTGGGTTTCCTATGCTAGTGAGTGGAATTCATAAATCAGTTCAATCTCTGTTAAACCAATGCATTTTCGGAAGGATCAATTACTATTGCAGGGTTGGGCTGTTCACAGACCATGTATAGCTTCCAAACTTTTGTTGTGGTTGTTAAGCTCCAAGAGAATGCATTATGAACAATGGCAAACCACAAAGCTGTAGAGACAGAGTTGTAAATTGCCTGACTGGCTTAATGCACAGTCTCTTCAAAATAAAATAGTCACAAAGGTCTCAAAATAAGCCCATCTGTCCTGATTTGTGTGACATCTTTAATTAATTAATTAATCATATATATATAGCTGCCCATCTCACAAAAAGTGATTTTGGATGGCACTTTCAACAACAGTTAAAAAATATAAAATGTAAAAATCTACATGAATAAATAAGTATGATAAAAACAAACCATAGGCAAAGAGAGGATAAGAATGGAGACTTCAGCAATGGAGCCACCTAAGTATATATAGACCATAGAATAGGGTTGGAAGGGAACTTGGAAGTTTTCTAGTCCAAACCCCTGCTCAAGCAGGAGATCTTATAGTCAGGGGTGGGATTCAAATTTTTTAACAACCAGTTCTGTGGTTGTGGTGGTGGCTTAGGTGGTGGCCGTGGCTTGGTGGTCACGTGACTGGATGGACATGATCATGTTATTGGCTGGGTGTGGCCAACTCAACATCACTCACATCGAGGCACACATCTTGCCTGGCCTCTCATGATTGTGGGGATGCTGCAACAGTCGTAAGTATGAAAAATGGTCATAAGTCACTTTTTTCAGTGCCATTGTAACTTTGAATGGTCACTCCACACAAGCAAAGTACCAGCAAAGGAGGGGAAAAAACTCCATAGAAGTTCCTGAGACAGGAAATCTAGTCCTGCCAAGAATATAATAAGGGTTAACGGAGGGGCAGTTTCTGTAAGCAATATCAGAATGTTTCCTTCCTGCCTTCCTTACAGGAGTAGGCCAGTAATACTTCTAACAACCGGTTCTCTGAACTGCTTAGAATATCAACAACTGGTTCTAGCAAATGGGTACGATCTGGTAGGACCCCACCCCTGCCTAAAATGTTGGCGATCCCTTCCAGCTTCATGCTGTCTGCAAATTTGATGGTTCCCCTTCTATCTTCTCATCTAAATCATTTATAAAGATGTTGAAGAATATTGGGCCTAAGCAGAATCCTGAAGACCTCACTGCATGCTTCCCTCCATGTAGACGTTCCATTGAGAACTATATGCTCCGGGTGGTTGGTTGGCCAATTTCAAATCCAATTGGAGGTGGTACTGTCTATTCCACATTGTTCCATCTTACCAAGAAGTAGGCTGTGGTCTACTTTGTCAAATGCCTTACTTAGGTCTAAATAAACTATGTCCACAGCATTTCCCTTATCTACCAATTTAGTCACTTTTATCAAAGAAGGCAATCAGGTTTGTGTCAGCCTTCAAGATCTTCTGCTATTGCTTTGCATCTTTCGACTGCCATAAGTAACGGGGGGAAGAAAGGAAAGTCTGGGAAGTAAGCTGGAGGTGTTAAATTCTTCTGTTCTGTAAATGGGGGGGGGGGGGCATAAAATAGAGTTAGGTTTCTATTTCTTGCTTAGCTTTCTTTTCTCTGCGCAACTGCAACCCATTATCAAAATATGCCAAGGTCAACGGACAGAGGCCTCATCATCACCTGAAGATGCCCACATGATCATATTCACAACTTCTAATTGGAAGTGTCATCTGAACTATTGGGGGTGGGAACATTTCCATCACTTTGTATATGTGAATTGCGCGCCTAATTTCTCAGATTCAGAATTCTTTGGTTGCTACCACTTCACTTTCAGTAAAAGATGTCTTTTCTCTAAACTAAAGAGTCTAAGTATTTCTTTCCTGGATTTTGAATGGAGCTCCGCCTGACAGTTTGTCTAGCATAACTTCTTTTTGACAAACTCATGTTGGCTTCTAATAATTTCACTGTTCATTTCTAGGTGCTCAAAAATGCACTGCTTGATTATCTTTTCCAGGGATCGATGTCTGGCTGAATGGTCTTTAGTTTCCTCGATCCATTTTTTCTCTTTTTTGTACTGAGCTCCCTGGGAGCCCCAGACCTGATAACTTAATCAGGTCTTGGGAGACTTTTAGAATGTCAAAGAGATGGAGCTAATCTAATGGGGGTAAGAGTGCTCAATAGAGCAAATGTCATGTCAGAGAGGCACATCTCCTGGGACTTATCAAATGCAGCTCTCTACTGATGGTAGCTGCAGAATGCCCTCTGTGTTAAATCTTATGGGGTAAGCTGATGTACCCGAGGTTAGGTGGTCTCTCAGATAGTTCATCTTTAGATCTTAAAACTAACATCTTGAATTGGATCTGAAGAAAAAACTGTCAGCCAATGGACCTAATGAAGCAGAGCTGTAACATGAAACATGCACCATTTGATGAATATACCTAATTGCCTGTATTACTGCATTTTCTACCAGCTGAAGCTTCTAGATATTCTTCAAGGGCAGTCCCATGTAGACCACATTGTACAAGACTGATTGTAAGCAGGGCCTGCTGATCCAGGAACAGGTGCAACTAGCACACAAGACAAAGCTATGCAAAACCCCTCCTAGCCATGACTGCCACCTGTTGATCAAGCAGGAATCATGAATCTAGGAGGACACACTGGGTCTCTCTAGGGCAGCACCACTCCATCCAGCACTAAAAATGGCAAAATTCTGGAACAAGTAGGCCCCAAAATCCAGAGCCACTAGTTCTTGCCTGGATTCATCTGAAGCCTGGTATTTTTCCATCCAGACCCTTACAGCCTACAGGCACTGAGATAAGATATCCATGCCCTTGCTTAATTCACTGGGCCGGGGGGTTTCAAATGGATTTCATCAGTATACCAATGATACCTCAACCCATGGAAATTGGATGGACTTATCCAGTCTCACATGGATATTAAAGAGGAAATGATACAATATCAAAACCTTGGCATCCCACTTAGTAGGGACTGAAGGTGGGACCTATCCTCCCCAATCACCACTGACTGGAATTGATTGACTGAAGAAAAGAAGCAAACAAGCACAATACCAGCCCACCCATTGCCTATTTTAATTCCTGCCTGATCATTGCAACCTTCTGCCACTGAATTTGATAAACAACTACCATCAAATATCATCTCATCTCTGCAAAAAGATATATATTATGCAGATTATACAGAATGCACAAGTCACATGTTTTAGTTTAGGTTCTTTGCCATGATGGATGCTAATGAGTATAATGAGCAGCTAAGTAACCATCTTCTCTTTCCTAATCAGCTTACTAGGATTTCCTGTATGATGCTTTCCTCAGCAGGATTCAGGTAAAGTGTATCCAGATGTCTTAAACAGAAATAGGGTGGTTTTTGTTTTCCTTTATTTTGTTTACCAAAACTCCAGGGAGCTGCATAATTTGCAACATATACAGGCAGGTCAAATACAAGATCAGAGATTTGGTTATATTTATAGGTGCCCTGATTGTTTTCATATACAAATTAGGTAATGTCCATTGTCACAGTCTGGAATGTTTAAGGTACCTGGCAGTATTTACAATTATGAAGGCTATTTAATGGGCAAGTTGCTACTGGTGATATCTTAGGAATAATAGTTGAGTTTCCTACTGTCTTAGCCACAATTTCCTCTTTTTGTACCCTTGTTCTCTTTAGGTGGACAGTAAATCAGTTTCAATATAAAAGGTGCTCAGTTTGTTTCTGCTGCCTATTCTGAACATTTCTCAAAATAGGTTGAAAAAATGTAACCTTGAATATAAATAATGACCTAAGAACAATATTAGTGGTGTTGGATTTGCTGTTGCAGAAACTGTGTTACAATATACCAATTTGAAAATTTGGAAACTGTTGATTTCACTATATTGTGTTCTCCAATAATTGCTTGAAAAGCATCGTTAAAATTCTGAACAAACCTTTCGATCAGTGTATTTGTAGCTAGTGACAAGAGTGCTGGCATTCCATTCTTTTTCAGGAATTTCTAAAACTGTTGTTCCTGTTTTCACATGGAGTTCTGTAAATACATCGATGATATGTGTGTGACTGTTATTGAAGTCACCGAACATCCATCCTACACATCTGAGCAAGTTGTGCTCCTAAGTGGTCCTGAAGAGTCTATTTGAATTTTTATCTATTGATTTAATGAATTTCAGTAGACACCTATCTCAGCAAACAACTCTGCGTGGCTCACAATTCAAAAACATATATCACAGTTAAAATCCTAAAAACAGTTTAAAACAATAAAAAAATTAAATACTAAAAAACATTATTTGCCCTTGTATGGCAGGGTATTCCCATGACTGAACTGGATGACTTTTGAACATGTCTGAAATCTGAGCAATTCATTGCAGGTTGTTCAATTTGTTACTGTATTCCCAGCCAAAAGAAAAACTACAAGCTAGCACCTTCAATTACTCCACGATGTTCAACATGCACCCTCTCTGATTCTCAACATCTCAGCACAGGCGCTACCATGACCCTCTCAATCCTCATGTGAAGTGACCACTGTCAAACATGAGTTAATCATGGCACTGATAAAACCCTATAAGCAATGTTTTTGTTTTGCATTCCAGTTTACTGTGGCTTCCTGTGCATCTTGATCTATGATCTTCCCTTGATCTATGTGAGAAAAAAATATATCACAGGTTATGTTTTATTACATTGAAAATTCTGCAGGGGTACTAGCTCTGCTTATGTGAACATTACCAAGAAGGCCAGAAAATTTTTATGTGAACCATCTTCTAGAAGATTCAAAACTCTTTATCACTTCTGCTGTATGTAAATTCTGCATTGTCGCACTCAAAATAAGGCGTAACTGGTGACAGGGAATATCCACTTCTGTTTTATTCATTGCTTCAGTTTTATTAGGTGTTAGCTATCTTGTTTTAGGTGACAACACATTTTTACCTTCTAGATTGTATTATTATTTTAGATTGTATTTTTATTTTTGCACAGGTAATTAATCTACCATTATAATAGTGTGTGTTACACTTTAAAATTCCTGTTATGCTAGCATTTTATCTCACCCATTTGTTTTTACTTTAGTCTTGTATTTTTTCAATTTTTGCTGGTCATTGACTGATTAAAGATTATTTCATTATATATCAAAAGGATATCCATCCAATGTGGACATTTTGGACTGTCTTATTTACCATTATTGAGTTAACAATTCATCCCTATTTGCACAATTGTCTGGATTACTGAATTATATTTTATATAGATTCCTCCAAGAAGCAATGCCTGATGCTACATTGGAGCCCTTGTTGTAAATTAAAACTCTTTTTTCTGGACTAAAGCTTGACAGTAGTGACTGATAAGCAGTAAAGAGGATGATCCACCCTTTCCAAACAATTACTGGGAGAAACATTTAATTCTTCACTAAATTCTGCATTTCCCATTTTTTTAGTGTGCCTAATTCTTCTCTGCAACTAAATGTGTGATGTAAAAGCTATTGAATATTCACTGCCACTTTTCATAATATGACATAACTGCACTGATCCTTTTTTGTAAAGCATCATAAGCCAATTTCACCAGCAAGTGCAGGTTGTGATCGTTGAACACTGCATCCGATGTCACCATTTTCTTTGCTTCTGTTTTTGTCCACTTCTGTACATGTGTATAATTGTCTGCATACCTGCATGGATATTGGACCTTAATGGAAGTTATAAAGTAAAACTGTTATTTTCATACTTGGAGCTTTATATTCTTCCTACTAATCCATGAAGGGGTGGGTGATATACCTCTTAGTGTTCCCTTGCTAACTAAAGAATTGGCAACTGGTTTGTTTATAATGAAATGGATCAGTTGAAGGAATCCTGCTGGAAGATCCCCTTGGAAATTGCTTCTGAAACTCAGGTCCAGCCCCTGCATTAAAGCAAGAGCTATATATAAATAAGTAAATAAGTAAATTACAAGTAAATAAGTCTTCTAGGGCTAATGCTGAAGGTTATTATGTACAGTACATAGGTAGATATCCACTAGCTAGATATCCACTAGAAACAGAGATCCAAAAACATCTGGATTGTATGTGGGGGGGAGGGGTTCAGCTATACAATAAATTAGGGGGTCAAACTCAATGTCACTGTGGACCGCATCAAGGTTGTGTTTGACCTCGGAGGCCAGGAAGGAGCATAGCCAGGGGGGGCATAGCCAGCTTGACATCACTCACCGAATATCTGTTTTCGGCCATGACGGCCTCCTGCAGACCTCTGCCATCAAAAACAGAGCTCAAAGAGGCCAATGCATGGCCCTCTGGGGCTCAATTTTTGGCCACACACAGCCCTCTCTAGCTCTTTTTTTACTGGTAGAGGCATCATGGGCTGGTCCTTTGCCATTTCCAGAGTGGACATGTGGTCCAGATATAAGCACCCCAGGGGCCAGATCTGTGTTTAAATTCAAGTCATTATTGCAACTAAACCCATTTCTAAAGTAGCTCTCTCATTGGAAGGCACCTGGACACTGCAATTTATTTATTTATTTTATTTTATTTGTCAATTGCTTACAAGATAATAGAGATAAGAATAAACATAACTACAGGAAATAGATACAAATAATTGGGGACACTAGGACAGGGATGGTAGGCACGATTGTGCGCTTATGCATAAATTATTAAATTATAATAAATAAATAAATAAATTATTCCTGTAATTTATAATTTATATCATATCATATCATATTACTTCCCATGTTCTTATTCCTTTAGGGATAAATATTTGCATCCCATAAAATATTTGAGATATAATACTTGCTTCATTAATCTTTAATGCTGCTGGAAATTTTTCTTAAAAAGCTACTTGTGCTACACAGTTTAAGAATTGCTATTGTTCCCAACCAAATAGTTCATGTGTGCCTACCAACATAATATTTCTTAAAAGACTGCACCAATGTTCTAATAAAGTTACATTCCCATCAATTGGCTTTACCTTTTCTTCTTTTGCAAAGACTAGGATCTTTTTAAAAAAATAATTAATGGCCAGCTGCTCTGCTATGTACTTAGTGTTTTTTTATTTTGATGAGAGAGAATAACAAACAAACATCCTCATCTGCACATAATGTAGTAAGTCTTATAAAGGTCTGTTGGCAAATCTAGAGGATAGAAAAACATTTCATAACTTAACTTATATAGAAATTTGACAAGGCAAATATGTACTCTTGTCTTATATCTTTGAGTCCCTGATGATTCACATTCACATGTAGATATTTTCATATAATGAGTATATATAATCAGAACAAAAATGGCAGTTTCTTTCTAACTCTTTCTTCTAAAAATTCAGTCAAATGCAAATCTGAAATCCACAAAGTTGCATATAAGACAGAATTTATCTGTTTATTGGCCAAATGGTTGAAATCAAGCCTGGATGTATTGTCCTTTGTTTTGCATTAAATCCCACCTACATGAACCATCTTACTATGCAACTAATCTAGAAATTTGCAATATAAATATCTAATGCACAATTTATTTATGACATTTAACAAGCTGATCCATAACCAGCAGGGCTAGTTGTACTTCATTTTATAAAATGGATAAAGATCACAAGCCGTCGGCCTTTGGGCATATTCTCTATATACTCTAAGAAGTGTTGCAAGTATCAGAATCCACCATTCAAATGTTCTGCGGCCATAAATCCAGGAGCTTTCCCAGACTTCAGCTGTGAAATAAACTGACAGAAGTCAAAAGATGTAACATGAGGCCATTCCAGTAATAGATAGATTCAATTAAGATTCATTTCTGGAATCTATTATGAAGCTAGAACTAAAATATTCATGCCAGACATCAGCTGATATCCCATGGTCGGTACAGAGTCCATTACCCAATACATCCCCACTAATCAATGCCAAAAATGGCAGAACTTTTTAGCTTAGCAGCTGAAACATTGGTTGCCAGTTGCCTCCAAGGCATTTATCTTTTGCTATCTGATTAAAGCTTTGTATTGTGATTTCTGCAAATGCAGTGTTTGTGGATGACTAGGCCAATTTTTTTCCTGCAAATTCCTTGGCAGGGAATCATGTTGAGTTCGAATTCATCTTTGACATTGCTCAAAAACTATTACTAATTTCAGTTAATATATTGTGAGATACTTTTATGCTATCATTCTGGTATCACGACTTAAGACCAGACACATTGAGGAGTAACGTGCAGATCCTCAGTGGGGCAAAGTACAAAAAAGTACAAAGTACTCTAATATATAGTAGCTGCTGACTTTCAATTTCTAATCAATTTCTAATCAACATCCTAGTGCAAGTTGCTACAAATGAGAATTTCCAACTATTGCTGCTGCTGTTCTTGTTGGTTTTGCCAATTTTCTGTTAAGTATAAACTAATTTAATGGAATTTGGTGCATTGACAGCTATTCATAATTTTTTATAAAAGAAAGATGGGATATATACAGTATATAACAGCCAGGACATTGTGTGGATATCACTGTAGGGGGTTTAAGAGGGTCCTAATCTTCTCCATCTCATCTAGTTCTGGAAGATATTGTTTGGTCTTTGGAATACTTTCAGTACTGTGCATAACCTATTTCATGTTAGTAAACTATCATTTTTGCAGGAACTTTTCATACTTGCTTTAATTTCAGCTATTGAGATAGTTAGATCCCATCCTTCCCCAATGTGGAGTCACCTCCAAGTAACAGAGATTGCCAGAGTTCCCAGTCATCATGCCCATTACCAAGAATTCTGAGAACTGAAATCCACTTCTGGAATTTCAGTCCGCTTAACAGAGATGTCAAACTGGTGTCCCATGGGTTGGATACATCACGTGCAAGCCACACCCACCCTAGCTCTGCAAAGGCAAAAAATGTCATGAAACATCATGTGGCATCACATGGCACAATTGAGTTTGACACCCATGACTTTGTTGGAGTTGCAGAGGTCCGAATTTGACAGAAATCTAGAAGTATGCCATTATCTACAGTGTCATAATACAAGTAATATAAAACAGTTGTAATCCAAGGGGGATAATAAATAACTATGGTTTTTAAATTAATATTCTGCATAATGTTCAGGGCAACCTTCAAATCACAGAAATCGTGCCCAACCCCATCAAGCATAGCTACCAGGCCTAATGTTTTTGGATTGCTGAAATGTTTATTAATGAATTTGTAGGATTTAATCTGATTTTTGTTTCATCCTCTCCAGATTCCAAATACTAGTTCAGGAATTTTTCCTCTTTATTTAGGGTGGCATTGTGTAACTGAATGTCATCAATATACTGATGGCATCAGATTTTAAACCAACTGACTTCTCTCAATAACTTCTCATTCTACATTTATAGAAAATGTGTGAAATGACAATAGGTGAGCTTCATAGGTGAGCAAATTTCAAATCTTTATTGTCAATGCACAACATGTATACAATGAGATTGGCTGATCCACCCTTAGTGCACTCTCTCAACACAATACATCTCAATAACTCACAGTGAAAGAAAGAAAATCCCTAACCCAGTAAATCATACTAACAAACACACAATCCTCTATACATATATGTGCATAACATTACATTATATAAAGATACAGGTAATCAGAGATGGAAGGGACCTTATAGGTTTGGCTGTGCTGAGCCAAAGATCTAAAGACTAGCTAGAAAGCAAGAAATCCAACCATTTCCTGCTTCCTAGCTAATCTAAATCTCCTGGTACAGCAGAACAGATGAAGGTTGGAAAAAGGAAAAATAGCAATTTAGCAGTCCATTTTACCGGGTAAGGAGTGAGTGTGTGGGGAGAGTTCCCGCCAGCCATTTGGGCGGCACAGCCTTGTGTTTCTGTGCAGCCTGGATTAATTGCTTTGTGGGGGTGCTCTGGGGGCGAGATTTCTCTGTGCCCCATCAAAATTTTCTCACAGCCCACCGGTGGGCAACTGCTGCTTTACAAAATAGCTTGACCCCTTCCTCTCTGTGGCAGCCATTCAAATATTGGAAGATTGCTATCATGTCTCCCCTGGTTCTTCTCTTCACTAGACTAGCCATGCCTAGTTCCTGTAACCATTCTTCATAGGTTTTAATGTCCAGTCCCCTAATCGTCCTGGTTGCTATTCTCTGCACTTTTTCTAGAGCCTCAACATATTTTTTATATTGTGGTGACCAAAACTGGATGCAATACTCTAGGTATGGTCTTACTAAGGCTTTATAGGGTGGCATTAGTACCTCACTTGATCTTGATTGTATCCTTGTGTTCATGCAACTTAGGATTGCATTAGCCTTTTTGGTGGCTGCTGCACACAGCTGGCTCATATTTAGCTGATGGTCCACTAAGACTCCAAGATCCCTCTCACAGTTACCGCTATTAAGCCTGGTTTCACCTAGCCTACATGTGTACTTTTTATATTGCACCAGTGTGAACATGTTGCACATTGCGCTGGCCCTGCAAGTCTATCATACTACATGGTTATAATATTATGTTGCATTCAGGAGTCTGACAGCCCACAGATAAAAGCTGTTCTTCAGCCTGTTCATATGACTGGCTATGCTTCTATATCTCCTACTCGATGATGTACATACAATTTTTTAAATCTCTAAAATGCAGACTTGACAAACATTCATCCACAACATAACACAGTTGCTTGAGTTTGAACATTAACTGCACACACATAGTGTTTTTGTACCACAAATCCCTATCCAGAAGAAGGGATGGAGCTTCAAAATAGAATTCATTTCTGTATTATTATCTCAGTAAACTAATGTACGGCCTTGGGTCTGTCAGCTCAGCTCACATTGTCCCATAGGGGCTGTTTTTGCAATAGGAACTGATGTAGTAAATGTTCACCAGATATATTTCCTGTATGGCAATAGATTGCTGAACTCCTCAGGAGAAAACATTTCTTCCATAGTCATGTAAGTCATGGGCAATATGAGTAAATAAAGAAGCAAATAACTCAGAACATCATTAAAAATTCAATAGTCCAGTTTCCAAAAATGCACTGAAAGTGTTGTTCTTACACTGCAAATTTTATCTTTAGGAGTACAAGAATATTACATTTCTTCTTGCTGTTCCTGTTTAAGAAATAAATCCAAGAACCCAAACCCACAGTTCCGTGTCAGAAAATATGCCAGGATTAGTAAGTACCATTTAATTCTGTCATTAATTAAGTTACCATGTATTTAAAATCTTAAAAGGCTATGTCAAAAAGAATCCATAACACAGACTAAAATATTTTATCAAGAACAATTCTGATATTGAGAAAAATATTTAGACTTGTTTAGGCTGTTAGAATATTAGAAAAAATAAGAAGTATTCTGTCCTGAAAATAATTCTGCACAGAACTTGCGTAAATGAACTCTTTCTGAAAAATGCTTTGAAAGTATTGTTAACATTGATGCTATATGTACTGGTTTGACATTAATTCAAGCCCTATTTGTCCCCTCCAATCTGTGAATGGAGGGAATGTCAGTTCAGATTTGCTGAGAATATAGTAACGGAGAAAGAAGTTGCTGAAAATGAATGGATGAATGGGTTAGATGAACAAATTGTAATGAAAACAAGTGGCTAAAATGGAAAAAGTGAGTGAGAAGCTGCTACCTTCAAGGACTTGAGATGGGATGGTAACCCTGCTCCATTTCTTGCTGTCATTACAGCAATAGAAGAAACTATGAAAAGAAAATGATTGAAACTATTGCAGGACAAAGAGGACAAGCTGCTTTTGTTCTTTATGGAGAGTCTTTCTTGTATCTCTTTATGTGCACATGGTGAGGGGCTATCTGTGAAAGCTTTCTCTATTCAAAAGCCTCTTCCTCCAGATGAGGATTCTGGAAAACTAGGATCTCATTCAGTGGAAATTCCATTGATAGAGAAGGTCTCCAAAACTGACATTCATCCTCTACAAATGCAGAGGAACTGAGCTAGAAGTTCTAACCATATTTACTTGAGGAATAAGAACTGCCATTTCAAATCACAATCATGCCCCAAAAGTGCAAAATCACAATGTAAATTCCACCTTTCCATGCTTTTGTGTTGCAACATCACAATGGCATCTTAAAGAATGGAGTTTGTTTTAGGGAATTGTGACTTACTGTGGGATACTTACTGTACAGCAACTGAATTTAATGAGAGTTATCAAAGTAAAAAGTATTCATGAGTCATCTTGTTTACCTGGTTGTAATCAGGGAGAAGACGACTCAATATTCCAAGGATCCTACTTAAGTTTTCATCTTAATTTATAAGGAGTAAGCCAGACTAAATAATTCCTGCATACAAATAACCTGGTGATAAGAGACATTTAATTCATAGGATTTACTATAGATTAAGCATACATAGTTAATGCTTCCTGGACCCAACTTTCCATAGTCTGAGAGAGAGAACTGGAGAAATCTGTAAGAAATGTTTATGTATGTGCATACAGACAGGGAATCAATTAATTTTACAAAGGATGTATATTATTCCACAGGCAATTAATTTGAATCAATAGCCATTTATTTATTGAGCTGCATTTTTTTTTCTGGTTGTGACCTTGATCTAGTTATGTAGCTTTTGCCTATTTATACAAGAAAGCAAGCAGATACCTCCCCCCCCCCACAAACAATGTACATATCTCATCAGTCACCTGCATGGACATAGTTGGTTTCAGTGGGAATTTGGAACCCTAAAAGATCCCCTTTCAGCATGTTAACTTTTCCTTGGTGTGTAGAACTTTTTCCTTCAAATCTTTAAGAGGAGGAACATTGTCTGATATTCAAATTGTCTGGGAGGGGGGTGGAGAGATAGGTTAGCTAGATGGTTGAGTTTGCCTTTTGTCAAGTACAAGGATAAAAGCCAACTTGGCCTATCTGCAGCAATAATCGGCTATATTTAAATAGATGTATACTTAATTACCTATATATAAATATATGATGTTTAGGTTTCCATTATATACCAGATTTGGCTGCCTACGTTAAATATACCATTGTTTAAAAATATTTTGGTTTTTTCGAAGTATTTCATAACCTTCACTTTATAAGATGATTATAAAAGCATATGAAATAATTGGTCTATAAAGTCTCTTAATATCCATGCAGAAGGAAAAGTTTATGACACGGCAAACATGCAAACAGTATCTACATGATCAACTTTAATAAATAACTTGCATGCTGCGAAGAGGTGTCTATTGTAATGGAGCCCTCATGCTGTGGGGATACAGAATAAAAGGCTTTTGTTTGGAAGGAATAATGCAGCATGTTATCTTTGAAGATTTCTGTCCTTTTGCATCTATGCCCACTACTTAGGATTGACTGGTGAGTTTAGTTGATTTGACTAGAAAGCTGACAGTTTCCTTAAATGTGCTTGTATCCAAAATGTGAATGTGTGCCCGCATGTGGATGCAAAATGTAGCTTATTATTATTTGTTTATTCATTCATTTTACTTTTTTATATCATCACACATCAAAGCGGTTTACAGTTAAAAAAAACACAAACCCAACTCTATAATAAAATGCAACATAATAAAACATTGCCTTCAACTGGTGTCTAAAATATATAACAAAATAATTAAATTTCAACCAGGAAAACATTCCAAAGTGCAGGCACCAAAAGAAAATCAATCACCTTGTCTCTTGCAGCATACATATCATGGTTTTGTTTGATTTAACTTAGTAAACCAAAGCATAGTTTTGCCAGTGAGCAGGGAGACCCCAATGTGATGCTTCAAGTAGCTTGTTTGATTATGGTTATCAGAGGAGTGAGGTTCATTGGGTTTTGAACTGGGGTTTTACAACTGTAAGTTGCTTGAAGTAACAGTGAGTGAGTTGGGTGGTCATATATATTTTCTTAATAAATAATATAAACTAGGCCAGCAATGGCCAAGGGAGTTCTTGTCAGATGTCCTGGTCTTAAGATTTTTAGGGTTATAAATCTTAAAAGCAGAACCTTTGTCCTGGATTGATCGTTATGTAGTAACCACTCAATGGCTGAATTCATACAAAACCAAGTTAGATAAATTATCCACAACTCAGTATGTTGTGTGAGCCAGGTCATATACTCTTCCTCAGGTGTCTGCTAGATTTCAGCATTCCATCATCTTGGAATCAAAGGAGAAATAAAAGTTTTATAGGAGCAAGTAGAATCTTCTGTGCCTTGGCAGAAAAATACTTCAGTTTGCACATTGTACTAAATAGTTTTCTTTTAAAATTGTTCCCCTAGCTTTTCAAATCTAATCCTGTTTCCCTGGGTTTCCATGACTGGTAAGTGATTAAAAATCCCACCCCCCCTCTCCAGCTATTCCTCTTCCACAAACACACCTGAATTTAAATGGAGAACACCTGGTGAAGAAACTCAGTAAGAGTTGAGATTAAACTCTAAAAGCAACACTTCAGATAAAAGCACCGTCCCCAGAAATAGTTCCATCCACTTCATACTCTGCTTGAATTTCCAACCCAAAACATGTCGAGGCAGAGAACACAAAAGCAGCACTTGATTTCCGCCAAATCCCCAATGTAACGCCAGGATTACCTGTGGAGCACGTCCAATAACATAAAAGCAGGGGTCCCCAAACGTGGCAACTTTGAAGACTTGTGGACTTCAACTCCCAGAATTCTCCAGCCGGCATAGCTTCAACTCCCAGGGCTCCCCAAATTTGGCAACTTTTAAGACTTCAATTCCCATAGCTGGCCGGAGAATTCTGGGAGTTGAAGTCCACCAGTCTTCAAAGTTGCCATATTTGGAGACCGCTGGCATAAGGAATCGGATTTCCATCCTACCCCAGTCCGTTCCCAATTCCAGCGTTTGAAAAGGGAGCTTGAGATGCACGGGCATCCTCCCACTGGGACTCGGATCTCTTGCCCCAGCAGAAAGACCATGGGACTTTCCCCGCCCCCCTTTTCCTACCCGGTCGCACAGCCGGGCGTGCCGGTCTCATTCGCCCACCCACTCAGGGGTTTGTGGGGTAACTCCTTCCCGCCTTCCACTTAGGCGGGTGTCCGCATCGGGAGAGGGAGGCTTCTCTCTCCCCGGTATCGCGGCTCCCCGGAGAAAGAGGCGCGCCAGAAAGAAAGTCAAAAGAGGCAGCAGCAGCAGCAGCCCAGAGAGGCGCCGAGTTTCCTCGCTGCCCGGGAGCTCCCGCGGCTGCTTCCTCCCAGCCAGGCTACCCCGCTGCCCTGTCCCTGACCCAATTCTGCTCCGCGCTCCGCCCTCGGTTTCGCAGAGAGGAAAAATAACCGAGCGGCCGACTGGACCCGCCCGAACTTCTCCCCGTCTCTGGAGCCAGCGAGGCGCCAACGGGCCTTCTTTCACCTCTTCGTCGGCGACCCGCTAGCGGTCCCTGAGTGGCGCAAACGAAGGCGCCAAACCTCCCCCTGAGAAGGGCCACGGTCCCCCTGACGGACGGCCGCTGTCGCGTCTCCTACCTCGCCTTCACAAACTGGCGCGCAGGTAGATGAAGGAACTCGTTGCAGTGGAGGTGGACGGCCGCCGGCGCCGCCATTTAGGCTTCTGAGGAGACCCCATCCCCGCCTCCTCAGCGCACACACCCCTGCACTGGTTCTACCTAAGCAGCCGCGGGTACAATCAACTTGAATACCATCTGTGACTTCCAGTAACTTGGCACCCCAGAGGTTAAAAGATTTTAATTTTACCTGCTGCAAAAGGTAAAATGCCGAAAGTATGGAGCTAGGGGGGAACTGATCCAAGGTATAAAGGGACAAAGTGCAATCAGCTTCTGGTTGGACAAAAAAAAAAAAAAAAAGGTGAATTAGAAGGAGTAGACGAGAGAGGAGGACGTGCGTTTCTTTCCATTCTCAAAGGATGAAACCCTGAAACAATTCTGGTGATTCCCAATTTGCAGTAAGCTTGATATGGTGATAATTTTGGTCTTCACAGATGCATCACAGTTAACACATTTGTATCAATGGTAATGCCAGCCCTTAAATTGCTTCAGTATATTATGGAGCATCTGGATTGTGAATTCTAATATTTATGAATTCTTGGAACTACATTATTAGGAAATTCAGTCATACTGAAAAGTTGTTATACTGTAGGGTAACCAAGCGTAAACTATTGGGTTCAACTGCAGCAGAAGAAAAGTAATACAAAGAATTATAATCCTATTCCACTTAGCGTAGTGCATTAATGGACTAGCATTGCAACTCACGTTTGGTGCTAGTACCATGCACGATTCTTTTGCAGTACATCATTAATCAGAAGCTGTGCTGTTGGGCATTTTACAACATGAAGTGCTGCAATAGAGATGATTCACTCAGAACAGTTTAGTCCTGAAGCCAAACTACAGAAAGAAAAAAAATAGCTGTGATAAATGAAGGGTTAGTTGAACTGATCAAATACTATTCTGGTTTTTGAGGATTATGTTTACTACTTGGCTTATGCTTAACTGATTGACTGTCAGTTAATTTTATGGAACCAAGATTCATTTTAAAATGTTGAATTCTTTTGGAAAATTTTGCTCCTTTGATACTCTTTTCTACCCATTGAATCTTTGCAGCCTGTAAAGGTCCATTGTTATTTGCTCTTATTCCTCTGTTGTTTATTCTTGCAAGAATGGTAGGACCAAGCACAATCTATTAAAGACGGGATAGAATGAGCACAGAAGTAATTAGTGAGCAAATGAAGCACCCTACATAATTTCTCAGTTCATTAGAAATACTGCACTAATTCTACATCAACTCAATTAAAAATGTGCTTATATTAAAATATATATATAAATATAAACCATGGATTACTGAGTAGAGAGTATGAACATGCACAAAAGCAGTATGAACAGTGGATAATTACAGAGGAAGCAACTAGGGGACATGTTATTACTTTCAAGATTAGATTTCATTCTTTCATTTTTTCAAACTGCAAGGATGACATTTTCCTTCTAAAGCTAGCACTTGTAATGACAGTCAGTAAAAGTCAAGTATTCAGCATATATTATTGAGCTATTGTTTTGTTTTCATATTTATTATATATTTTCAATCCTATTACTATGCTGCTTCAAGTTCCTCATAATTAGGGAATTTTACAAACTGAATAAACTGATACTGGAAAAAGAAACATTCATATATAGATAAATATATAGGTACATTCAGGATTCAATCATTTTGAAATCTAAAAACACAAGTTTTGCTAAAAGACAGAAGAGACTGTATGAAAAAGAACATGTGTATTTCATAGAAGTCACATGAGAATAGCTAGAGTGGTGAACAGGGAGAGAAAAAACTGGGAGCAGGACTTGGATCCACATATACTTTCACCTAACTTGTTGAAATGAAGGGCTGAGTCTGCTTTTAGGAAATTGAATTTCCAAACAGGCTCAAGGAAATAATGATGAAAGCCACCTTTCTTTTCTCTTTGCTGGTAAAACCAGTAGATGTCAAACTAGGAAATGGGAACACAAACTCATTAAGAAACCATGCCTGACTTTGCTTCTTTTTCACCCATCCATTTGTCTTTTGTGTCAGATCTTACAGAGTATAAATCTGCCAGCAGGAAATTTTTCAGTTGTAATTGTTCATTTGCTACATATATGCCATATATTAAAATGGTATATAGTTTAAGAAGCCAATACAATGTATTTTCAATATTCATATTCATCCCTTCCTACTGCCCTTCCTTGTTAATTTTCTTCCAGTTTATTCAGTTATAAATTAATTGGATTTAAAAATATGTCAAGAAAGACTCATTGTCCATTTTAAATTTTTGAAAAAGATATACTTCTGACCCTTAATTGATAACAGGGTTAAAACTTCCAAGGGGCACTTTGTGTCAATTAAAGTTTACCAAAGTATTTCTGAAACAATGCATGAAATGATGCAGAATCTTGTTGCTAAAGATTGGCACAAAGGAACTGCCACACTTTATTTTGAGCTGGTAGGAATAGCTTCTTTACATGATCAAATCAGTCTTGATGCTGACTTGATCATGAAGCAAAGGTTTTCAACAAGGCAGGGCACTTTTCCTTTGCATGGTGAAGACTCTCTTCAAAAGGCTCACATCAAACAATCTATCAGAATAGAGCTGGAAGGGACCTTGAAGGCCTTGTAGTCCAACTCTCTGCTCAAGCAGGAGACCCTATACCCCTGATGGCATGCAGAGCCATCTCTCTGGGCATGCCAGCTTTTCCCTGCTGTTCTTCTGGGTTCTAGTGTGCACAGGTGCACCAGCTAGCTGGTCTTTGCACACACATGCACATTATAAACCAATTGACCAGGTGGCCAGCACGCATGTGCGCACCAAGAAGCTGACCTTCTGTTTTCCGGTGCTCCCGTGTGCGCTGAGGAGCTGCTTTTCCAGTTTCCGTGCACGCATGCATGCGTGCGCTCCCGTTTCGGCACTTGATGCTGAAAAGGTTCGCCACCACTGGCACTATACCATTTCAGGTAGGTGGCTGTCCAGTCTTTTCTTAAAAACATCCAGTGATGAAGTATTTACAACTTCTAAAGGCAAGCTGTTCCACTGGGTAATTGCCCTTGATGTTTGGCAGTTTCTCATTAATTCCAGGTTGCTTCTCTCGTTGATTAGTTTCTATCCATTGTTTCTTGTGTTCTGGTGTTTTGGAAAATAAGTGACCCTCTCTCTTCTTTGTGACAGTCCCTCAAATATTGGAATACTGCTATCATGTCACCCCTAGTCTTTCTTTTCTCTAGACTGGTCATACCCAATTCCTGCAACTGTTCTTCATATGTTTTTGTCTCCTAGCCTTTAATCATCTTAGCTGCTCTTCTTTGCACTTTTTCCAAATGTCAACATCTTTTTTACAATGTGGTGATCAAAACTGGATGCAGTATTCCAGGTGTGATCTTACTAAAGATTTATAAAGTATGCTAATACTTCACATGTTTTTGATTCTATGCCTGTTTATACAATCAAGGATTGTATTGGCTTTCTTTGCCGCTGCCACACACTGCTGATCCGTGTTTAAGTAATCATCCACTAGGACTCCAAGGTCCCTCTCACAGTTAATGTTTTTGAACCAGATTTCACCTAATCTGTACTTGTATCTTTGATTTGGTGGTGATGCTATCCCACATTTTTCTAGCTTACCAAGAAGTAGATCATGGTCTACTTTGTCAAATGCCTTGCTGAAATCTAAGTATACTAAATCTATAGCATTTCACTGCTCTATTAATTTAGCCACTTTATCAAAGAATGAAACAAGATTGGTTTGACATAATCTGTTTTTAACAAACCCGTGTTGGCTTCTAGTTATAGCTTTATTTATTTCTAGATTTTTGCATCTTATTTTTCCAGTATCTTTCCAGTAATGGGTTAGACTGATTGGTCTGTAGTTTTCTGGGTCTGTTTTTTATTTTTTGTTTCCCCTTTTTTGAAGACAGGAACTGCATCAGTTCTCTTCCAGTCCTAAGGTAGTTCCCCAGTGCTCCAAGATTTTTTGAAAGATATGGTACAATGGTTCTAAGATAACATCTGCCAGCTCCATCAGAACTCTGGACAAGATCCATCAAGTCCTGGTGATTTATATTCATCAAGGTCAGAAAGGTGTTCTCTTACCATTTTCTTGCTTATTTTAATTTTTTACAATTATGTTTTTGTTAGATTGGACTATTGTTTCTTTATGCGTGAAGACTGATACAAAAAATGAGTTAAGCTGCTCTGCTATCTCTCTACTGCCTGTAACTTCCTTGCCATCTCCTCTGTTTAGTGGACTGTTTCCTTTTTCTTGTTATTTATATATTGAAAGAAACTTCTTTACATTATCTTTGTTCATTTTCTGAACTTTTGCTTTCCTGACTTCATCTTTGCAGATTCAGGCTATCTGCTGACATTCTGTCTTAGTCATGTGTTCCTCATTCAATTTTTTTTGTATTTATCCTTTTTTGTCTTTCAGTTTATCAGAGAAATCTTTCTGCAACCATCCTGGTTTCTTATTGGATTTATTATTTTTCTTTTTCAGTGATATTGTGTTGGACTAGGATTTTATGATCATATTTTTCAGAGTTTCCCATGCTTCTTGAGTTGCTTTAGGATTTTCATCCATGGGATTTTTCTTAAGCTCTCTCTGAGTTTGTTAAAAATCAGCTCATTTAAATTTTAAGACAGTGGTTGGATTATATTGTACTGCTTGTGTTTCATTATATTGAATTCCAATATGACATGATCGCTCATTTGTGACCACGTCACAAGGCATCATTTGTTATCCACACAGACTTATTAAAAAGATTTCCCCCAAATGCAACTGTGCCATCACAGGAACAGAAACATGGAACAGATGAACCTGGGAAAGCTCTTTTTGTAGTTTTATATTATTTCAGTCTCTCCACTCCAACTGATCATTATATGAGATGAGGAAGATTTTTAATGTTCTGCAGTTATTTTCAGAAAATTCCATTACTGCCAATAAAATCCAAATTATGCAATCCAGCATTCATTTACTATAAACAAATCAAGCAGTAAACCTTTCAAATGTGGAAAAAGTATATAAAAATTGCTGAGATGTATTAGGTTGGCCATTTCTGTATCTTTGGATTCTTTAGATGGTTTGGAGTCGTCTTCTATTTTGACAAAACTGGTTTTACAAATTCTGGGCCATTTTCAAGATGATGCTGTTGCACATTTATTGTTTTAAAAAGCACATGTAACTATAAAGCTGGTAAAGAACACAAAGATATGGGCCAGCTGTCACAAACTGGAACTGACATGCTTTTCAAAGTTATGCCTGCAGTGAATCCTTACCCTGGTAAATTCCAGATTTTCTTTGCTGAAAGAAGATATTTAGCTGTAAACCTTTCCTTCAGTGCAAACTTTTGTACATCTTTTCTTCTTTTTTGTTTCAATTGATTTTTTCTCTCCCTAGGGGGCTACTGGTAGAGCAACGTGAAGAGGAAAGACAGGGAGAGAAGTTACATAAGAAGCTAAGGAGACAAATTAAAACTGCCCAGAGACTTAACATGCAGAGCAGAAAATAACAGGTCTGAGGGCTGGAATCACGAGTGGATAGCAGGTAATTCTTGCCACTGCTAAGGGAATAAACTTTTCTTTCAGTTCTCACTTCCTTTCTTAGAATTCCAGGAAATCAACCACCACAGCATTCATAACAGATAGCTATCCAACACTTAGTTAAATATACAAAACTAAGGAGATTCTGTCCTCTCCTCAGATAACCTTTTCCATGTTTTAACAACTCTTATCATTGGATCATTTTTCTTGAAGTTCAACAAAAAGTGCAACCTTATAATCTGAATTCCTTATTTGGTCTTCTACATGACAGCCCCTCAGGTTATTGAATACAGGCATCATATTTCTCTGGAGTTTTGTCTTCAAGCATACTCCATGCCTCTACTTCTTCCTTAAAGTATTTTCCTTTACGTCCCTCATCATTCTTTTTTTAAAAAAAAAAATAAATTATTGGTTTTAAAACAAACATAAACAAACAAAACATAAAAACATTAAGCCATCTTCCATATATATACATACAGTGTGCCGGTTGGTTTACAATTGTTTTGTGCTACCATTTCGTAGTCTTCAATTACAATTACATTATATATCCTTTTATATTTTCAATCAAATATCAAGTACATTAATATATTTATTAATCAATTGTCGACTATACTTCATTCATGTTTTATAAAATAATCATATTTTACTTCGTTTATTTTATAACAATTCATATTATCTTCCCAGATCTATCCTAGAATCATTTTGTAGATATAATTAAAAAAAAGAAAAAAAAAAGAAAATACATCTTTATATATTCATTATTTTCTAAAAATCTACATATTTCATTACTATGTTATCTAACCATTGATAGAATTAGATCCCAAATTTTATAAAATTGTTTATCATCTTGTTCTCTATGACAATCTACTCATTTCAGCACATTCCAATATTTTCTTAATGATCTCCTCCTGTGATAGTGTCTTCTCATTTTTCCAGCTTTTTGCAAATACAATCCTAGCCGCTGTTAAAACATTTACTATCAGATATTTCAAATCTTTACTATATATTTCAGGCAAAATTCCCAATCAAAAAATCTCTGGTTTCAAGTCTATATGCTTGTTTGTCATTTTTTCCAGCCAGATGTGGATTTTAGTCCAATATTTTTTAGCGTCCGAACATGTCCACCACATATGGTAATATATGAGCCAGGTGTCTGATGACATTTCCAACACTGTTTGGACTTATTCTTGAACATTCTTGCTATTGTTGTCGGGGGAAAGTGCCACCTGTAAAACATCTTGTACAAATTTTCTTTATATGCTGTAGACATTGTCATTTTATAATTTTGAGACCACAATTTTTGCCATTTCTCTAAATCAATCCCATATCCAAAATTCTTCCCCCCAAGCAATCATAGTTTCTTTAACTTGTTCTTCTAATTTAATTTCTAATAAATATCCATATAATTTTTTAATCACCTTTTCATCAGCACCTGTCAAAATCTTACCTAAATCTAAATTTATCTAAATTATCATAAAAACCTTCTGTTTTAAAATCTTTTAAGTTCAACCTTTTCATTCAGTATTTTACCATATCTAAACTGTTTGTTCCTTTTTGTATATTATAGGATAAGAAAATGCTTCAATAGTCGATAGCTAGACTGGAATTTTCAAATAACATTATCTTTTAGTCTTCTCCCAATTTAACCACAGAGACTCCCGTATATAATGTCTTCTAAAGTACCCCTGTGTTTTTGTTCCTTTATACCATTCCTCCCTCATCATTCTTGTTGTTCTTTTCCATTTCTTAATATGCTGCTCTTAGAACTGGATGCAATATTCTAGGTGCAGCTTGACCAATGTAGAATAAGGAATGATGATTTCTCTTGATCTTGACACTATATTGCTATTTGTGCAGTAGAGGATTGTGGGTTTTTTGTCCTTGATCACAATATTGGCTCACATTCAGCATGTAATCCACCAAGACACTCAGATCCTTTTCACAGGTACTGCTGCCAGTATAATTTCCTGCCATTATATACTATTGCCTTTGTTTTTCCTACCAAATTGCATTTTTTTTCTGTTGAAATTTATTCTTCTGGATTTTGTCCAGTGTTTCTGCTGGTAAAAATCCTCTGAATTTTTATACCGTCCTCCAAAGTGTATGTTATTTCCCCTATCGTTCTGTCATTTGCAAATTTGATCATCCTTATTTTTGCATGCCTTATCCAAGTCATTTTTAGCAATAGCACTTAGACTTATATACCACTTTAGAGAGCTTTTACAGCCTCCTCTCAGCTATTTACAGAATCAGCATTTTGCCCCCCCCAAAAAACAATCTGAGTCCTCATTTTACCCAACTCGGAAGGATGGAAGGCTGAGTCAATCTTGAGCCTGGTGAGATTTGAACTGCAAAATTGCAGACAGCCATCAGTCAGCAGAAGTAGCCTGCAGTAGAAGTAGCCTGCAGTACTGCATTCTAACCCCTGCGCCACCATGGCTCTTGAGATTTTAGATACCTTATGGAGTATAGAGATAGAGCCTCATGGCAGAACTTTACATCTACTCTTTATACAATTTTAACGTGTTTCCAAAATGAAGGAAAAGGACTGTAACTATAAGGCTACCCCTCTTCTTGTTATAAAAGATTGCCAAGGGAAAATTTGGGCCTTCAAGTAAGGCTAGGATAGGAACAAGCCTGAAGAAAACCTGGAGAAGTGCTTGTGTTCAGCACAGACAATATGAAATCAAGAGAACTTTTTCTGTCCTATTTTCTTTTTTCAAGAAAAATAAACAAATGTGCATAACACAGATTATTATCATTACTGTAACTGTTCCCTGCCTTCTCTCCTAGCAACCTCAAGAAATTATTGCAACTTCCCATTCTTTTGTTATCTGCAAGTATGGCATGAATTGAAATTTCAAATATAACTGTGAAAGTTGGATCATCAGAAAAGCTGCATGCAGTAAAGTGGATGTGTTTGAATATTGGGCCTGGAGAAAATGGTTAGAATAGCTTGTCCACGAAAAGGACAAATAATTCCAAAATTAAGTAAAACCTGAGGATTCACCAGAAACACTAACAATGAAGCTACAGTTTAAGATATTTTCAACACATCACATATAGGCAGGGGTGAGCTTCAAAAATTTTGGCAATGGGTTCTCTGCCCGGTTGTTGGGTGGGCATGGCCACAGTGGGCATGGCCTAGTCGGCCTCCCGTACCATGGTGGGGGGGATGTTTTTGCCCTCCCTGAGCTCTGGAGGCTTCTCTCAAGCCTCTGGGAGGGTGAAAACAGCCTCTCCAGGCTCCGGAGTCTCTCTGGAGGCTGGGAAGGCCATTTCTGGCCTTCCTGAACTTTTTGGGGGCTTGTTTTTCACCCTCCCCGAGCCTCCGTGTACGCCCTGCACTTACCTACATCCAAAATGGGCCACGTGGGGACTCCTGGGAAGGGCGGAGCAGCGTGGGCAGGGCCAGCCAGGAGTGGGATTTGCGGGTTGTCCAAACTGTGCAGAAGCTTAGCTAGAGGATCTACCAAACCCCTGTGACCCCCCAGCAACCCACTCCTGCATATAGGTAAAAGTCACTAGGAAAAATGTTGATGCTTGGAAAATTGAAGAAATAAAGAGGTTGAAGCAAGGTAAGGTGAATAGATGCTATCACTAAAGACACAGCCTGTACTTGCAAGAACTCAAAGAAGCAATTATGGCAAACTGGCAAACTGGTGTCTATTGGATTACAAAGAATTCCAAGTGATGAACAATAACAAAGGGTTGTAGCATTAACCAAGTTTGTAAGAATTGGCTCCAGAGACTGACAGTTAACAAGACAATTAGAGAATTAGAGGAACTTGTAAATATCTGATCAAGTTGGAGACAGAACATTAGTTGACGGTTCTACTAAAATCATTTTGAACTAAGATCTAAATGATTTTAATATTAAGGATTGTATAATCTATGAAGGAGGAGGAAGAATTTTGCAATGCTGATCTATAATTGGCAAGATTTCAGAAATGAACAGAATACAATGATTTTGCAACTCATGAAGTGATGTTTTTTCATGAAAGGTCAATTAATTGCAAAATATAGTATGGCTATTAAAATGTTTGATAAGATTGATAGTAACAATTGAAATTTATTAAAATATAATTGAGATGTTTTTGGTGTGTTAAGGAATAATGACAAGTTTAAACATTTGTATATGTACTCGTAATTATTAATATAACAAGATGAATGTTACGTATGTAATATCATTTTCTAATATATCTGTTATTTGATTAATGCCCATTATAACATCATTCTTCAAGTTTGTGCCCTCCAGATGTTTTGGAATTAAATACGGCTGAGAACTTGTAGCTAAAATGCAATACATTTGGAGGGCGCTGGATTGGAAACAGCTGCACTGCAAGAAGAGCAAAGAATTATTAATATTTTATTTGGACTGGAGAGAAAGCAAAATTAAATAAAAAAAGTAGCATGTAATTCCTGGGAGAGCAACTGGGGAAGGGAGCAGCTGGCTTAAGTGACTGAGCCAGACACTGTTCAACATTTGGAGCATATTCATCTTGGGGTCTAAATCCATTTTCAAATCTTGAAGCAGCTTCAATAAAATTAGTTTGTCCTCAAATGTTGAGTTGCAATGTTTAATCTTGAATCCTCATCAAAATTGAATCAGTTCTGATTCCCATAGGTGTAATATGATCCCTGTGTTTTGCATAACTTAGCAGCTTAGCTGCTGATTTTGTGTCAAATGAAACTTCTGGACACCTGTTTTTTCTGGAAGATTGCAGCCTTGTTCTATATATAAAATAGTAGACTCCTAAATGCAAGGTTCTGATTGGTCAAATATTTTGAATGGGGATTGGTTTAAAAAAGAACCAATCCACATAGCTGCTCAAAAGCGGCAAATATCAAATGCCTGTCATTGGTTACAAGCCGGCAGAGAAAATACTATAAAAGGCTGCCGCAGCTTGAGCCAATGTTCTGTTTTGCAACTGTTATTCAAATAAAGACTTTGTTATTGGAACCCGGTCTACCTCGCGTTTTTCCGGACGGAACACTGCCGACGAGGGTGGGATCGTCCTAAACGCGAGACTGAGCACGCGGTGACAGACAAGCCAGACAAAGAGCAATGGCCGGAAACAATGCGCCGCCCGCACCCTTCAACCCCAATGAAGAAGATTGGGAATCTTACGTAGACTGTTTCCAGATGTACCTGGAGAGCAATGAGATGGAGGAAATCTCAGATCAGCGCAAAAGAGCTGTTTTCTTGACACACTGTGGGCCCGCGATTTTTAAAATGGCCAAGGCTTTGGCAAAGCCCCGAGATGTCAAACAATTGACGTGGACCGAGCACCAAAGAACATTAAAGGCCCATTATGCACCGGTGGTGTCAAACCTAATAAAGCGGCACGAGTTTTATCGGAGAGACTAGAAAGAAGGCGAAACCATTGCTGATTTTGTAACCACCCTACGCCAAATAGGGGGAGCGTGCGAGTTTCTTAACTTAGATGAAGCGATGCGGGATCGAGTGATATTGGGGTTAAGAGACTCAACTATACAGAGCAAGCTACTGAACAAACCCAACATATCAGTAGCTGAAGCTATTGCAGAAGCCTCGGCTGCTGAAGCCACCAAAAAATCGGCAGATAAGATGAAACAAATGAATGCAAGCAACGATAAAAAAAGCCCGGCCAGAGGAAAAAAACAATCTCCCACAACCACTCATGACGAAGAACTCGAGGAGACGTCAGAATCCGGGGAGGAAGACGACGAAATCCACCGCCTATACGCTAACAAGAAAGGGCGCGAAAATAGAAATCGGCGGGAATGTGCTGGCTGCGGGGGAAACCATCCCCGAGCCGATTGCAGATTCCTCGATGACATTTGCAGAGCATGCAAGAAAAGGGGGCATATCGAGAAAGTCTGCAGAAACAAAAAGAATTACAGCCCAAAGAGACGAAACGACTCCCCAGCAAAGCCTGAGCCAAGACTCTCCGAGAGAAAGTGGCAGCGAAACAGGCAAGCCACTAACCGGGAGAAAGCATACCAAACTTTCACTGTCAGAAGCGCTCAGACGGAAAGCAGGAAGAAAGTAAAAATAGTTGGAAAAATTGAAGACAGCCCCTGCGAAATGGAAGTTGACTCTGGATCGTTCCTATCCATGGTGTCATGGGACACCCTCAAAAAACTAATTCCATACATCAAAATTAAGAAACTCCAGAGACAAAAACTAACCCTCAAAGATTATCAGGGAAACCAAATTCCTGTAATCGGCCTGGGACATTTTCGAGTCGCTTACTGGCAACATGTTGCAGTACTACCATTAACGATAGTCGAGTGAGATCGACCAAGCCTCCTGGGTATCGAATGATTCGCACCATTGGGCATCGGGATGACCGGAGTAGACCAGGTGGCCGCAACTGACTGGGAAGAAGAAGAAGAATTCCAGGACGTCTTCGACGGCTCCCTAGGCAGGTATCGGGGGACCCCCATTTCTTTTAGTCTAGATCCACAGATAACCCCTAAAAGACTAAAGGCCAGACGGGTTCCTTTTGCTTTAAAAGCAAAAATAGAGGAACAACTAAATAAATTAATAGATCAAGGGGTTTTAGAACCGGTCGACCACGCTAGATGGGAAACACCAATTGTGACACCAATTAAGCCAGACAGGTCGGTTCGAATCTGTGGCGACTACAAGGCTACCCTGAACCACGCGCTGCAACAAAGCGCATACCCGGTGCCAGTTGTGCAACACCTACTGCACTCTCTTGGGGGAGGAAAAGTTTTCGCTAAACTAGACCTAGCACAAGCATACCAACAGCTCCCAGTAGACCCCTTAACGGCGGAAGCACAAACAATAGTGACTCACAAAGGGGCATTCAAATGTAACAGACTCCAATTTGGAGTAAGCGTAGCCCCAGGCGTTTTTCAGAGCCTCATGGAACGCCTGTTAAATGGCATAAAAGGGGTCATGCCATACTTTGACGACGTCCTAATTTCAGCCAAAGATGCAACACAGCTTAAAAAAAGACTCAAAGAGGTCCTAAATAAATTCAGAGAATCTGGCCTTAAAGTAAAGAAAGAAAAGTGCTGCCTAATGACTGATCGCGTCGAGTTTTTAGAATATTTAATTGATGGAGAGGGCATACACCCTACCGAAAAAAAAGTCAGAGCTATAAAAGACACACCAGAACCAAGGAATAAAACTGAGCTGCAGGCATTTTTGGGACTGATAAACTTTTATAATGTGTTCCTACCCCAAAAAGCCACAATAGTGGAACCATTGCATCGATTACTGGACAAGAAAACAATTTGGACATAGGGGCGTAGAGAAAAAAAAGCTTTCCAAGGAATAAAAGACTTATTAACATCAAACACCATTCTTATCCAGTTTAGCAACACTCTGTCATTGACGGTAACCTGCGACGCCTCACCATTCAGAGTCGGTGCCATCCTGAGCCACCAATTGCCAGACGGAAGAGAGGCACCCGTCACATACTATTCAAAGACTTTATCTAAAGCCGAGCGAAATTGTACTCAATTGGACAGGGAAGCCCTAGCAATCGTCGCCGGAGTAAAACGCTTCCACGAATACTTATATGGAAGAACATTTGTAATAATAACGGACTATAAACCGTTACTTGGAATTTTGGCGGGAAACAAACCAACACCGAACATTTTATCCCCGCGAATGACAAGATGGTCAGAATTCCTAGCAGCCTACTCGTATACTCTCACACATTGCCCTGGGAAACAGATCTCACATGCTGACGCTTTGAGCAGAACTCCGTTACCAATTACAGAGGAAGACCCGGCACCAACGATGACCACCTTGCAGATAGAGACATGCCGAAATCTGCCCATATCTGCAAATGATGTCACTAGAGCCACCGCAAAGGACCCATTGACTGCCCGCGTACTAAATTGAGTAGGTAAAGGCTGGCCGGAAAATGAAAAAACTGAGAACTTTAAACCTTTCCGGTCCAGACAAACTGAACTCTCAACTCAGAAAGGTTGTTTGTTGTGGGGGGGATTGGGTGGTCATTCCCTCCAAATTACAAATAAGGGTACTCAATATGCTTCATGAAGGCCACCCTGGAATTGTCAAAATGAAAAGCCTTGCTAGAAGCTATGTCTGGTGGCCGGGTATAGATAGGGATATTGAATACTGGGTAAATTCGTGTAACAAATGCCAGAGAAATAGGCCTTCCCCATCACAGGCACCCATAAGGGACTGGGAAACACCACGGGGCCCCTGGTCGCGAATCCACATCGATTTTGCGGGTCCAACTAAGGGACATACTTTTCTCATTGTTGTGGACGCATACTCGAATTGGCTAGAAGTTAAAATTATGCCATCTACAACAACAGAAACCCTTATCAAAAAATTAGACAAACTTTTTGCAACACATGGCCTGCCGGACATCTTAGTGTCCGACAACGGGCCACAGCTAACAAGCATTCAATTTGAGCAATACCTAGCCTCCCTAGGTATAAGACATGCCCTAACCGCGCCAGCCCATCCGGCTGCGAACGGCAGGGCAGAGAGAATGGTTAGATTTACAAAAGAAGGGTTAGGAAGAATGGACACTGGGGATGTCCAAGAGAAAATAAATCGACTACTCACTCTCCAGCATATCACACCCAGTACCGTAACAAACAAAAGTCCGGCAGAACTACTAATGGGGAGGAAACTAAGGTCGCAACTAGACAGATTGCACCCAAACTACACACCAGAAAACCCCTCCGATTCCTCCACCCGTGTTAGGACATTTGAAATAGGCGACCTAGTCTATGCAAAAAGTTTTACCGGGGACCCCTTATGGTTACCGGGAACAATTACTCAAATTATAGGCCCCTGGTCCTACCGACTGATCGTAGACGACAGCAGGGAATGGAAGCGGCACATAGACCAGCTCCGGTCCTGTAACATTGAGAGAAACACAAACTCAAAACCACTAATATTAAAAAACAATGAAAATCAAACCAAAGGGGGGGGGGGAAATATGAGAAAATAATAAAGAACCGTTTAAATTAAACACTGAATACAATAAATACCAAAAAGAGCAAACGAGAGACTTACAGTTAGAAGAAATGAGCGAGAGGAGTCCAGTCGAAGGGGCCAGCCAGGCCAGCTCGACCTGCCCAGAGAAACCAGGAGGGAGCGGCAAAACCACCGGCCTAAGAAACTCAGGCGGCAGTAAAATGGCTGACTCACCCTTCCAGGCAGTTCCATGGAGAAAGACCGAAGAGACGACAACACCATCCGAACCGATCGAAATCTTCAACAGGAATGAACCGCGCAAGTCCAGTTGGGTCAAAAGAAGCCCCACCTACCTGCGCAACTACGTCACCACGTAGGACTAAACCAGGAGGGGAGAGGTGTTCTGTATATAAAATAGTAGACTCCTAAATGCAAGGTTCTGATTGGTCAAATATTTTGAATGAGGATTGGTTTAAAAAAGAACCAATCCACATTGCTGCTCAAAGGCGGCAAATATCAAATGCCTGTCATTGGTTACAAGCCGGCAGAGAAAATACTATAAAAGGCTGCCGCAGCTTGAGCCAATATTCCGTTTTGCAACTGTTATTCAAATAAAGACTTTGTTGTTGGAATCCAGTCTACCTCGCGTTTTTCCGGATGGAACAAGCCTCATCCTGTACAAACTGAATCATATCATCCAAGACTGATTTTGTATTGAGAAATGGCACTTATATTCGCCTGGAGTTATTTTATTAAAGTACAGAGATGTGAACCTACTAAGGATGACTCCATAAGTTAATAGATTAATATATCTTGCAAATAGAATAGAAGAGTAAGCATTGGTATTAGATAGCCAATATTTAGAGCCATGTGGTGCAGTGGTTAGAATGCAGTACTGCAGGCTACTTCTGCTGACTGATGGCTGTCTGTAATTTGGTAGTTCAAATCTCACCAGATTCAAGGTTGCCTCAGCCTTCCATCCTTCCAAAGTCGGGAAAAGAAGGACCCAGATTGTTGTGGGGGATCAAAATGCTGATTCTATAAAACCACTTAAGAGAGGGCTGTAAAGCACTGTGAAGTGGTGTATAAGCTTAAGTGCTTATTGTTATTTAGTGATGATGGATACCTTGGATACACTTCAAGGGCCTTTGACAAGATAATTGAGGATGCATCCCTCATAATTCTATTTATTTATTTTTGCTAGAGATCTATAGCAGCTGATGTATATGCTAGAGAGCATTAAATATGTTTTTTTTTAATTTGCCATTTTGGGGGCTTCCCAGGGATGTTTATTAAAGCCCATGTCACACTGAACCAACGGATGCAAAGAGGATGTAAAACGGACAAAAAAGCTTGCCATCCGTTGGAAAACACGATGCATCCGTTGTGTACTCACTGCGTACGTGTTTCATACACTCTATCCGTAAAACATCAGTCTACTGCAATTTCATCCGCTCAAAAAGTTTTGAGCTGCACAAAACTTTTTGAGCGGATGAACTTTCCGCTGCGTACGATCTACATCTGCAACACATACGGGCAACAAACGTTCTAAGTCCGTTGTCATCCGTTACACATCCGATGTATCCTCTCGGCATCCTCTGGCCATCCATGCAACTCACATCTGCTGCAGCGGAAAATGGAAAGAGGGAGGAAGCGAAAGGTACACGGAATGTCCACACAGCGTTAGTAGCACGGACATAGAAAGGATGAAAGCAGATGCATCTCGTATATAAACCATTAAAACGGACAAAACATTCATATATGGGATGTATCTCGGATATTTAGGACATTTCTGAGAAAAAAGGGGAGGAAATCATCTAGATCTCACTATCAGTCCAGCAGCCCTGGTGTGCAGACCTCTTCAGCCTTGCTCTTGCTCTTCCACATCATCCATTGATCTCCACCATGGATCATCGCACACTCCTATTGGTAGCCGCCATCATTCAACACCAGAACCAAGCCCTCTTCAGACTGTTCCACCTTTTCTATGCAAGGGGAAGAAGGAGACGTCCAAGAGCTGTCTGGGTCCGAAGATGGATCGGGAGAAGAGTGGAGTTTGGACTCTATGACAAGCTGATGGTGGAACTGAGGAATGAAGACCCTCATGCATTCCAGCACTTCATGAGGATGCCACCAGCTATGTTTGACGAAGTTGTGGAGCATCTGAGACCCAGATTGACCAAGCCAAGCACCAACTTCTGTCCCAGCCTGGACCCTGGACTGAAGGTGGCACTGACTCTGCGCCACCTGGCCTCTGGGAAACATACAGAAACATGCAGTATGCCTGGAGGGTGCCACACAACACCATCAGCATTGTGATCAGAGAAGTGGTGCAGGCCATCATCGAAGAATACGTGGAGGAGCTCCTCCAGTGTCCCACCACTGAAGAAGGCTGGAGGAAAGTTGGAGAGCAGTGGTATCAGAGGTGGAACTTTCCCCACACCGTTGGAGCCATAGATGGGAAGCACGTGGCCTGTAAAGCTCCACCCAACTCAGGGTCCAATTATTTCAACTACAAGGGCTTCTTCAGCATCATCCTCTTTGCCATGGTTGATGCTGAATACAAGTTCTTGTACATCGATGCTTCAGGCAACGGATCAGCTTCAGATGCCCAGATATACAAAACCAGTGACCTCAAGGATGGGCTGGAACGCAACCTCATCATGGGTTTCCCAGATCCAGACCCCCTACCCAACGACACACAAGATGTGCCCCACTTCATCGTGGGTGATGATGCCTTCTCCCTCAGAACCTACCTCATGAAGCCCTACACTTCTAGATACCTCACCCATGAAGAGAGGATCTTCAACTACAGGCTGTCCAGGGCAAGATGGGTGGTGGAGAACGCCTTTTGCATCCTGGCCAACAGGTTCCAGGTACTTCTCAACACCATGCAGCATCGCCCACAGACCATGAGGAGCATCGTGGAAGCTTGCTGCATCCTGCACAATCTCATGCGCATTCGCTACCCAGTGTTGCAGAACAGGCTTGTGGACCATCAACAAGGCAATGGGGACATGGAGCCTGGTGAATGGGGGCAAGGACTAAACCTGATAGACACTGTGAATGTGCAAGGCCCCAACAGAGCTTCACGTGGAGGGAAGAAGCAGCGCAACCTCCTGAAACACTGGTGCAACAGCTGGAGCAGTGGAGTGGCAAGACAGGATGGTGGATGCTTAATGGATGCTTCCTTCAGCCTGTCTCATCACACTGATGAGATTGTGCCATGGATGTTGAGTGGCCCGACAATGAATAGGGCATTAATAAAGAGTTTTGTTTATGTTGAAATGTGTTGATCAATGATTAAATTGTTATTGATAATAAAGGGCCATATGTGTGGCAGCTGGGAGGGTGGACCATACAGTCCCACTATGCTTGCACTGGAGGTTTATCTATCCCACAACTATCCTTACCCATCCCACAACTATCCTTATCCCACAGCTATCCTTACCAATCCCACAGCTATCATTTCCCATCCCACAGCTATCCATCCCACAGCTATCCTTACCAATCCCACAGCTATCCTTACCCATCCCACAAGCATGCAAAGGCTTAACCCTTTTTTCAAAGTTTTCCCCAACACTTTATTAAGTAAAAAAAATTAACCAAGTGTGTGAAGCAAAGATAACCTTTATTAACAACAAACTCTATGACTTTATTTAAAAGCAAAATGACCCAAGTGTCTTAAGCAAAGATAAAGTGAACAGGTAACAACTCAGTCTCTAGCACTCTTCTCAGTCACTCTGAGGCGTGCCCATGGTCTCAGATGTAAAGGGGCCAGGGACTGTGGAGGTGGATGTTGCTGGAGTGCTGGTCTGAGGCGTCATTGGGGTGCCTGGCCCCGAGAGTACAAGAGGAGATGATGTGTGCAGGAAGCTCTGAAAGAGCTGACTCAGTCCCGTGAGGTTGAGAGGCACTTCCTCAAGGTCCTGGGATGTGAGGCCTAAGACTGATGACAGATGTTCTGAGGAAGGGCTTGGCTGTGGGGTGGAGGAAGGAGGAGTGTAGTGGGGCTGTCTGGTCTGCAGCTGGGTCAGCTGAGGCGTCTGGCGTCTGTGGCGTCCGAGGAACCTGGGTCTGGACTGGGAAGGGCTGCCTCTGCTGTGGGAAGTCCTGGTAGTGGTCGGCTTGGTTGGCGAGGGGCTGTTGAAATCCGTGGAAGGGCTGTGACATCGCCTGGGGTGGAGGAGCAGACCTGGAGTGGGTAGGAGCAGGTTTAGCTGGGCCTGGAGGGTGATGCAGAAGAGCTGTGATCCTCTCCTTCATCGCCTGGTACTGGGCCTCGGGCATGTCCATGAGGGTCTGGCTGATATACGTGATGAAGGGTTTGCGGTTGGAGGATGGTATGTCAAAGTGGACCAGCTGGGAGAGGAGATCTGTGCTGGCTTTTATTGTGTCCCTGATCTCCAAGAGGACAGTGTGGCTCTGTCCCTCCGGTCTGCCTCTCTGCCTGCTTTCTGTAGAGGTGGAGCTGGGTGTGGGTGTGGGTTGGTCTCTGGTGGCTGCTTCTTGCCCCATCTGAGACGGGATCCTCCACATCCTCTGGCAAGGGGAGTGCAGCTGTCGGGGGGGGTCTCTGTCATGGGGCCCTCCAAAGACAACTGCCTGGACACTGTAGCTGTCTCCTGGCTGGAAGAGGAGTGGCTCTCTGTGGGCTGTCTGAGGGAGAGGGTTGACAGAAGGGCTGCTCCTCGGTGGCGGATCTCACCCTCCAGGAAGCTGCACCTGGCCATGACATAGGTCTCCCGGTCAGTGAGCTTGACAGTGGCCTGCCGAGATCTCTTCAGGTGCAGCTTGCCATACCAGGTGTGCATATGCTTCCACCACCCCAGGAGGACATCTGAAGTGTAGCCCAGGCTCTCCGCCTTGTCTCTCCACGCTGCCTGCTTCCGCTTGGTGTTGCAATAGAGCCTGTGGCCCTTCCTCCACAGGTACTCGTTCTCCCTCAGCCATTCCAGCACCTCCTCTTCATGGTCTTCGGAAATGGAGTACTGTTTCCTCTCCCCCTTCTCCTTGCCTTGCCTCTTCCTCCCTCTGGCAGGGGCTTCAGGGCCTTCAGCAGCAGGGCTTTGAGGGCCTTGGGGCTGGTCACCACAGCAGCAGCAGCAGAAGCAGGAGAAGCACCAGCAGCACCAGCAGGAGAAGCACCAGCAGCACTAGCAGGAGAAGCACCAGCAGCAGGAGAAGCACCAATAGCAGCAACACCAGGAGCACCACCAGCAGCAGCAGCTTCAGAGTCAGCGCCAACGGGTGGGATGGTGGTTCTGTCCTTCTTGCCAGGGCTGGCAGGAATAGGCACAGGCTTCCTCTTCTTCCTCATGGTGTTCTCTCAAGATGTCTCTGGCAGCAGGTCTTTCCTCTGAATGGTGATCTGCTTGCGAGCTGCATCCTTTTATATCCACGGAGCTTACGCAATTCATCCTCCCCGCATGCGCAGTGAACGCTTTGCATCCGCTACGCATCCGCTATGCATCCTGTAGGCGTCCGTGATGCATCCATGTCATCCACTACGCATCCGCTCCTTCTGCTACGTGTCTGCTTCACTGTTCTCCCCTGGAAGCCCTGCGGATGTGTCACCCGTTTTCATCCGCTAGGCTTCCTATGAACATCCGCTTTACATCCCCGCTACATCCTCCCCACGTCCGTTCCTTTCCGTTGTTGTCCGCTCTGTTTATGCAAATTTGGGGCACTTTTGAGAGCGGATAACAACGGATGGAAAATTTGCTCGTCCGCTGTGTCCTTTTTACATACGTTTTGCATCCGTTGGCCAGTTTGACCTAGCCTTAAGCTCTGTTGGAACAGAAGTTAGAATGCTATGGTTTCTTTTGATCCAAGCTGCCTTTTCTTATGTTCTTAAGCAATTCATTTGATAGCTAGGCTCCATGAGCAAGTTGTCTGGATGACAGATTGCTTGCATTAGATGGATGGTACCTAATAGGGACTGACAAAAATATATTTGGTTTAAGATAGGGCTTAATGAATGCTGTGAATCTCAGAAATAAAGAACTTAGATAAAGACTCATGCTTCATAGAAGAAGATAGAAGTTTTGTATTAATAGCCTATGAAATAATCAATTTAAAAATCAGAAAGGACATTTTTATAAAACACATTACCTTTGTTATTAGTATGGTACATTAAAGCTGAACTTACTTTTGTTAGAGACTTAGAGCAATCCCTGAGAATTCAGATGAAGAAATTAGAAAAAGGATGATTAAAGTTTAGAAGGTAAGGGAGTTTCTAGAAGATTTAAAGGAGAATTGGAAGAGATCCAAATGGAATTGTCAGAAGAAATTACACAGATTACAACAGATGCAACAAAAATCTGAAAGGGATGGTACTGAATTAAGGCACTGTATGCATTGACTTTTCTAAAATTTTGGCCAGATCATAGATTACAAATGGAACATGGAATATAATGGAGTAAATGCTCCTCAAAAATGATTTTTCTAATGGAAATTGGTGCTTGATGCAGGATTGGAATGGAGCCAACTGCCAACTGGACAGACCTTCTGAGAAAATATTAAAATCACTCAAGGCAAATTATCTTGAAGGTTTCTAGTTCTTTTAGATGGCTATTAAATATAATGGTACAGAAAACAATAGTGGAAGGCTGCAAAAAAAATTAAATATTTTTGAAACGAATTGAAATAAAGGCACTGATTTAAGAATGATTTAGGATGCAAGTAATGCTTTTATTAGAGGTTATTTAATACAACATAATACTGAAATTAAGAAGAAGAAGCAAGAGAAAGGATGAAATACTCTGGATAAGACAAAAAGAAAAGAAGTACAAAAAATTCCTGAGAAGTTAAGTATATCTCTCAACAAATTAAGCTTTTACAGCAATCGCTATCTATGTTAACAATAAGAGACACAGAAATAAAATTTAACTGTGTAAAGCAAAAAAAAACACCTTTGAATTTGTGAGTAAATCAGGGAACTGACTGATATTTAAACGAAGAAAAGAAAGAAAAACAAAACTATATTTAAACAGCAAGAGGGAGATATTGTTGAATAGATAATGTGGCAATGCAAAAAGCCTTTCATCAATATTATTCCAGTTTATACAAAGGATCTGATGTTTCTTTGGAGAAAATAGATGAATTTATTGAAAAATAAAGCTTACCAAGGATTACCGAAAAATAAAGACGAATTATGAGTTATGAGCCTATACCAATAAATTTTGGAAGGTATAAAAAAGAATGAACCAAGAAAGGTACCTGGATGGATTATCAGCTTTGTATTATAAATGTTTTGAGAATGAACTTTTACAACCTCTATAAAACACAGTAAATATTAACCCGTAAAGAGAGATGTCAGAAATTTGGAAAGAGGCCAGTATAACATTAATACCCAAAGAGGGATAAGATCTGGTTCTAACAAGAAAGGTGGACCAATATTACTCCTAAACAATAGCTAAAAGTTGTTCACAATTATTTTAGCTAAAAGACTGAAAATATTATTGCAAACATTTATTCATAAAGATCAATACAAGTTTTACCTAAAAGACGGTTAAAAGACAACTTTAGAACTCTTTGGATATTTTGGAACATTAGGAACAACTTAATGAAAAACAAGCTGCATTGGTTTCTTTTATATGAAGAGAAGATTTTGACAATTTGAACTTGACTTTCCTGCTTAAAGTTTTGGAAGATGTGAATGTTAAGTTGAAATTTATTTACTAGGTAAAATCAATTTATATTTCGCAGAAAGCATAAACAATTGTTAATGCAGATCTAACAAAACCATGTGAAAACAGGGGCAAGACAAGTCTGCTCTTTGTCCCTCTCCTGTTTATTTTATTTTTTGAAATACTACATAGAGACATAATTTAAGGCCCTGTCACACTGCCCAACGGATGCAAAACGTTAGTAAAAAGGACAACGGACGAGAAAAATGTTCCATCCGTTTTTATCCGCTCTCAAAAGGGGCAAAAATTTGCATAACCGGAGTGGATAACACGGAAAGGAACGGACGCGGGGAGGACGCAGAGTGGATGGGAAGCAGATGTGGAACGGAAGCCCAGCGGATGGAAGCGGATGGGAGCGGATGGCACATCTGCTGGGCTTCCGGGGGGCCTCAGCAAAGCGGACGCGGAACGGATACGGCGGATGCCGAGCGGATGCTGAGCGGATGCTGAGCGGATGAAGCAGATGCACAGCGGATGCACAGCGGAAGCCTAACGGATGCCTAGCGTTAATTGCGCATGTGGGGAGGATGCATTGCATCAGCCCCACGGATATAAGGGAAGCAGCTCAGAAGCAGGTCACCATTCAGAGGAAAGACCTGCTGCCGGATGGATTGACAGCCTTGCCTGCCCTGCCTGCATGCCTGCCTGCAAGCCTTGCTGCCAGCCTCCCTGCCAGCCTTGCTGTCTGCCTTCCTGCCAGCCTTGGTTCATGTCTGCCTGCCAGCCTTGGTGCCTGCCTGCCTGTCAGCCTTGGTGCCTGCCTCCCTGCCAGCCTTACTGCCAGCCTTGGTTCCTGCCTTCCTGCCAGCCTTGGTGCCAGCCTTGGTGCCTGCCTCCCTGCCAGCCCTCCTGCCAGCCTTGGTTCCTGCCAGCCTCCCTGCCAGCCAGCAACCCCACAACCATGCGGAAGCACAGCAAGCCTCAGCGATCTGCTGCCAGCCCTTGCAAGAGGGACAGAGCTACCATCCTGCCCCCTGGCCCTCACTCTGGTTCTGCTGGGGCTTCTGCAGCATGGGCTCGCTCTTCTGGGGCTGGCGCTTCTGCTGCTTCTGCTTCTGGAGGAGCTGATGACAAGCACTCCAGCACCAGCCACCTCCACAGCACCTGGACCCTTCACCGCTGAGACTGAGCGACCAAGAGGAGTGCCAGAGACTCATTTTTGTTTTACAGCTTGTTGTTCAATAAAGTTTATCTTTGATTCACACACTTGCTTCATTTCTTTTTTTTAATAAAGTCTTGCTGGAAACTTAGACATGGTTTAAGCCTTTGCATGCTTGTGGGATGGGTTAAGATAGCAGTGGGATGGGCAGGGATATCTGTGGGATGGGTAATAGCTGTGGGATAGATAAACCTCCAGTGCAAGCATAGTGGGACTGGATGGTCCACCCTCCCAGGTGCCACACCTATGGCCCTTTATTATCAATAAAAATGTAATCAATCATCCACACATGTCAACATAAACACAACTCTTTATTAAATGCCCTGTTCATTGTAGGACCACTCAACATACATGGCCCAATCTCATCCGTGCGATGAGACAGGCTGAAGGAAGCATCCATTAAGCATCTACCATCCTGTCTTGCCACTCCACTGCTCCAGCTGGGGAGTTGCACCAGTGTTTCAGGAGGTTGCGCTGCTTCTTCCCTTCACGTGAGGCTCTGTTGGGGCCTTGCACATCCTCAGTGTCTATCAGGTTTTGCCCTTGCCTCCATTCCCCAGACTCCATGTCCCCATTGCCTTGCTGGAGGTCCACAAGCCTGTTCTGCAAGACTGGGTAGTGGGTGCGCATGAGATTGTGCAGGATGCAGCAAGTTTCCATGATCCTCCTCACGGTCTCTAGGCAATGCTGCATGTTGGTGAGAAGTACCTGGAACCTGTTGGCCAGGATGCCAAAGGCGTTCTCCACCACCCGCCTTGCCCTGGACAGCCTGTAGTTGAAGATCCTCTCTTCACGGGTGAGGTATTTGGAGGTGTATGGCTTCATGAGGTAGGTTGTGAGGGAGAAGGTGTCATCCCCCACGATGAAGTAGGGCACATCTTGCGTGTCGTTGGGCAGCAGGTCTGGATCTGGGAAGCCCACGATGAGGTTGCGTTCCATCCCACCCTTGAGGTCACTTGCGTTGTATACCTGGGCATCTGAAGATGAGCTGTTGCCTGAAGCATCGATGTACATGAACTTGTAGTCGGCATCAACCATGGCGAAGAGGATGATGCTGAAGAAGCCCTTGTAGTTGTGATAAGAGGACCCTGAGTTGGCTGGCGCTTTGCAGGCCACGTGCTTGCCATCGATGGCTCCAACGGTGTGGGGGAAGTTCCACCTCTGATACCACTGCTCTGCAGCTTTCTTCCATCCTTCTTCAGTGGTGGGGCACTGGAGGAGCTCCTCCAGGTATTCTTCGATGATGGCCTGCACCACTTCTCTGACCACAATGCTGATGGTGTTGTGTGGCACCCTCCAGCCGTACTGCATGCTCTTGTAGGTGGTCCCTGAGGCCAGGTGGCGCAGAGTGAGTGCCACCTTGAGCCCAGGTTCCAGGCTGGACCGGAAGTTGGTGTTTGCCTTGGTCAACCTGGGTGTCAGCCGCTGCACAACTTCGTCAAACATGTCTGGAGGCATCCTCATGAAGTTCTGGAATGCCCGAGTGTCTTCGTTCCTGAGCTCCACCATCAGCTTGTTGTACAGTCCGTACTCTGCTCTTCTGGTGAACCATCTTCGTACCCAGACGCTTCTTGGCCACCTCTTTTTCTTCCCGTAGTAGAGTTCACAGAGCTTGTAGATGGCTTCGCACTGTTGCAGAAGGATGGTGGCTGCCAAAAGGACTTTGTTACAATCCACGGTGGACATGACTGGATGCTGTGGAAGAGGAAGAGTTAGATGAAGGCTGCAGAGGTCTGCACCGCAGGGCTGCTGGTCTGAAAGTGAGATCCAGATGTGTTGCTCCCCCTTTTTATAGGCAGTATAGGTGTCCCTTTGCATCCTCTAGGCATCCTCTAGACATCCTTAATATCCGAGATAGGTCCCCTCTGCGAACGTTTTTTCCGTTTTAAATGCTTTGTTTCCGTGCTTCATCCGCAAGGCATCCGTTCTGCATCCGTTCTGCGTCCGTTCCGCTTCCTCCCTGCGTCCGAGTGGATGCGAGTTGCGCGGATGCGGAACGGATGCCTAGCGGATATAGCGGATGCCTAGCGGATGCCTAGCGGATGCAGAACGGACGAATTGGATACATTTTCCGCTCAAAAGTTTTGAGCAGCTCAAAACTTTCTGAGCGGATGAAACATCCATAAACGGATGCTGGACGGATAGAGAGGAAGCAAAACGTATGCAGTGAGTACAGAACGGATACATCGCGTTAACCAACGGATGGCAAGCTTTTTTGTCCGTTTTACATCCTCTTTGCATCCGTTGGTGCAGTGTGACAGGGGCTTTAGGATGAGAGGATTGATGGAGTAAATATTAAACAAAAGACTTATAAATTAAGAGCTTTTGCAGATGATTTGGTGCTTGTTTCTGAAAGAGAACTGAAATATAAATGGATATCTTAAAAGAATTTGATGCATTTGCTGAATCTAAGATTAGTAAACAGAAGATGAAGATGTTAACAAACATGAAAATCCAAAATCAAACAATTGATGGATAAAACAGGTTTTTGAGAAATTGAGAAGGTAAAATACTTGAGTATCGCTATGACAAATACGAATTGTTATTTCAAAATAATGTTAAGACAATGGAATGAAAAAGGTATATTAAGATGGAAGAAAATACAATAATTGCTGGAGAGAATTTCTGAGAATATTTTACCTAGCATGTTATTTTTGTTTCAGACAATATCTATTTTGACATTGATAGCTTGACAATGGCAAAAGAATATAAAAGGATATAAAATTGATGATTCCGAGAAATAGAAAGCATTCGGAATTAGAGTGAAATAGAAGGCATTTGGAGTGAGATTTGGGTGGCATAGATATTTGTGGTGTGACAAAATTGAGGTTAATTTTAAAAATTATGATGTCACATATCCCATATTGAGAATTTGGAATATAGGTAGTCCTCAACTTACAACTATAATTGAGCCCAAAATCTCTGTTGCTAAGCAAGACAATTGTTCTGTGAATTTTGTGTCATTTTACAACCTTTCTTACCAGTTGTTAAGTGAATCACTGCAATTGTTAAGTTACTAACATGGTTTTTAAATGAATCTGGCTTGATTTTGCTTGTCAGAAGGTTACAAAAGGTGATCACATGACCCCAGGACATTGCATCCATCATAAATACATGTCAATTGCCAAGTGTCCAAATTTTAATTACATGATTGTAATGGTCATAAATGTGAACAATGATCATAACTTACTTTTTTTCAGTACCATTAAACTTTGAATGGTCACTAAAAGAATAATTGTAAGTCAGGGACTACCTATAGATACCAATTAGGTTGTGTCAGAAGAAACACCTTATGACTCTCGACACAAGCTTTGTAAAAATGAGAAATGGTAAGTAAATACAAATAACTAACTTACTTATTAGGATTCTTTCAAAGGGGGCTTATAGGATAAAATCGAGAGAAGTGTTGGCAGTAGAGGCATGTATTTTTGTTAACCATTTTCTTAATTATTAGAAAGGTTTAAAGTAAATAAAAGTATTTATGGTTTTGAACATTAATATTAAATTTGAAATAGAACACTGTACAAATGATGAACATTGCCAATTGTCAAAATGTAAACTTTATTGAAATTTGAAACAGAAGAACAAGTGAAAGCATGTATGATTTAAAAAAATTGGTTACAATAAATGGAAAATATATGGCTGGTAATTTTGTGTTGGTACTTGTAATTGCTATTAAAAAGTGGGAACTACTTCTGTTTCTTTTATTCTTTTTTCTTTTGCACTCTTAGCTTTTTCTTTTCTTTTTTCCTTTCTTTCCTTTCCTTTATATTAGTTTTTGTTAGTTTTTACCTTTGTTTCAAAATACTTAGTTATTTGACATAACAAATTCAATTTATGGGATAAACTGTAGCTTTTAATATAGAAAAGCAAATATTTTTAAATAAACATAACATATACCTTGTAGGATAATTCCCTTGCTTGGATGATAGCACTACCAATTGTTCAAAAGAAATAGAGTAGCCATATAGCATATAAAATATATCCATACTTTATCAGAAAGAGACTTGAATAAACCAACTGAAACTGCTGAAAGTATCTGGATAAAAATAAGGAACTCATAAAAGCAGTCCTGTAGTTGTTGTCTCCTATTTTTTGCCCAATCAAAGAGAAAGTCAATTGCAGAGAGTCAGTTGCAAATCCAAAGAGATCTGTCATGGATTTGGTAACAGAACATGATAAGACTTGAGAATGTTGGTTAGACAGCCAAATAATTCCTTAAAAGATAAAACCAGTGTGAAATTATGAGCCCTTTTTTGTCTCAACAAAACACTAGATCTACTTACCAAAGGAGACATTTTTGAATAATGAGGATCCTTTCAGAACTAAGAAGAAGCAAGGGCCAGATAATAAAAAGAAAGCCCATTGCTCCTGCTGCACTTAAATGTAAAAAGCAAGCACCATTTAGAGAAAGCTACATTGATTTTGCAAAATTTCTGGTTAGAGCATTACCTTGATCTAACCAGAATGTTTGTTGGTTAAACTACAGGGCAAAATTGCTTGGACCAACTTAGGGTTTATGCCAGTGGTGGGCTCCCATGCTGAAAATTGTGCTCATGCGTGCATGTGCGCGCTCGCATTCCAGCACCCAGAAGGCAATGAGCACGGGTCTCCACCAGCATATGCTACACATGCACACGTGTTACCCGCTTACTCCCACCCTTTGCACATGCGCGCCAGATACCCAATAATCAGCTGTCAGGTGGGCAGCATGCATGTGCAGTGGGACTCTTCCGGGCGACCTCTCACATGCCAGCAGAAGTGGTTCTGTGTGCCACTTCCAGCACAGGTGCCATAGGTCTGTCATCATGGGTTTATGCTATCTCCGGTGTAGAAAGAAGTAGGAAAAAAAAAAAACAATATGGAAACTAATTTATACATTTCCCCATTTCTAACACTAGAAGTTCCAACAAATAATGGAGAACATTCATAATTGGTTATCCTGAATGCAAAAAAACAAAAAAAAACAACCTCTCAAGATGTCATATGCTAAAATAGTAAGGAACAAATCTATTTCCTTTTTTAATTATTAATCATTAATTAATGTGTATTTTGATTAGGAGGAAAAGAGAATGCAAAAGTGCCAAAGACACTGGAAATTCATTGGAGTGACCATTCCTGGTTTTACTTTTAACTTTTCTTTGGGAAAAGCAAGAGGTAAGTAAAACTAATTAACATGGAATCACCTTTTCTAAGTGCTACAAGCAGCTTGAAGAAATTGTTTTATTATAATTCAGTTTATGCTTGTATGACTACCAGACCTGAGAATAAGAATCTATATAATTGAATCTGGAGGAGGAAAATACCCAGTACAAGACTGTGTGCCCTATTCCTAAGTCCTGGAACTGGTCCAGAAGGATACCATGACTAATGATATTGAATGCCTCCAAAAGATCAGAGAGAACCAGGATGGCCATCCTCATTCCTGCCGGTGATTATTCACAAGCACAACCAATGCTGTTTTAGTCAATAGAAATAAAATCAAACTTGGTCCAAATAGCAAGTCCAGACTGCTCAACTTCATGGCACCTGCATTAAGCCCAGAGTTCAACAAGGAGATATCCCAGTGACCTTATCCAACAGATCCCTACTATACTCCATAGTAGACCTATAAATGAGCCTTCAGCTACTGCTTCTTCCCAAGAAGGGATGAGTTTCATCAAAACTGTGTTGCTGGACAGCTGTCTGCAGACACAATACAGGGGGAAAAGTATTAGCATTTTGCCACCCTTATGACTATGAAGTAGGCCTTTTTAGTGGCTCTAGCTCAAATTAGGCTGGGATGCCCTATCAAGCTCCAATGGGATTCTGTGCATCTCTTGATCTGTCTTATCTCTCTTAAAAAGGTAAAGGTTCCCATCGCACGTATGTGCTAGTCGTTTCCAGCTCTAGGGGCGGTGCTCATCTCCATTACAAAGCTGAAGAGCCAGCGCTTTCTGAAGATGTCTCCATGGTCATGTGGCTGGCATGACTAAACATTGAAAGTGCATGGAACGCTGATCCCTTCCCATCAAAGGGGTCCCTATTTTTGTACTTGCATTTTTACAAGCTTTCAAACTGCTAGGTTGGCAAAAGCTGGGAGAAGTAACGGGAGCTCACTCCATTACGTGGCTCTAGGGATTCGAATCACTAAACTGCCTACCTTTCTGATCGGCAAACTCAGTGTCTTAGCCACTGAGCCAATGCTTCTTAGAGTCACTATAAATCGAGGGAATGTCAGGCTACAGAGCTTTTTCCCATTCAATTAGCAAGAATGAACTTCTGAGAACCAAACATATCAAAAGGTATCCTTTATTGAGATGAGACAATTCATGTAGGAGTTCAGTGTCTGAGGTCCCTCAGGCATACAGGGATACCCAAGGGAGTTTAGAACCCCTCCCCTTATCTCGATGTGAATTCCCAGTATGTGAATTCCCTTCCCACACCTTCTGTAGGAATGATCTTTCTCACAGTTTCCCAGGACATACCTAATTTCCTCCCACCCCCTTTTTAGAACGAACTTTTTCCAGAGATTCCCAGGACACATCTCACTGTGGAATTTTTATGATCTTCTCATCTTCTGGCTGTGGCTCTCAGGTGATAGGTTCCAGCCATCTGGCTTTTTTCCCCTCCATTGTATCATGTGGGTTATACAAATTCGATATAAGGTTAAATATATTCAGGTTACATCAAGAAAGGATTTATCAGCCTCCCACCCCCCTTTTTCTTTTTCCACTGAAGAAATGACAGATACACGGATCTGACAGGGAACTCCAGGATCTATAAGAAAACATTTCACCCCCACCATTCTTTCCATTAACCAAAACATCTATTAGACTATGCAACAAACCTTCAGGAACGACATCAATCTGAATCCATTCTGGTCCATCCGATGTCTGGGATGGACATAGGAAGCAGGTCTTACCTCCCTTCCAGAGAGCAGCTCAGAAACATTCCAAGGCAATCAAAAAGAGATTTATTTTACATTTTTATTGCATAAATGCTTTGACAGATTATTTGAACAGAAATTGGACAAGAATGAAGACACAAAAAGCAAAGTAGGAAATAGGTCAGTACTAATAAAATATAAGTAAAAACTTCATGAAGATTTTTGGTAATCTTATCACTTATTTCCCCATAAACTCTTCTTCAAATATGACTATTGTCGTTTGAATGTTAAACATTGGAGATTATTGCTAGTATCTATTCAAATCACTTTATTGTTTTTTACTGGCCTCTTTTCTCTCCAAACAGTGTTACAAATATCTGAATTCGCTTTGCTGTGCAATGCATCATATATGAAGGAGCCATTCTTGCTTGAATTTACTTAAGCTTCTATATGCAGTCAGTTTTGCTACTTCTCCATACTTTGATCTTCAAGTTCTGAATCATTGGCAAAAGTTTAATTTTTTCAGTAATGTGCAAATCTATTCTTGCAGCTATCAACATATATCTTAGTAAATTCTTGATACTTATCCTTTGTTTTCTGGAATTATTCATAATAGAAAAATATTTGTGGTTTCAGTTCAAATTCATTTTTTAATTCTTCAGAAGCTTTTGATCTACTTTTCCCTGTACTTTTAATAAAATGTTCCTTCTTTGTTGTAGCATTTCCAACATTTGTTATATTGGTGGAGTTAGGCACCATTTGTAAAACATTTTATACCAATTTTCCTTCAAATTAAAGCTTACAGTAAACAAGCTTTCCAGAGCTTTCCTCATTATTTTACTGTGATTACTTCTTACAAGTTTGGCATCCCCTTTATCATGTAACACATTTTTGATTTGTTCCATTTTTCTATCATATTTTAATCACATTTTATATATACATCTCAGTAGATGATCTTGGTTTTGTTAAGCGTTTGAAATTCTGTCATCTTTCTCAAAGTCCTTTCTTTTTTTTTCTTGAGATCACTTTTTATTATTCCAGCAATTTGTAAATACATCTGCTATAAGTAGATACTATAGTAGTAGATACTATATCTACTAGAATAAATTTTTATCTTCATTAGACAGTAATTGCTGGGCTGTCTATTTCTTGAGTGAGTCTGAATGTACAATATGGAATATGTGATTAAAATCTATCTGTAATTGTCCCTGAAGTAAAAAGCATTTGATAGCGATGCTAATGATGAGATTGCCAGACTCCTATCTCTTCAAATTCTTCTGGTATTTCTTTATATCACAAATACCTATGAAGTTCAATAGTTAAACCAGCTCTATGACTGCTGTTCAGATATTTTATTCATTCTATTGTCATAATAGACAATTTGCAATTTGCAACCTCAATATAAGGGAGGGAAAGGCAAGTCCACCAATTTATACTGAATCCTGCAAAATTTTGAATCTTCCTCTCAGTTCCCCCCACCACTGCATATTTCTTTTATTGATTTTTTTTGCCAGTTCTCCAAGCTTTTGACTATCACTGAAATTATGCCACTTGGAATGGGAAATCCATTTAGGCAAGACTATTTTAATTTTTCCAAAGTTATTGGGATCTTACTTTTAAAAAACAACAACAATGTGATCTTGCCCTGATAATCTTTCCCATCCCCAGATCACACCTTTGTGTCCCAATAGGGAAGCCAGTTCCAAGTATGATCGTAGTTACACACTGGGCCCTTGGGTCAGTTGATAGTGTGGCCATTAAAAATACCTTAAAACAGTGGTTATGTAGGAATGATATTTATTATGGGCCAAGAAATTTACCATCAGTTCAGGCATGGCAAATATTCTGGAAAGAATTAGGGACATTAAATGGATGTCCCTAATTGCATTAAATTGGAATTTTCATTGCCACTGGCCACTAGGACTCAGAGATCTGTTATTAGATCCATCTGAAATACCAAATATAATTCGATTTGGATTGAGATAGCCTAACAATCGCTATGTATTTAGAATACTGAAGTTATATACAAAGTTTTACTGTCTAGATAGCACTCAGATTTAGCATAGTGATGATCCCTGTTGCCTGTATCTGAACTGTTCCAAATTATCAGAATTCAAGTGTAGTGCCTAGAACTGAATACTGTATTTGAGCTGAAGTCTAAATAATCCTGTTTCAAATAGAATTATTATTTCCCTTGATCTGGAAGCTCTGCTTCCATTGATCTAACATAAAATAGTACTTGGCTTTTTTGCATTTACAATACTGATCATGTTCAGTTTTTAACCAAGTACTATTGTAAGATTTAATTTATAAGTGATATTACCAGGTAATCCTATGTCATACCTAAGCATACGATTTCTTTTTTCTGTTTCATTTTCTTATTTCTAGTGTATTTCTCTAAATAAGCAAGATAATTTTGAATTATATTTCTGTCTGCTATAGAATTAGCTATCCCACTCATTCATTTTCTGTGGGAAAAATAGAATTGTGGGTTGAAATGCAATATTTTGTATATGTGGGAAATGCAAAAATGCAAATAATAGAATAAGGCATGCACAGATATTGCTGTAATTTGCTTTCAGATAACATGCAAAAACAATTGCATCATACAGGCAGGTTATCAAATGCAAAGCTGCACCATGCATGAATTGTAAATTCATCATTTTAAGTTCTTGACCTCCTGTTTTAAAGAAAGTAGCTATCACTTCTTGAAAACAATAGGTTATTTTCATAGGTGTTTTTTTCCTTCAAAGGTCTTCCACTTTGTTTTTTGTCGAGTTTATAAAACCAATAGTAGATCGTACAAACCGATACATTGTGATTGATCGATCATAGATAGAAGAATATACACACATTCCAGTGTCTGTTTGTCTGTCTCTCTTCAGTCAAAAGACTAGTTATTCAATCATTTTTCCAATCCAAATATTTTTATTATTGCTGATGTTGGATTCAGTAATCCGTCAACCATGCTCACACAATAACCCAAATTATTTTGTAGTAGTTTCCCCTTCCAATATTCATCATGAGAAGAATGGAAAAGGTAATATTCACAGTGCTGACAAAGGAGTATGCTCCAAAGACTATATGCCAATGAATCCTTACAGGACCTACATTTCATTAATGTCAAGCATCTTTTCATAGTTGCAGCCAGCAACCATTCTTAGAGAAAGGGCTATTATACTTACGTACAGTACAGCAATACTGTAAAACCATACACTGAGAAGTTAAGATTGTACAAAGCCTAGTTACAAAAGATCTTTTTTATTTACTGCAGAGCTGCAGCAATTGTGTGAAAAGAGATAGGAATAGGGGGAAGCAAATAAGAGTTGTCCATGTGGAAGGCTGAAATGTCAGCACCCCCTCTTTTTTTACAAATGACTTTATAGCCAACCTATTAGCCTGCCCTCACTTCTCAGCCTGGTCTGAATCATAGCACCGGTATGCTGCAATTTTTGTGTGTGTTGTTTACTGTGGGGAGGTGTGTGTGTGGGGGAGAACAATACAGGGGAAAGACATTGACAAGGATAGGCATGTTTGTGATTCAGGCAAGTCCCTGATGCAGGAAGAAAACGGTCTTATGGAAAGCAGGAAAAATCTGTGTAGGCAGGTGAGATATGGGGAGAAAGAAGATACGCAAGAGGAGCATTCTTTTTAACTGGAAATGAAACGGCAGCTCTTTCATGCAATGCCTATAACCGAATGCTAATGTGGGAATATTCCAAGACCTGAAGGCACCAAAAAGAAAATGACCAAAGGGGACTTGGAGTTACAGAGGTGGGGAAAGAACTCGTGAATGTTGGAGATGACAGGTGGAAAAGAAAGAAATACAGCTTGCAATTTCCTCCGAACGTAGTCGACAAGTAAGAAAAGCGAAGAAGGAGACAAACCGTCCAACGGAGCCGGGAATCGGTCGCCGCTCTTGCCCGAGAAACCAAAGTCGGACTGAGCGCCTTGGTTTTTACCTCCTCACCCTTTTGCCCGGCTCACTCGAGGGCGCCAAGCTGTAGGTGGAGCTCGCAACTCCAGAGAATCCAGATCCAGGTTTTCCCAGCGCGCCTCTCTTTCTCCCTCTCCTCCTCCCCCTCTTGCTCGGCTTCTGTGGGGGCTTCGGTCCGGGGGCTAAGAGCGGCGTTCATTGAGGAGAGGTGCCTTCCTCCAGGCGTCGGGGTCTCGGCTGTCGGCCCACAGTACTTCCGGGCTGACGCTTCTCCTTCGCTGCTGTTCCTGCGCCCAGGACACCGGCGGCAGGGTCGGTTGGCCCTTCGCTTAGGGCTCGGTTAGACCCTCGCCGGCTGTCTCTCTCTCTCCCGTGGCGCTGGGCGCCGGGGTGGGGAGGTGGGGGAGGTGGGGGAGGAGGCGAAGGGGCGACGCCAGCCCGGGCTCTGGTTGGAGAAGAGCGAGGAGGGCAGAGGAGCCCACCGGCGTCGGGGATGGCGGTGACCTGGGGCTCGCCGTGCCTGGACAGGTGGCGACGACGGCGCTGCAGCGGCTCTTCTGAGCACTGAGTGGAGCGCAGCCGCAGCGGTGGGGGGCGCGCGCGCGCGCGCGAGCGCGCGCTAGGGCGCAAGGCTGGCCGTGGCGGCGAGCGAGGCGGAGGGAGCGAAGGAGGACAGCACGGCCCGCCGTGCGGGCGGCCTCTCCCTGGATTCTGGCTCGGGCGGGCGCGGCGGTGCGGGACTCGCTCCTCTGGACCCTGCGGAAAGGTAACCCGGACCGCCCTTCTTTTTCTCTGCGCTCTCCTGCCGGTGCCGCCGCCGCCTGCCTCCCTCCCTCCCTCCCTCCCTCCCTCCGTGCTGCGTCTCTCCCGCGGGGACAGGCGGTGTTGTGTTCCGTCTTCTTGGGCGTGAAAGGGTCGAGAGTCTCCTTTTCGTCGAGAAGCGGTGCCGGGCATGTGCCAGGAGGCTCCCCGGAAAATGGCCCGGAGATGGGCGTTTGGATGCCATTCGCGACAGCAGCGCTGAGAGAGGAGGGGGAGCGAGACGAGGGACAGGGCTTTGTACTGGGCTGAGCAATGATGCCCCTCTTCCGCTGCAGCAATCTGATCCTAGCTGGCGGCAGGTAACGGCAGTCCCCTTTCTCTGGGAAGGGGTTGCGTGCATGAGCGGGAGGAGGTCAGCTACCCAGCTCTGCGGCGGAGCTAATGTGCGAGGAAGCCAGGCGGTGGTGGTGCCATGAAAGGATGGCATCGCGCTTCCTTCCCTTCCCTCCCCTCCCCTCCCCGCCCCGCTCTGTTTGGGTCGCAGGTACGCTGAGAAGCTCCATCTTTTAAAGGCGGGAGAGGCTGGAAGAGGGACTGGGATCTTTTGGCCCGGGTAGCCTTGAAAAGGGAAGGGGGTAAGGAAAGATCGCCCGATACGCTCGAAGGGAAGGTGTGCTTCTCTCTCTCTCCGTTACTCGGTCGTCGGATGGTTCTGGTGCCTGTTCCCCTTATTGGGTCTTTTGGAGCCCGACAGCGGTCAATTTGGAGAGGAATTCTTCCCTTCCCTTCCTCCAGTGACTGTTAATAAAGCCTGCTTGCTTTACAGCGCCCCAAGTCTTGGCCCTACCTGGCGTTGTTCTCATTAACGGACGGGAATTCAATGTCGCCAATAGCAACGGTTCAGCTTCTTCTTTCCAAGCCGCCATAAAAATGCGGTGGCCCAGATGTTTAGATTTTCTTCGCCAGTTGCAAAGACGGGGGGATTCGCTATTTTATTTATTAGAATATGTGAGAATGTGACAGTATTTTGCTTGATTTGTGGTTCTTCTATGCAGAAGTTAACTGTTTATAAACCTTAAGATGAAAAGGATTGGTGGACGACTGATGAAAGCCTCTAGCTGTAATTGTCCAGGCATCCTTATCCTATCCTTTAATGAATAAAATAATACATTTGTTGTTCCTGCCTTTCCTCCAGGAATTTAAGTCATAGTGCATTTTTCCTCATACCTGCAGCATTATGAACCAGGTTGGAGAGGGAGAAAGAGAGCGAGAGAAGGAAAGAAAAGAAAAAGAAAGAAAGAAAGAAAAAAAAAAAAAGAAAGAAAGAAAGAAAGAAAGAAAGAAAGAAAGAAAGAAAGAAAGAAAGAAAGAA